>JARJCM010000064.1:0-452757 GCA_029233265.1 Mycena alexandri | reverse complement strand
GTAGAAAATGAAAGTACTCAGATACCCCTAATATTGTGCCCAGTGGTAGCCCTGAGGTGTGTGGTTCTAATGAGCCCACTCCCAGCCCAATCAGTGCACGTATGCCCCCGCTAGAGCAATTTTCGTCCAGCTGATCCCCCTGTACGGTGGAAATTCGATATACTCCGATGCGGCCCATACCATGCCCACAGAACGCCCTCCCGACAGGCTTTCAAATGAGCCTACTCCCGGCCAAAACGGTCCACAGATCGTGCCAATATACCCCTTTTGATTATCTGATCTGAGGCCAAACAAGCTGTCAGATGGGCTGTCAAGCGTGACGTTCATCAAAAAATTTCTCCGCCTGCGGCGCAGTGGGACATCCCATTTGCTGGGACTTCCCACTTCCCACTCGAATGCTGGGACATCCCACTCAGAGTGGGATATCCTGCCATTTCACCCCCATCTTGGGTGTTTTAAGTCAGGGAAATAATTCACCTAAGATGGTCTACTTCAGGGTAGCCTGAAGTGACTCAGCACAGATTTGCTTTCCATCCTCCGTGCCGAGTCGACGCGGGCTGCGACTGACCTGTGCTTTTTTGTCTTGGTGTGTTATATTGTGGGTGCAGTCCCGTACTTATATGCCGAGTTCAGACTGGGACTTCAGCGAACGCGAATACTTGTTTCACCTGCGCAACCTTTCATTACCTTCATTTTACCCACGCTCATCCCCTTCCAGATAGCTTGCCATAGTAGGCTCAACAAACGGCAAGGCAAACTCCGAGTCTTCGGTATGTTTTCTAGTTCTTGAACCACAAGCCGAACTGATTTTCAGACGCATTCCCCAGTACTATAGTCTTTTTTCATAAGTACGGGATATTTCTGCTTCGAAACTCTCCGACTTACGCGATGTTGTTCGACAGCTCACGGCACGGCCAGCGTGAACTCTTGAAGGCGAGCACGACTTGTTCGGTGATTCCTATTCTGACTTGTTCTACTTACAGTGTTCATCACGCACGACTTGTAGCCTTTGATTTGGTATGTCGGCCTTATTTATCTCATTCCAGCATACATGCTGACTTGTCCATTACATGTAACACTCGCCGACTGACCCGAGGACTAAGTGAGCGGCTCTGGGACGTGGTACACGGCCGGTAGAATAGTGCGCTGTGATTCTATAGTATAATATGAATGAATTTTGATTCACCTATCTAGAGTGAGTATTTACAATCAGCCTAACTGAATGAATCGCTCATGCTGATTGAGTAGATACACTCATGCTCATTGAACTGAAGCACTCAGGCTGATTGCACCGAAGCACTCAGGCTGAATGAATGAAAACACTCAGGATGAATGAAACATACACTCAGGCTGTACAGCAAGATCGGCCAAAACTCATTTAGGCCGAGTGTGTTCACTCAATCAGGCTGAGTGCATCCATACACTCAGGGTAAATGTATATCCTCCCCACAGTGTACCCCCGTATTTGTGGACAGAGGCAGCCCAGATGTCGAGGGCCGTGTTGATATTTCACTCAGAGCTCTGGGCCTGCACAAAATGGAAATGCGCGAAGTCGAATTCCACACGTTCGTCAAATGGGTTCCACGCTTCCGGGGATTGCCCATCCGGTGGGGGAGGTGGTCTTGGCGGAGGGCCAACGAATTCCGGGAGATACACTCCTTGAGCATTACAAGGGAGCGCTGAAAAAATATCAGTGGCCCGCATAGCCTCAGGGAGAGTTGGCGTACCATTTAAATTACCGTGGTATTGCGAGTCGAATGTGTTTTCGTCTTCAACTTCGCTGGCGGGCGTAAATTTTCGATGCTTCGTGTTCTGATGCCGCGTCAGCCCACCGCTGGATGTGCAGATAAACAAGCAGTCGGGGCAGGTGTACGACTGTCCGTGGGGCATGACTGCAATGACGAAGAGAGAAAATGGAGGTGTGATGACGAAGAGAAAATATGGAAGACGAGAGAATGGGGACGTGGAGCGCAGTTTCGGCTTCCATCGTACGATGAGAGAATGGGGACTTGGGCAATTCAAACTTCGGCCTCTGTGGTAACCCGCGATACAAGCCCAAACACCCGAGAAAAAACTTACGACTCTTTCTTTCCTCCCCCCACATCCCTCTCATTTCCTGGAACCATCTTCACCCACGTTCACTTTATCCATCCCTCCACACACTCCTCCGATGCCTGCCCCGCGCACAACGAGAGCCAGCACCAAGCGCGCAGCCCCCGACGCCAACGCCGATGCCGACTATGCTGCGGCAAAAAAGCCTACAGCCAAAAAACCCAAAACCACTGCGCCAGTAATCACAGCTGCCCCCCTTGCCGCTGCCCCCGTCGCCGCTGCCCCCGTCGGCGTACTGTCTCTCCACTCGAGGCGTGCCCGTCCCATCCGACCTGAGGCTGCTGAGGAGCCTCCCCCCCGCCGCAGCTCGACTCAAGTCGCGCTTGCGAATGCCGAGGAGGATATCCGGCGTCTCAACGAGAAATACACCCGCGACGTTGCCGTTGCGGCTACAGCGTCTCTCAGGATGCAGCAGGACGTTGTCGCCGCTCAAGGACGCGATGCTGCAGTCATGACTATCGCTGACCTTATCCCAGAGCTCCCTCAAGATGAGATGGACTTGGACCGCGAGCGCTTTTACGCCGGTGAAGCCCGCAACTCCGAGATGGAGTACTTCATGCACTATCCGGCCCAACCGGAACGTCCTTTCAGCTCCGAGGACGAGGACGATTCGGAGTTCCCGCAAGCTAGTACTCTTGCGGCCGGGATTGCCAAGGTTTCTCATCAACTCTTCATGTTAGACGCAATTCTCAGGCTGATTGATATTTGCAGCGTAAAGGCAAAGGCAAGGCGGCAGAGAAAGTTCCAAGGGTCAAGAAGTTCGGCTGAGGGGAGTTGAAGGCGGCCATCGAGAGCCAGTACCAGCAGCAGCAGAAGAAGATTCAAGTCCAGTCGAAGCCGAAGAAGCGGTTCCAGAATAGGTAAGTCTTCACGTGCTTCACGTGCCAACATTTATGTAACTCTGACTCAATCTCTTGCCAGCAACGCTGTTGCATCGTCCTCCAGGGCTGGCCTCATCGCCAAGTTCAGAGCCCCGTACACCGACGGCGGCACGTTCGAACTCACCTCCTCCGACTCCGAGAGCCCTACCGGCAATGGAGGCCTCAGAGATGTCGATGTCTTTTCGGCTCGACCCGACTATCTAAAAAAAACCGCGCGCACTGCTGTATGTCTTTCTATTTACCTTTGACCTCCCTCATTGACCCGTTAATAGGTTAACAAGAAGGACGTTTATGCTGCCATGACCTCCGCTCCTGCTCGCTCGTCCAATTCATCTCGCAAAAACCAGGTATGTAGTATTCATCTCCCCGTATTTAACTCTCTTTTAAACTCGTTCTAACGTGCTCTAGTTCGTTTCCATCGACTCTAGCGACGAGGACGCACCATGCAAATCAGTCAAGGTCGAGAAGAAGATGACTGCCCTTTCGTTTGGCTTGCGCAAGACTTTGCCCCCGGCCGCCAAATCCAAGGCCAGGATCACCGTTTCGCTCCTAGCCGCGCCCGCCTTCGTCCCCCCCGCGGTCGTCGCCGTCCCCATCAACGGTCTTCCGGCCTTCGTCGCTCATCGCTGGTCAGGCTGGGTTATGCCGCTACTCCACCGCGCGCTCAACAAGTCCACGCAGCCACGGTCTCTAGGCTACAACAACGAAGAAACTCTTACCGTCTTCAAGCGCGTCATCGACAAGGCTTGCCCCGGCAATACCTACGTTCCCGTGTGGGGCGACGCGATCGTTTCTCGTGTATGTGCCTTATTATTTTTGTAACTCATCTAATATTTTGTATAGGGCTCAGCAAGACTCGGAGAGCGTCGCTCCGCCATCGGCACGAGTGGTGGCGACATGCTGGTTTCCTTTTTCATCGATCCCAAGAAGTTCCCCACCGTCGAGTCCATTAAGGGCTGGGTCCGCTACGCCCTCGATCGCCGTGGGCCCGCCCTCTTCAAAGACCCAACCCCACGCAAGGACCTCAAGATTACGGACCGCGACGACCCGCGATACGTTGTGGGTTTTTTTTCTCAATGCCTCTCTCTCTCTGACAGCTATTGTATAGAAAGCTCGCGGGCTTTTCGAGTCTGGATTTGTCATCGCACTGCTGGCCCCGCTTCTCAAAGTCGGGGGTTCAGGTTTCCCCTACGGTGGCGTGGGCCTAGTCGCCGCCTCGGTACGTTGCCATTTCTTCATCTTTATCCTCATCTGACGGTTTCCTAGATCGAGCGCAATCTCATCAGATATCGGTCCGGTATCTATGATGAAACGAACTCGAATTTCACAAAGGATTTGGCAGGCACGGCCGTAGACGGCTACCTGGCGTCAGCGCTGGACCTGAGCGAACGGGCACAGGCACGCATTCTTGCGGCTTGCAACGCGCTAGCGGCCCCGGTTGTTGAGGTATTGTCATCGCCCGCACGCATGTCGCTGGACGGCGTCCGCGAGGGCCTGTACGAGGCTAGCAGCCCGTAAAGCCTCGGGCTGGCGCACTGGGTGCGTTGTTTTGGGCTTTCTATGCGATGATTCGACTAACCTATGCCTCAGTTCCCGTCAAATACATTACTTCAAGTTTCCAGTCGGCAAATCGTATAATAACCCCCCCCCCCCTCCCCCATAATCGCGTCATTCCCTCCGCCCCTCTCCCCGCCCCAAATTCCCCCCAAAAAATCGACCCCGTTAATTACATTCAATGATTCATGTATAATCCACAGCGCGCAGCTATTTCTACAATATTATTCGGTTTAATTCTTCCTGAGTACTTGAGCTCTGGAGTACTTGAGAACTTGAGAACTTGTGGCGTAGAAAAATACGCAGCTTGCGGGAAATCAGACATGGCTTGACTTCTTGGCGCTTGAGCACTTTTCGGGCTGATTCAAGTGCATTCAAGCGAGATCCGGCGATCCGTTAGAAGTCTGATGCTGTCGAAGCTTCCAATTCCAGTCTATTGGGATGTCAACTCAGACTCGGCAATTGCGGTACCAACGATAGATGACCTGCTGGCAAGGGTAAAATACTCAATGGAGTCGTCAATATATGCTGAATTAAACGCATACTCGCGAACCCGTGACTTGCTGCCTGATCGAGAGGTGATGGTCGACGGAAAATGGGTGCGCAAGGTGATGGCGTTCAGATTGTACTTGCGCGTTCGGAACAACGATCACCGCCGCGCCTTGATCCATGCCGTTCTGTCGGGTCACTCATTAGCCATGGAACGCATGCGATGGGCCGAGAGATACAAATCTGAGGTGCCGCGTAAATGGCGCCTTTGCCGTTTCTGCAAAGATCATCTCGAAGACGCGATTCATGCGATGTTCGTATGCAAGCATCCTCCACTGCTGGTAATTAGAGCAGAGTTTTACCACAAATTCTTCGGCAGTTATCCTGAGCTCCGTGGGAAGTACTCTGATCCTGGGTTATTTTTCAAACAAAAAAGGTTAAATCCTTTTTTCCACCTTCCATTCCGCTGTCCCGAGTCGAACAGGACTCTCCACCCTTGCAGCAATTTCAGGAGAGATCAGTGCACACCGTGTGCACCGAGGTGCGGTGTTATTCAATGTGGGCCTTCGGGGAGATGCTACTCACTGGCGCTCTAAATTTTGAACGGGCCGCCAGCGTGATCCCTAGGTACTCCATATCGACAACTGTGCTCGAATTATTGAACGAATCGCACTCAAATCCCAAGTCGTACGGCGCGCCGCACCAACCGCCATTAGGTTCACATTCATTGAAATCGGTTGTGCCTACCGCTGGTTCGGTATTCCACACACCAGCCTCACTCCTTGTCGCCGACTTCCCTCCGGTGTTGCAGGATGCTCGGAACTCCAGCGCCTCCGCTCACTTCAATCCACTAATGAGCTGAACCCGAAGGTTTGTGGTGTCGAACGGTGCGTGTTCATTGACTTAAAACGTGTGTGGCCGTCCAAGGTACTCCTGATCCGTCGACTCACAGAGAATGTTGACTCTCCGAATTGCGCTCCAAGTTGCGAAGGAGCAGGTCAGTTGCAACAATTTCTGGTAAGTTTATGCTAGACAAGCTGATCTCGCTGGCGGGACACGATTTACTCGACTTCTGGGCTTCGAGCCTCAGACCGACGATTAAACTTTCCAGCCATTGAAATCTGAATTGAGGTCAATAAGGCCTGGTAGCGTTTGGAACGCACCTCGGTATAGTATCTCCCTGAACCTCGTTCAATATATTCGGGGGCACCTCGTTCAAATCGGGGCCGGGTCCTGGCGATGCGTACTACGTCCTTCTTTTTCTCCCGATCGTTCTTTCCGGAGTATTCTTCAGTTGGTTTGGATGGAACGCTGAGTTAAAATTGTTCGGACTTGCTAAGCTGATACATACTGATGCTTATAAGCGCGCGGTTCAGAGAAGAAGGATAGTAATTTGGGATGTTGGTCCACCTTGCAAACTTAATTCAGCAATGAGCCGCCCGCAGGTCACAGCGGAGGAGTATCATGTACAGCGCACATTTATTTCATCTTCTCCAAGAAATGCGTAGGCGGAACTTAGTTTCAGAATTGAGCGCAAAGTCGAGTGGATTGGATATGTGCATAAATGTTATACTGCGACGCACATTCGTGTGTGGATGTGTCGTGCATGGGAGAACACGCTTCGGTGGGACGGCCCGAGGAAGCCTAAGGTGGAGGACGCGTGGAGAAATTGCAGCTGCACACTGGAACAGCAAACTTCAAACAAAGGTACAAATCTAAACGCCGGTTAAGAAACCAGGACGTACCGGAGCGAGGAGGGGTGAAGGTTGTCTCACGGACTTGAAATTAGTGTTGCCGTGACTCAAGTCGATGGGAATCGACATAACTAAAATAGCACGACACACGCACCATTTGTCGTAGGTATTAAATGGCATCCAAGTAGAGTTAATGTAACTACATAACATACTTATAGCACACCAGTGCCCATTGGACGGTTGTTGAGTAATACCCAATTTATTGCTTTCCAAGTCTGCGACTCAAGTCGCCGACTTGGAAAGCAATAATTAGCATATTTCTCCACGACTAGAACCTGGGTTGCCAAGTCCTGTGGATATGTTATGCCCCCATATCGACTCTATTTAGCCCCTATATTCTATCGGAGTTTGCCGGTGGCTGTGTCGTGCTATTTTAGTTAAGTCGATTCCCATCGACTTGAGTCACGGCAACACTACTTGAAATGGGGCCGCACCGCGAGAGTCAACTAGCGGTCGACATTCCCAGGTCAGCAGGTGCGAATCACGCTGTTGGTGGTGCGGCTCTGGGTGTCGCGGGCGGGGGCGGTGCGACAACCGAATGGTGGAATTTGGGGCAGAGAGGTGTTGGTGTCGCGTGCAGATCGTAGGGGAGGCGCCGAGAGTATTTCCGCTATATGAATTTGGAACCAAGAAACATCCAGGAAAAGAAAAACCCAGATCAACAAGATCGAGGGACGGCGTAGTGAAAATGTACCAGATCTCTAGCACAACCAACCGGCGTCCCTATAACTACAACTACAGGAGTCGCGCTCGCTCCCCGTAGAATGCATTCCCTTGGCAAGAAATATTGGTCTTCCAGAGGTATCACAACGCCACTTGCGTCGTCGGATGCACCCTTCCACCTCCGTCCGGTTGGCGTCGCAGAAGCGTGAACCTTGGTTCCGAATCCGTTACATTTATTCCTGCTCGTGGGAGGTGGTTCTGGACTGTCGTCGTCCGGTCAAATCTGTAGCTTTCAAGGTTGTGTCGAAATCTGAGCCTTGCCTGCCAAGGGGGTGCGAAAATTAAAATTTTGGAACATACACTGATTTGACCCTAAAATGGGATCTGGCAATCTGGATCTGAGCTCAGAATGCTCACCCGGTCGACGGTTTAAAAGATATGGGCACTTTTATCAATTACCCTTTTGGGGTGATGGATTGCCTTGTATAGCAATTTTATGACGTCATAATGACGTGGTTGGTTCAGGTCCGCTGGAATTTTTTTTCGAAAGTTATGCGGATTGAGCCAGTTCGTCGAAAAAAAATACGAGAAAAATATTTATTTTTTTCAGGACAAAAGTGGCTATATCTTTTGAACGGGTGACCGGGCAAGCTTTTGAAGTTCAGATTTGGATTCACAGACCTCATTTAAGGCATAAACCAGCGTGATATACTTGACTCACAAAATGGTACCCCCTTGTTGCCTGCACCGCAGAAAAGGGTCGAAGCGTGATATCAGAGAAAGAAGGATTAGCCGCATTGAAAGAGTCAGATGGACACACTGGTGGTGGTGGTGGGAGGAAGGAAGGAAGTCGGACCGGTTGATCCATGCACCGCCACGATCTCTTTCTCTTTCCTCCTCCCACGACCGATTCTCAAAGGTGGTTGGAAGCTGCGATCTGGCGACAGTCGATCACGTCTAAGGGTATATAAGGTTAAGTTGTCCCCGCTCCGCGCTCCACTGTGTACGCCGGCCGTCAAGTATCGTTCTCTCTGGTCCCGACCCGCCCGTGCTGCTACTCGACCAAAGTCAACCGTCCCTTCTGTGAACCATTCTGTCGCGCTACCTCTCGCCATTTCTTCTCCACTACGTCTGACTGTCCGGTTTCTTTTGCACGGGGTGAATTCTCTGCAGGCAGCATCCGGGACCTAAATACGTGCGTGTACACTTCCTCTCCGTCATACCAACCAATCTCTTAGCCCTCGTCTCCCCCCTGCTGTGACCGTACTGTCGAATCGCACGGATCCAAAAGGCTGGGGATCACGTTGGACAGATTTCTCCCGCCGCTGGCCAAATCACCGTTTTTGCTCTGGTACCCCGGTCACCTCCTCGCCGCTACTCCACCTCGCTTCCTCGCGCCTTCGCCGTTCGCGCCTGACCGCGTCTGCATATCACACCGTAGTAAATCTCTTGTAGCATCGCGGGGCAGGTGCGTATTTTTATACCGCAGTTCAACTTCTCCCCCGAGTTGTACCACTCTCTTACCCATCTGTCGTTCCCCAGCTCTCGCGGTGTTTCACCTATTTTTCTTCTTCCCTCCTGCTGGCCGGTAACATATCGAGTTGGTTACAACTCCCTAGAGTTCGCGCGTCGCTCGAGAAGTCATCGTTTCCTCCGGTCCCGTGTTTGGACCCACTCCTCGACCCGCCCGCCAATTCACCCCCCCTCCACGCCACTCGAGCCAAGTCCGTGTACCTCATCTCACACCTGCTCTCCGAGTCGCACCATTTTCTTACCCATACCTCGTATCCCAGCCCTGGCGGCATCCCAGTCAGTGATCAAGCTTGCCCGACCCCGCAGAATCTGTGCGCCGTTCGCCAACTTATTCCCGCCACTCTGCCCCACTTTCTCGAGCTCTCGCCGCTCGCTCTGCGTATAACGCCCTAATGAATGTTTTGTAGTGTCCCGGGCCACGTGCGTAATAATGTACGCCCGAATTGCTCCATCTCATCACCATCTTTTTTCCCTCGATATCGTTCCCCTCTGCCCTTATGCTGGAATGTATCCACCCGGCGCCTAATTTCTCAGCCATCTGGAGGAACTCAGTTCTCGGTACGAATCCGTCTTTTTATCCTTCAATATCCTCAATTCCCTTCCCAAAATACGATATCTTTCCTCTGTATTGACGCGTGGCTCCCCGGCGAGCCTGCCCCGAAGGACCGGTCCCGCCCGTGGCGTATTCTAACCGCTGTTCGCTTACGTTGGGAACGTCCTTAACACCTCCCACTCGTTCTCGAGACCCACGTACGTCCTCGTCCGGCGTTATGCCCCTGGAGCCGACGCTGCTGCTGCTCATCCGGTGCCTGTTGCGCGCCTTGGAAGCGCGAGGGTTTGTGGGAAGTTACAGTGACGTGCGTGCCCCCAAGCCGGATGTGGCGCAGTGGGCTCTAGTGCTTACGCTGGTAAGAATCGAGGGGTACGCGCACGGTTCAATTCTAACCTTATTTGATGTCCCAATTATCTACCAGGGAATGAGACCTTCGTGGCCCATGGTATGAGGAAGGTGCTCGGTCCATTCCCACGGAGCAACCCGGTTCGATTCCCGGCCGGTCTTTGAGCGTATAAGTGCTTTTTGTTTGTTGAGTGCACCAGCCGGTCTTTTCAGAGTCACGAGGAAATCCCTTTCTCTGTGGTAAATTTCTACCCCTGAAGCTGTCTGTCAGGATTTAACCACCGCAATTCGACGACTTCTTCAGCAGCGACAGACCATTTCGGTTCCAAGCGGCACCTCTGTACTGCACGCGCGTACAGTTATTCTCCCTCTGGCTGACCATCTTAATGATCAGATCCTGTAGGATTTACTATGCATCCACGCAACTCTGAGTTAACGATATTCTTCGGGTTCGCGTAAGAAGACGCAGCTTGAACCCGAGCGGGGTTTTTTCCAGTGCGCCGATTTCTTTGTGTCTTCGTTCCCAGCTGGATTTTTATGATGTGGCGGCATGTTCTCTCACCCTGAGCGCAAAGTCATTCCCTCGAGTCCACATGCGAGTACGCGACGTGGGACACGAAACTATTCCTGGGTTGACGGAGGGCTCGAGAGACGGAGGATCGATGTGCGGGTTCTTTTCAACTTTCTGTGTCAATATTTCATTACTGTCAGCGTCTCATGACCCTTGTGAAGACCCCGGTGCAAAGACTTCAACTGCGAGTTGATCTCTTGCCCGCGCGCAGATCTGCGTAAGACCAAATCTTGGTCACGGACACGGTCATCTCGAAACTTCGCCTGCGAAACCGAGGTACAGTTATAAAATTCGAGTGGGCATATCACGTTTTGCTTCTTGTGTGTCCACGGGCGTCCGTCTAATACCCAGGACGAAGGCGGCTAAGTATGAAAATTACCTCCGCCACCCGAATCTGGCCCGTCTTCCGCGTGAAGGGACTCCGAATCCGCTCTGACAACGACGACAGTCCGCCTCTACTGCTCCCTCCACCGCGGGCCCTCCCGGTAATGCAAAGGCAGCTACCAACCGCGTGAACCGCGTCGGGCGGGGCCCCGGGAAAAAGCCGTGGCGTGCCGTGCCGTGGCGTGCCTGCCGTGGCAGTGTTGGCGTGTCCCGGTGTAAGACTGACACAGTCTGTGAGTTGTTTTCAGGTGTCAGGGACACTCTCAAGCTGCACTCAAGGCATTTCTTTCATTACCCCATGGATTTCCTGTATCAAAGTGTAATTGATATCTTATAAGTTAGATTGTGTTATGATTATTGACGCGGAGGCATTGATATTGTCGTCTACTCCGTCTTCACAATAGTTATTCTGACTCAGGGCGCCTTGAATTGCGTCGTAGCGGCCTATTCACATTGCTCAACTGCCCAAAGACAGCACTCCACCCACGGCAGGTACTCAATTATCTGAATGTTCATTTGGATTCTCGTTCCCCGGGTGAACTTCATCGTTCTGCGGTATGGCCCAGGATGTTAAAGCACTTGTAGATATCCTAAATGTACGATACTGTGTAAGTCATACAGTGCCAACAATCTTTCCTGTAAGCCTGTTTGAATAATTTTCTCACGGTTGAAATCCACCGATTAAGACTTGAAACAGACTTCCGGCCTCGAGTACATGACCTATCATGTCCATAGTTTGTTTGCGCAGGCCTCGAGAGGTTTTTAATAACCTCGTAGAGAGCCCTGTGTCTTCATCCTGTCGAAGTTTTTGTCCATGATTGTGTTCCAAACTTATCCCGATGTTTAACTAAAACAGGTCTTTCAATGCAATGAACTAGGAGACAGCATACCCCAGACATTCACACAATGCAAGGTTGTGCAAGGACTACGCCACGGCGGTGCATGGCTCATGCCACGGCAACGCACGGTACGGCACGGCAGTGCACGCCACCGTGCACCTGTGCCGTGCAGTGCCGTGCAGCACCGTGCAGTGCCGTGCAACACCGTGCAGTGGTATGCTAGATCATAATGACTTATATTCACTAGCATTCGTCTGTTACTGACCCTTCGTGATATTCTTTGACCTGTTGAGGTCAACGAGTTGCCGGATACTTGAAATTGTATCCCCGGCAAAGACTGAGGTATTTCATTGAGCCTTTTGAACACGGGCTTACTCTCCTAGTAAATCTACTATCAATATTGGCAGGTCCCAGCGAGTAGATGTCTAAGGCATGATCAAAAAAATACGAGAAACCGTCCCACTCCTAACTTTTGGGTTTTGAACCTGCGGCGAAGTGCACGACAGTGCCGCATCAATTGCTACTTCCCTGCCGTTATTGCTTTGAAGCCACCCGGAGACGCACAAACATGGGTAAGGGTGTGTTTCGCTCACCGGATGCTGCAACCAACTTTTTGAATGGGCACATGAACACATGGACACGACATGAACATTAGAAAATGTGAATGCTCGACCGTGGGAATTAAAGTTCTGGCTACGAATATAAGTCTAATGAAATCTGATTTGAGTATTGTGGTCATTCTAAGGGCTCAAGGTCATCCCTGGCAGTCGTTCTACGCAATAAAATCGGACTCCCTAAAAGTAACTACAAAAGCCTCACCACGCCACGTCGGGACACGCCAGCACTGCCACTGCGGCACGCCACGCCACGCCACGCCACGGCGAAAAACCGGTGCCCCGTCGGGCGCACCTCGCATCGGCGCACATGCGCACTAATCTTCCACAATATTCCTCCAGCGGTGCGTGGCGACTGTGAACCACCCGCGCATGAGGAGGAGGACAATGCGCGGTATCGTTACTGCGCTGGGGAGCATCTTTACGTCCTTCCGATCGAATGTGAGGGCGTTATGCACCTCCGGCGTCTAATGAAAAGGTAGAGGCGGATTCTCAGTATCCGGGCGCGGGCGGAATACTGTAAGATTTTTATGTGAGTTTGTATTTTCGCCGACGTGTTCCGGCACTGATCATCTTGTTTCACAGGTAAGGAATGTATTAATCGCAATACTTCTTTCGCCCTGCCGTTCTTGCGTTGAAATATTTGTGTTCTGAATCAACGGTCCGTATTCAATTCCGGTCAAGGTAGGCATAGCTTCGAGTGTCAGTGCTGGGGCCAATGCGCGCTGACGTACTGGTACTAACGTGCTCAATAATCATTTCCTTAGCTTCTTGCCATTCGGCCTATTTTCCCTCCCCTTTGACGACATTTTTTTGTGCTCAAGACCTTGATGTCAGAAGTATCTAATCTCTGCTCCCTCGGCCCTTATCCAAACTAACTTAACTCCTGCTTCTCTTCCCAGCCAACCTCCACCCCCTACAATAGTCGTCCGCTGTCGTGTAATGCAACCAACCAACCGCAACTCGAGGTTCGTTGAGCGAGGCAAGCCAGAGCTGAGGGTGGTATCGGATGCGTTTCCCGTCTGTATATGATGGAGCGTCGATTGCACTGCACACAGGTGCACAGAAATTATTCCAAACCCGTCAGTCCGCTTACTTGCTGGGTATCCTGGATCCACTTTTTTTTGCAACCTCTCGTCTGCATCCCACTGCTCAATCTCGTAGATTCACCCGGCGCCCCACGGATACTAATCCTCGTCCTCCCATCACCCGGACGCTGTCCGAGGCGGCGAATTAGAATTAGCATCGCACAGGACTGGAATCTGATTTCCCTGGACTACGTGGTGATAACTTGCAGCGGCGGTGCAAGAGATGCTATATCATATGGCACCCAGGTGTTTCCTCAGTAAGTATAAACCTCGCCAACGACTTGCCAGGATAAAGGTTCCCCGATCCTCACTGTCAGAGGTCCTGTTCCTCTGGAGAAGGCGGGATTGAACGCATTGTGGTACGGACTTGTCTTCACCACGTTGCCGCGTTCTCTCACGCGGGGTTATCAGTTCAAGTTGACAGATATGGCGGGAAGGATTCCGTACCATCCTTCAACCAGGATTTGAAGACAGCAACGGCATCCCAGCACTCGTCTCACGCAGGTTCCTCGCTGGCCTGGTATACTTTCCAACTCGAGCTTGCTTTGTGCTTTCTTCTCGACATGTACAGTTAAGAACTTGTTACTTATCAAGCCGCTCCATCGGCGACATTGGGTCCGTTAGAACAATTGCGGGTATCTCGGAACTTACATGACCCAACTACGGCTTCATTCCTCCACAGATGCACCACCTTGTGACATCCCGCAGGAAGCTCAAAGGGAGACGCCGAGATGACGCTATTGCTGGTCGCTGGTCAGTGGTCTTAAGCCGGCGATTCCTGTCTCCTCGGTGCCATCAAAAGTAACTTATGAAAACTAACTTATCCAGCCATAAGTTAACTTGGCCTAACTTATGGCTGGGTAAGTTACTTCAGCAAGTAAAGTTAAGTACAAGTACAAGTTTTTGATCCCATCTGATCCTATAAGTTACTTGTTTTGATCTAACTTGGCGGGCAAGGTGATGGTAAAGTAACTTACGCTAACGTTACTTTCAAGTTAAGGGTTCTCTACTAGACTATTTATTTCAACTGGGAGCTTTACTCACCCACCCTGGGCCACCCGGTGTCAAATACCATAGCACGCGGACCCGGCGACCCGCTAAGGGAACCAAGGTTTTGCTTGATACAGGTCAACTAAACATGCTTTAGTGCGGATAGTGAGTCAGACGCCTCATAGTTCATGGACTGGTAGGTAAGTCCCTAGTTGAAAATTACTGGGCTCTGCTCCTAGAGGCCCGGCGACAAATTAACTACAACACAACATTTGACCACTAGTTGAACAGCAACATTGACTTATCTATGACTGTCGGACTGTAGAGTTATAATGGATGGAAAGAGGAGTGCCCTCACTTTCCTGACATCCCCCAAATCCCATTTGCTTCCACCCGACCTGCGCCGCGCGAGGATTAGTGGAACCGTGGGAACGAGACGGCTATCTTCAGCAGATCTCAGGAAGAGGACGAAAGTCCCAAAGAAAGAAATCGCAGCAAGACTGGGAACAGACCAAGGAATAATTCAATGTTCTTCTGACTCTGTAGCCCATAAAACGCGACTTAGTTTCACCCAGTTTGGCCGGTTGTCACCATTGAAGGATGGCCATAGTGCTGAATTAGTACACGTAATGAGGGTTCAAGGGAGTGGAAACCGGTATGAAGGAGTACATTTTATCACATTCAGAGCGATGGATGCTAATTACATTAACTTGGCAATACGGACTAACTTGGCGGGAATTGATGGCATAAGTACGTGTTTTGATTTGACTTGGCGGGTAAGTTAACGGGTTAGTAACATCAAGTAACTTGGAGGGAAAGTTAACTTGTCGAGAATTTCCTGTAGTGTTAGTTTCAAGCGGTTGGGTTTCACTACTCCGAACCGACTTGATTACTCGGACGTAGACAGTTCAATGAGCAGAGGTAAAGTTATTGTTGGATGAGTTGAAAATATTAGGGTGGGACCATGGGTTACACATACGTATTGAACAATGTCACTTGGTGATTGTTCAAGTTATTCCGCGAATGGCATCAAACGAAGGTCGATTAACGAACAATTAACCCAAGTTACCCAACTTGAACCCAACGGAGAATGAATGAAGAGGGCTGGGAATGAAGGGGGTATGTCAAAGTCATGGTTAAGTTTGAATTTGAGGCCGTTGTACCTCGATAGGCCGCGTTGAACGGGTGCACAATTAGCTGTGGCAGAGTTCAAACTTATAAGTTAGTTTCACACGCGTGGGAAAAACTTAAGTTAACGTACGGCAGGGATGCCGAAGGGGGCAAGTAAAGTAAAGTAAGTTTACACAAGTTACTTTTTACGCACTCTGTCTCCTCTCTTATCCCTCCTCCCCCTGTCACCGCCTGACGGAAGCACTCAGCATTACCCAACCATGCAGCGATCCTTCATCGTTCTTCTCTGCTTGGGCCTTGTTCGTGCCATGTTTGCAGACCTACACCGTAGACGTCACATCCCCCGATATTCACTACGCCGGCGATGTACTCCAATGTCACGCAAATTCATGCTCACCGAGGCTCATAGTGGAGGGAGCGTTCAACGATTCGGGAAGCCATAACCACCGGATCCATCACTTTTCCTTCACCGGTGCGAGCCCTAGACGCTACCAACATTCTGTGCTCATCAAACCAGGTACTGCGATTTATGCGTCCAGTCATTCTCATTAATGGGTCCTGCTCTATCATTGTGGATGGCTACGAAATCCACAGTTTCAATGAGACTGCCGCTGAAGGCATGGGTGGCGTGGGTGGGGGGAATTTATCTCAATAGGACCTGGCCGACGGACTCCATACACTGGTCATCAGTCCGACGACAGAGTCAAGCTTGATGCTGTTCTACAATCTGCTCTACACGTACGCGTATCAACCTCCATCCTAGACAGCCATGGTGATTGGATTTGCCCAATTTAAGTGCCAGTGTGCCCCCCGCCAAGAAAAGCCATGTCGGTGCCATTGTAGCGGGAGTCATTGGGGGGGGGGGGGGGGGGGGGGGGGGGGGGGGGGGGTCGTCCTGACTATCGCGGCGTTGTTCATGGCTTTATTCGCACGGCGGCGCAAGCTCATAACACGGCGCGACCAGCGTAAAAGTACGCTTCTGCGCGCGATTACTTCTGCTCGACACGACCGTAAAGGGGGTGATGAGGGTGCAACGGAGCTGCCCATGTAGCCTCTGAGTCGACGATATTGTCCGAACTGCTTTTGTATAATAGATTTTATTGATTTGCTTGGTTCAGTGCGATGTTGGAGCGACGTTCCTAATTTAATACAAGTGAAACAGAAATGAATGGGTTCTTTAAAACTGGATACCAACTTGGCGAAGACAAAGGATTTGAAACTTTTAACCGCGGTGGAGACACAGAAGGTGTGTCTGGAAAACTAATATGACGACCGCAGGATTAGCTAGTTATTTACAATCGAAGTGCCCCGCATTCGTATCTTGAAATAATGGTGAAATCGAAAGAGACGATGAGTGGTAAAATCCAGGCCGGGCGATTATTTTCCGTGCCATGGGACGCCATTTAATGAGTCGATTAAGCGCAGGGGATCAGCTCGCACAATGTTTGCAATAATAGGTCGTTTGACGCACCACATCCTGGGGGAATGATATATCACAGTCTCTCAGTTGAACTTGGCCATGTTATATACAGAGTTCACCCCAGAAGTCCGCCATGATATATCAACGCAGAAGTGAAAATCCTTGGGGTTAGAGCTCCGGAGATTTAATCAAAAATCAATCAATGTCGTTGAGAGGGCGAGCTCGTCGTTAGCAACAGTGTCGAACATGTGGTTGCTTGTTTGGCAGAACACTTGGGGGCGGGCTTACTAACTGTCCCATTAGGGAATTTTGCGATTTTTGATCGTGCATTCATTGCACGCCGGTGGACGCAATGATACGTTGATCAGGCTGAGGAGCAGCGTAGGGGTTTGCAGTGCCAAAGCATACAATATACCGATGAGGGAGCCCATCCCTTGGTCCTATAGGGAGATTTTGCGATTTTTGATCGCTGCTGCACAATGCAGCACTACAGGCAGAATATTGCATAAAGGGTGTTATGTTAGGTCCCACCAGAACACATACACTATGCAGAGACATGGGCGCCACGTCCGTACGGCACCGGAATCCGGATCGCTGCAAAACAGTGCAATTTTGCGAATTTTGATGGCGCCGCGCTGGCCATTCACCGTCAACCAGACTGAAAATTTGCCTGGATGAATGCATCAAGGACATGCACAGAGGATGTATGTATGGAATCTAGTGAGCGCGTCATTGTGCGCACAGACCACATCCGCACCACAACTTGACAAAGTCAAAGAGTTTGATGCGGAAAAACTCTGAGGAGAGTAGAGGAGGGTCAAGGAGGGTCAGGACAGCCAGGCTAAGTCGAAAAAAGTAGCTAAGTATTGTCCTGACTCTGAGGGTAAGGTGGAAGGGCGGAGACGTCGCTTTTGTTAGCCGGCAATTCCCGCTATCTTTAGATAGTGGGTCTTGGGGGTGGATCGAAAACCTTCCCAAAAGTCAAAACCGTCGTTGTTGGCCCATCAAATGATTAATTGTGATGATATTGATGGGTTTTCGCTGGGTGCCGTTCCGTCTGTTGAAACTCCGCTGATGATGCATGATGTGCACCAGCCGGCGCCTCAGGTGATCGATCCGCCCGTGCGGGTGATTGATGCCTTTTGTAGCTTGCCAACCTCTGTACCCATTTGGTTTCATTGCGATGCATTTTCAACACTCCTATATGTCTCTCTACCTGTGCTT
Source organism: Mycena alexandri (assembly GCA_029233265.1). Lineage (NCBI taxonomy): Eukaryota > Fungi > Basidiomycota > Agaricomycetes > Agaricales > Mycenaceae > Mycena > Mycena alexandri. The sequence continues at coordinate 434,612 of JARJCM010000064.1, read as the reverse complement.
TAAGTGTTTGCTGCTTGTACCCTGCAGATGACCTGGGTGCTGGGGAATCTTGCAGCCTTGCCCTGCCACTCGTGGTAAGATGTCATATAAAAAAACATTTGGTTGCGCGAACGCTGACAAAATGATGCGCATCAACGGGAAAAGCCGCACCTTGAATAATCCCCATCCGCTTTGTCACGCTCGGCGATTGCCGTTCAGGTGCATCATCGCTGTTTAACAAGTCAATCTTACGTAGCCCGTGACCGTTTTCCTCTTTGCTCTGCGCCACGACGACTCTGAGGCGCAGATACCTATGTGGCTTTTTACGCTGCTTGAGCTGTCGTGCGCCGTTGACGAAAGGATCGCGCATGACGCTCGGGCTGTTCACATTCAAGTGGTACGCCTTCGTAATTGTATGGTTTAAGTAACGCAACTAACATTTCATAACAACCTACTGTTTTCGCGCGTGCGTTGGCGTGAACCCGCGGCTTTGAACAACATCATGGTGAGTTTGCGGAGTGATCGTCGAGATTGACGCGTAGGTAACTATCGAGCAGAAGAACGCAACAGTGGCACGAAAAAGCGGGAGGAGGTAGGGAAGGGAATTAGTATAACGACACGTTTCGAGTCAGATTATACGTCTTATTTGAATTACTCTACTGCTTGAATTAAATTTTTGTTGTGACGAAGATTTCGAGCTGAATAATAACCGCTGTGTGAGGCGCGGACGTGTCTTCGTTTGTTTTGACGAAGTACATTTCCCACAAACTTTGGGTGTTGGGCATGTTAGCGAATTAACCCAATAATTACAGCGGACGGTCCAACATAAGCCAGAGGTTCCAAACGTCGCAGAAGTTTTGAATTCGCCAGCGTAGCCTTGTCTATCGCCTACTTGTCTGCTGGTAGCCAATAGTGGCATTCTATAACAGCAGTTCCGTCGTCCACCGAAAAAAAGCTCAAACGGGTTAAAGAGGAACAAACACGAATGAATTCCAGTATCCCGTATAGATGCACCCTCGGCCACCCATCCCAAACAATTTAACAGTCCAGCAGGGTGCGCGACCAAGTCACGACAGTTTCGTGTATAAATAATTGTCAAACAAACATCGTCTACTGGAAACCCTCGCAGAACAATCCAACCGAGTGCCTCAATCCCCCACCTACAAGACAGGGACAAAATCAACGATACCTCTAATCAGTCTGAATCATTGTTGGGGAGAAGGGCGGAATAACCGCCCCGCCTACTTTCGTTGTGTGCCGTTCCATCTGCTGTTCTATTTTCGTCAGCCGGCGCCTCTGGTAATGCACCCCCCCTGTGCGGGTGATCGATGCGTTTGGTCACTTGACAACTTGCATTTCCAACACTCGATTACACTCCTATATGTCTCCTTACCGGTGCTTTAAGTATTTGCTGCTCGTTCCCTGTTGCAACCTTCACCCCGCCATGTCTCTCTTCAATCGAAGGAATTCTTGCTTCGTCTGTGGCCTTCTCTCGTGTACCTCGAACCTCTGTGTCCGCTGCGTTTCATTATCGGTTACCCCCGAGCGGTCGCCTTGGTCTTTTGTTCACAACGGCCGCTGGCCCCTATGGATCTTTATCCACCGTCCTTAACTGTGAGGTCGTCGTTGGTGCACGTTCGGATGTCGTGCTCGGTCTCGATTGGGCAGCCATGATTCGCGAGACCCTCGTTCGCGATGGGCATCGACTGGACGACACCTTTAGCGCTTGGGATTTTTTTACCTTTGGTAAAAACTCTAAAGTATCTGTTGCCCCTGACTCCTTGACACATCACTCGCATAGTCCGCAACAACGTCGTTCCCCGCTTCTGCTCTTCCAACTGCATACTACATCCCCCCCACTCGTACGTCGTCATCTTAATTTACCATTCACATTCCCTTTACACTTTAACCAGAGCCCGCTTTCTCTTTCCTTGGTCCACCTGGATTTCCTGTGTATCATCCCGGTGGGCAAATTTTTACCTTTGTATGGTGAACATTCATTAATTTTATTTCCGTCTTTCTTCCAATTGGATTCAAGGCCCCTCTCACCAGTCTATGCTTGCCCCTCTGGCACCCCTCGTCCCACTTTATCCTCGTAAGTCGTCTTTCCGCGCAAAACGTCGGTACCTGATTCTTCCCCAGCTGCAGCACATTATTATCCTGTTCTTAGTGGTGCGTTATTATTCATCGTTTAGTCTTTCCCTCGCTTATCATGCATCCAGGTCCCGCGGGTGTACGGTATGAAACGGTGGACTCGAGCGGTATGTCCGACGTTTTTGATTTTGAATTTGAAACTGACGTCTATATCCCAGCGCGGGGACCACCTTATGCTGGTCCCACCCAACAAACCTATGCTTTTAACCATGAAATAAACCGTGCATATAATAACCATGATCATAACCATCACAATGCCCACGCTTCTACAAGTGATAGTCTATACCATAACGTCGCTGTTGCTCCCGCCGGTCCTTCCACGCCTACGACTGCGCCTCTTTTGTCTCACCCTCCTCCCTATTTTTTCGAATCTTCTTTGGAAACTGGTTCTGATGTCCTAGACCGCCTCTTGTTGTCCGCCAACGTACGACATAATGTGTTTCTTGCAGATCACGCCGACCTTTCACGCCTCGCCGGCTATCACCATGTCGAACTCCCTTCTTCGTGCGGTGTCCTGGAGTTACGACAAGCCGTTATATTTCATTTCCTTACCGGAAGTTGCTTGTCCACTTGTGACCCATCTGACCTCGATGCCCATGCATGTCATTGTAAGCAGTTTCGCGACTCCTTCATCGACTCCTCGTCCATGGCATTCCACGCCCTCAGTGTCATTCTATCCGCCTCAGATGACAGGCTTCCCCAGCATTCATTGCGCTTTGTTGGTGACTGTCTAGGGTTGAGCGACGTATCATCTCGGGACAACCTCATGCATAATCTGGCCAAACGTCGTCGCCTACTGCTTAAAAACCCGTCCGAATATCATACCGTCGATGGCATTCTCAAAAATCTCGATGTTCTGCCAAAAGGTTCCCTAAGCATGCTCGCCAAGGCTCACGGAATTTCGTTTGAGCGCAGTCCCACAAAAACTGATTTGCGTGAATCTATAATCAAACATATTACTATGGGCGGCTGTGTTTCTCGCGAAGGTTACGCCCCCCTCGTATTCATGTTCTTCTGTGGAAGCTGAACTTTCAGATCCTACCAATGAATCTGGGTCCCCCAATAGTCCGACTGTTAGGCTCCAAATAAAAATTTTGCGACAAATCTGTCCCGTGCTAAGGCGCGCGGCTCTTAAGCGTCTGCTGAAATTACATGATGTCCCATTTGTTGACTCGGACATGACAAACAAACTTAGGCGGCGGCTCAAGTCCTACTTACACAGGTTGACGTCTGGGAAACGGCTTGAATCAGATCTTACATCCACTGGAATTGCCCGAGCCGCGCGAGCCAAGGAAAGTGCTCGCCTGCGATCTGAATGGCCACAGGTTATCCCTGATCACCTTAAAAGTCAACTTCTCAAAAATTTCAATTACGAAATCTCACGGGATAACTTGACTACTTTTGTCTGTGGCAGTTGCACTGAGGAGTGTCCCCAAAAACTCAAGTGTACCCTCGGACTCGAAGACTTCGATATTAACCTCCTAAAGCGTCCAGATGAGTTCATCGACGTTACCCCTGGGGCAAATCATGAGGATGACGACTCAACATCGGTTGATTTTAATATCGACAATATTCCACCCAACGTAGGCACCCAAGCACCATCTCCAGAGTCCTTAAGCAATGTTGTTCTCAATCTTGCGGTCATGGCGGAGTCCCTCAAAGTTCTCGTGCTCCCTCTCCTGATATTCTTTCCGACGTTCAATCCCAACCCTCCGCTTCCAGTAGGTCTGAATCATCTGTTGGACCCCAACCCCCTTCTGCTATTCAAGTTGACACGCCACATACTACTATGCACGATGCGCCGGCTTCTTGGCTTGATCCTCGGTGTCCCCAGCCACCAATGCCTATGTCTAACACTCCGTTCAGCAGTTTGCTGGTTGACCCTTCTAGTCTGGAATCGGACCCGGAAACTAATGACCCTGTCATTGTCCTCTGCCGTCCTTGTAGGTCTCATCTTAAGGCTGGCCGTGTTCCTCCACTGTCCGGCGCGAATAGAAATTATCTCGGGCCGGTGCCATCCGAGCTCAAGGATTTAACTGTCGTCGAAGAAGCTATGATTGCGCTCTGTAGGGCTAAATGCTGGATTGTCCAGCTTCGTGAAGATGGAAGCGAGTCTGTGGGTTCCTTTGCTCAAAGGGGTGTCAGAGGCCATATAATTGTATATCCTCAAAAGCCGTCTTCAATCGCGCAATCTCTACCGCCGTCTTTGGAAGACATCATCACTCCAATCTGTGTAATCTTCGTAGGTTCCACACCCCCTAGCGAAGGAATGGCTGCGCACAAAGGCAACTCCCCTCACCGTGCGGAAGGAAAAGGTCTTGAAAGCACTGGAATGGTTGAAGATTAACAACCATCTTTATTCCGACGTCCCCATCAACAGGCCCGTTTTGGACGCTCTTCCAGATGAGAGTGTTTTGCCTTTTCGTATTCAACACATTCTTCCGAGTGCAGGTATCGATGCAACAACCTCCGATTACATCCCAGGGTCTTCCTCTCCGCCCGATGATTCCCCCAAATCTAGCCGACATTCTTGCCCCTCCGCCGTCCCAAGTTCCTTTCCAGTCTGTTGTTGTCTCAGATGTCGACGGTAATGCGCCCTCCGCAGACCTCCGCGCAGCTGCGTTACGCCACCTGAAGAAACCGGGAGGCAATTACTTTGAAATTCCCCACGACAAAGATCCCGCGAATGAATTCAACAACCCTCATTTATTTCCTATGATGTATCCTACACTATTTCCTTATGGCCTTGGCGGCATGGAAGACAAACATCGGCGTTCTAAACTAGGCTTTAAACGACATGTTAAGCATTTTTTCAATCTTGCAGACCGTAGGTTCCAAGAGCATTACTCCTTTTTGTTCACTGCTTTCAACATGCTTCAACGCCGCGCATTGCTACTCCGCACCAAGCTCAAAGCCGAGCGGGCCAGCTTCGATTATATCGCGGCTCAGTTCGGTACCGTGTCACCTGCCGCTGTCCACATAGTTTCAGAACGCATCGCATCCGGGGAAAAAGTAACAGCTGTCACTGCAGAGGAACGTCGCGTTATGCGGTTGATGAAGGAAGTTAGTGTCATAAATTCAAATGTCCCTGGATCCTCCCAGTCTAAGCTGGTCATGAGAAATGAAATCAGGGCGCTGATGCTGGAGAAAGGGCTCCCAAGTTTTTATGTCACCATTAATCCAGCAGATGTTTACAATCCCCTCGTTCGATTTCTAGCCGGCGACGATATTGATTTGGATGCGCTTCTGCCTGAAGACATTCCCAATTACAGGAACCAGGCCGCCACGATCGCCAAGAACCCTTCAGTCGCAGCTAGATTTTTCAACATATATATGAAGGCTTTTATCAAGTGTCTGTTGGCTTATGACGATAAATTTGACAACGAGGGAGGCATCTTAGGCGTCGTTACTGCATACTATGGCACGGTTGAAGCTCAGGGAAGAGGGTACCCTTCATTGCCACATGATGATATGGGTCGCCGGCGCACTAAACCCCAATCAGATCAAGGAAAAGGCCATGGAACACGGGGGCAACCTGGAATTTCAGAAGCGTCTCATTGAGTTTCTGGACGATACTATTTCAACTGCAGTGCCTCCTGAGACCGATCCTGAACTCGTCACTTCCGCTGTCAAAGTTTCATCCCTGCTCTACTCGGGGGCCAGGTCCATCGGTGTCAGATGAGAACAAGCTTGCTGCGGAAAATAATGATGTTCACAACCTCGTTGAGCGCTGCCAACGCCATAGGCATACCGCCACTTGCTACAAGTATTATAGTGGGTCCGGCCCAAAAGAGTGTCGATTCGACCTGGATAAGGATAACGAGAACCCGATCAGCGTTTTCGATCCAGAGTCCGGAGAATTCCAGCTTCGTACGTTGGATGGTCTTATCAACAATTTCAATGAGACCATACTTAAAGCTATCCGCTGCAACATGGATATAAAGTTCATCGGTTCCGGACCCGCAGCAAAGGCTATACTCTATTATATTACGGACTATATCACCAAGTCCCAACTTCAGGCCCATGTCGCGTATGCAGCATTGGAAGGAGCCGTCCACAAATTGGGGCCGTTCAATGCAGAAGACGACGATTTAACAACGCGTGCAAAACGATTACTCCAGCGCTGTGCTCACTCCCTCATCTCTAAACAAGAGTTGTCCGCTCAGCAGGTGGTGTCGTATCTCATGGACTTTGAAGACCACTTTACCAGCCACCAATATGGTAATCTGTTCTGGACCAGTTTCAAAACGTTCATTGACGGTGAGGATCCTAGCCCTGAATGTTACCCAAGGACTAGTTCAGCTGCGAGTGACCCCTCGACCGAAAGCGATAAAACACCTGAAGATGTCGATGCTGACGGCGATTCTGTCACTGATCCCGAGGAAGAACCCATGGATGATATTGCAGTAGGTCTTGCTCCCGGAGACGAGAACGACCTTATACAAATTGCCATCGACGCGAGCGGTTAAAATTAATCCTACAGCCAACCAGGCGTGCGATTACCAGAAGCGGGGGTGACGTTTTGGAAGATATCAACGTTTGGGATTTTGTGGCGCAAACAGAGAAGGAGAAAATTAAGAAAAGGAGTGCCCGAGATGACGAGGACGAAGATGAAAACGCACTTGATGACCCTGACGATTTTGAACTAGATACTGAACCGGAGTGGAACCGAGACAACATCCTGGAATACGATGGCAAACCTATGGCCAGAGTTCCTTTTTTGAATATTCACCTGGAGGATGAAACTCATCTTATCAAGGTTCTTCCCCGTCGGAAACGCAAGGTTCCTGTTCCCATTGGACCTGCTCTTCCTCGCAGAGATACCCCAGCCTCCCAACAAAAACACGCTAGATTGATGTTAATTTTGTTCAAGCCGTGGAGGCATGCAGATGACCTACGCCACTCAGAGCAAACTTGGTTAGAAGCTTATAATCAATTCCTACAGACTTGCTCGCCCGACATCCTTGAGTGCATTGATAATATGCAACTGTTGCATGAATGCAGGGATAGTCGAGATCAGCACTATGCCAACCGGCGGAATCGGAGGCGGGCGGGGATTGACACTTGAGCTTCAGCATGGGTCACGTACCAGGGATGAGTTTGGAGAGGAAACCGACGAGGCGCTCTATGAACACTTGTCATCAATGGAGGCCAGCCGCTCCCGCGCAACTGCTGATAAAAATGCGGAAGTCGTTACTCTCCTGGAAGAAGCTACCCAAGTAGGTCTCATCGGCGGCCGCCGAGCTCCTGCATCTTCAAGTTCTGATTCTGGAATGTCCTTCCATACGTTGGTCTCGGAACATCATCCCAGTCTAGAGTCCCTTTGGCACAAGACCTATGACGCCAGGCGAGATCAGTGGAAGCGTTCGGCATTGTCTGCTCCAGAGTCACAGTCTGCAATCACGGAAGACACTGGTAAAACATATGAGGATACCGAAGGTGGCATCCGAGACGGATCAGTTTTGCGCGGTTTCACTTCAGCTCCAGCTCATCCCGTTCTGCGTGATGCTGATCAAATTCTTACGCATGACTCCACGGTCGATAGTCAGGTCTCTGTGTCACCATCCCCCGCCGATATCCCGTCCATTGTAAAGTCGTTCGGTCTTAACACTGAGCAGGCCCGGGCGTTTTCTATCGTCGCGCAGCACAGTTTGTCAGGACATTCGCAGAAACCGCTCCGCATGTATTTAGGAGGGCCAGGAGGAACTGGAAAATCTCGTGTGATTGACGCCTTACATGAGTTCTTATTTCGCGCAGCCAAGAGAGACGTTTTCGGCTTTCGTCGTTTACCGGTGTGGCGGCTCGTAATATTTCTGGCATGACGTTGCACGCTGCCCTAATGCTCAGTGACTACACCAAATCTGCTTTGAGCGCCAAGTCAAAACGTGAGCTCATGTCGATGTGGGAAGGCGTGGATTACCTGTTTATTGATGAGATATCCATGGTGGGATGCCCGTTCCTGTACGATATCAGCCACGCTCTCAGTGTTGCGAAAGGGAATGACTTGGCGTTTGGCGGAATCAGTGTTATTTTCGCGGGGGATTTTGCGCAATTACCTCCAGTCGGGCAGAAAACGTTTATACGCACATCTAGGTCCGGATGACATCGCACGGGCCGGCACCAAGAATGGTCAAAAGGTTATATTCGGCAAATTACTTGTGGTTGTCCGTTAGCACGGTCGTCATGTTAACCCAAAATATGCGGCAAACTGGACCAGAGAACCAGCCTTTTGTTGACCTTCTTGTACGCCTTCGTGAAGGCAAGTGTACAAATGCCGACTACGAGCTCTTGAATACGAGGTTAGCGCGGGCGATTGGACATAGACTGGCAATCAGACAAATGGATGAATGCCCCAGTAATTGTTCCCCAAAATGCTATGAAGGACGCCCTCAATGTTCAGATGACACACGATTTTGCCACGTCTACCGGCCGTCCTGTACATTGGTATTACGCCAGGGATACCCGTGCGCGCAATTCGCCCGTCGAGGATGTTCGAGTGCAAGAGATTGTTAAGTCACATGGACTCTGGGCAGACATCCTCACGGCTCGGCCGCTTACCACTGGTTATTGGAATGCCAGTTATGATTTCGCAGAACTTTGACGTACCGGGAGGAGTCGTGAACGGCTGTTTCGGCAAGTTAGTAAGTGTACGATACCAACTCGGATCTGATGGAAAACGGTACGCCCTTTCGGCCGTTATTGAGGCCCCGGACACTACTCCCAGTATATTTCCAGAACTCCCTATACATCATGTTGTCAGCCTTTGCGACACGGTCAAGTTAAATTTCAAACATCCTCATTCCAAGGCGTCTGTTACGGTCAAGCGAACGCAGTTGCCACTAATACCCGCATTCTCCATTACCGCTCACAAGTCTCAAGGGAAACGTTGGCTGCGTGCGTTGTTGACCTCAGACTTTGCAAGGGTAGTGAGTCGCCGTATGTCATGATCTCCAGAGTGACATCTTTGGAAGGCCTTGTCATCTTGATGCCGTTTTCAAAGGACAGGATATGTTGTCGCCAGAACGAGGATTTAAGGTTGGAACTCCGGAGGATAAGATACCTTGAGTTGCAGACTATCATTGCACACGGGACGGAGGCCGAGGTAGTGTGGGCGACGGAACAAACCTGCGCTTCATACAACACACCGACTGTCGGCGATCAAGTCGATGACTCGGATGATCTTCATGACGCAACGGCCCGCGTCCTCCGCCTCCAACGTGCCAACGCCGTGCTCGCCGCGCCGGTGGCTCGTGCTCGGCTTGATCTCTCCACGCCCATTCCACCCTCCGCTAGTGGATCTCAACCCCGCCCAGCCAGGGCCAAGCCAAGGAAACGCAGGTTGGACGACGACACGGATCCTGATGTGTCAAAACGGCGTAGGGCCCGGAAATAGACCCAAAGGAGGCCCTTGGGACCTTTCACTGTTTGCCTCATTCGTCGATTGCCGCCCCCTCTTCCCGCAGTCCATCTTCCCGCCGACGATCGATGACCATTGTTGCGTCCGTATCGCAGGCGGAGGCTATGTTGGCGACGGAACAAATCCGCGCTTCATACAACGCCCTGGCTGTTCCCGCGCGCTCAAACAGACGGCGAAGTTGCCCATCCAACGTCCCCCGTTCCCGGCTTTAGCGCGAGAACCCGCCATTGCCCGCGCCCATCGCTCAGGCGCTTGTCTCCCTCGACACGCCCATTACATCTGGTCCATCTTGGTCGCAACCTTTAGCGTGAACCCGACCAAGGAAGCGCCGACTAGACGCATACGTAGATACTCAGCCTCCGAAGCGACTCAAGGCCGGGAGATAGACGTCGATCACACCCCTCCCGTTTTTTCCACTATTCCCACGTTTGGACGATTCGTGTTGACCTCACTGCTCCCATTCCATCCTGCGCCTCTGGACCACGCCCCATCCTTCCGATGACCGGGCTCAAGAGTAGCAGGTTGTACGACACCATCGGCGCAGAGCCAGGAAGTAGATGGACAGGAGCCTCCTCCTGTTTCAACGCTTTCTTCTCATCAACGTGGTATCCGCTGGAACTCACGAAAACGGAGCGACCTATGTCTACTGCATCCTCTGGGGCCTTTTCGTTATCGCACCTCATCTCAGCAGACGTGCACTCTCGGCTATTGACAAGCTTGCTACGCAGCGCTGTGTGTCTTATGTCTGCCGCTGTCATCGAAGAGGATTTTGTGGTCGATGTGTCACCGACCGGACTTCACAGGAGGCGAAGCAGTACGTTTCGTGGCGCGCGATACAGGCAGCGCCTTCGAAGCTGTTATTGTTGGTCGCGTGTGCGCCATTCATCAGGGCGTGCGTGTGTTTTCCTCTTTACGCCGTCTATTTAAGCTGATTTGCCCTCAGGCAACCGGCTTCCTTACTCTCGAGCTCGGGGTTCCTTTGTTCGCAGGAATACAGATGGAGGATATTTTTCGTTCTCAAGTTCAAACTCTTCGAGACGCACTGCACGCTAGCCAGTCGGCACTTGACCCCTCGGTGGGTGCTTTGTCTCTTTTTTCTCCCGCGCTGATCTCTTTTCTGTGAATCAGGTTTTAATTTCGCGTTTACATTCATGGGTGTTAGGTCCTCCTTCTTTGACCAGCGGCGTCGAAACGGCGCGTATCATTGTAGAAGTGTCACCGCGCTCTATCGTTAGTAACTTGTTCTGTACAACCTTCTACTGGCTGTGTATTTACCCTTGTGCAGATCGAACGGGTAACCCCGCAAAAGGCTCTTTCCAGCGAGTGGTTCAGAACTGGCGCCGTATCTCCACCTCCTTCATCGGTCACATTGTCGTCGGACGGCGATATTGAAGAAGGCTCTACTGTATTTACCGTCGACGATCTCGTCGCTGTTCAGTGTTCTCTGCATTCCCGCGACGTACCTGTTGCATTGCCCTCGGGTCACAGCTCATTCGCAAGGGTAGATCCCATTCTCAACTTTCGTTTCGTCGCTGTCTCACTAATGATCATTAGGTCTATCTCATAGTCGCGCAGCGCGTCGAGATCATCGTTTAAAAACCCTCATCCAGGGTTGCTACTCCTCTTCGCGCGCCTTCCCCCTTTATGACCACAATTACTCCTTTACATCCACTTTATCGATGTTTAACCTCTTGTCGCCATTATCTCATGTTTTTTTGTTCCACACGATCTATCTCAGTCACCCCGTCTTGCTATTAGCTTCGCATTGCCGGTTCGCCTCCGTTTGCTTGACTGGATAAGTACCTACGTAGGTAACCTGGTAGCGCACAGTCTTAATTCTTCCCATTTTGCGAAAGTTTCTTGAGCGCTCGCATGCAGTGCTATATTCGGCATTTAACCTATATCATACGTCCGATCCTATGATTCACCAATAATTTGTAAAGGGACGTCGTCTTCAATTTGCGTGTCCTTGATACCCCTTGCGACTTAATTCTCGGCTCCTCGGATTCGGGCCGTGATTATTCGATTGGTTCCTACTCCTCATCTTCCCAGTTTCCTCCCCTGTCTGGAAAAATAAGAACGTTTCGTCCCTCCCGTCTCTTGTCTACGTTGCTCGCCTCAACTAGGGTCTTTTTTATGTCTGGCTCGGTCAGTATACTGCGTTGTAAGCTTGGCCTCGCACCGTACGACAACGCACGCCCTGCTATACACACCCGGACCAACTCCTCAACCCCCCCGTCCCCTTTACGCCATTCTGCAATATATATGTTGGACAGATGATTTTGGGCCGCCTGCAATCGGTTTGTAACCAAATTCAATCGCTCGCCATGAATCGGGATTGTCTATCAGCATTGGATAAAATTGTAGTGTATCAAGCGAGCATGATAAACGTGGGTCTCCTATATCAACAGGCCTGTTCGCTATGGCGTTCTCGTCCTGTGATACGACCGGCATGTCAAGCCGTCGATCGGCTTAGAGTTGAATCGTGAACTTAAACGTTTACGCTTTCTTGGTGCTCCTATCGTTCTGCCCATAAAAAGAAACATTTACAAGGAAACCCGCCAGTTAAAAGCACTTTCCCCATCGTTTGAATGTCCAGCCACGCTGCCGACTCTCGTCTTACTGGCCCCAACGTCGACCTCGGCAGCGCTGGACCTTACCCCCGTCGGACCTGATCTGTCGTCGCCCATCTATGCCGCCCGCAAAGAATCTGGCTTGTATGACAGCATCGCCGACCAGTTACTGGCCATGGGCCCCAACGCTCTTGCTAATCTGGACTATCCGACGACCATCAAGCGCCAGATCGAGGACTGGTCCAAGAACCATCGTTATGTAGATGTGCAAGGCGAGGACCTCCAGGTTGCGGTGGTTGGTGAGATTCACAGTCCCGCTGCCGGCACTATTATCCGCGCCCACGGCAACTTCTACGCTCGTGACGGTGATAACGTTCGTACTTATTGCATTCTGACTCCATTTTATTTTATTATTTGTCGATTAACGGTCCGACGCCGTCCATTTTAGTTCAAACCTATCGACGACAAGTCCAAGATCAAGGACGTTATCGCACTCGGTGTTCCGACTTGCGCCTCGACCAAAATGCACAACACTTTCCTCAACCAAATCATCGTCGGCAGCCAGATCACTTCAGATAATGCGGACGAGGACGCTAGGGCCGGCAAGGTGTGTTAAACTCGTTCCGTTGTCTCTCCCCCATCCCCCCTTCCCAGGGCTTGCTATTTTGCTGATGATATTGCTTAGTATCCAATCGTTAAGAATTGGTCGAAACCCAGCGAGGGAGGTTTTGAAAACCACGAGATATTGCTCATCAGTACGCTTCCCAAATACGGTGTTCGTTCTTTCAATCTCTCGCGCGATTCGGTACTCATCATAATCGTGGATACCCTCGGCTGCCGGTGCTCCACGAGCTAGACGAATCGCCAAGCGCAGGTTGGACGAGGTTGATGAGGCCTTTACTGCTACGGTTGTCGGTGATGACGACACCAAGGAGTTTCCTGGCCGTGCGTTCCGTCATTCCTTTGATTGTGGCATAATTCAAATCCTCGTTTCCCAGCTGAGGACATCAGAGTGGGTGCCCACTACGAGCCTTCCCTGTTGTGCGACTACGGCGGGGCGTATTTCAACCATGTCAAAGCTAAGCTCGTCCAATTGGACATTCGTGACATGGATAAGGAGCTTATCCCCCCTTGGAAAATCTACCAAGAGTTGAAACCCGGAACGCTCGTCCTCGCTCTTTGTTCTTTGCATTGCTTTAATATGGTCGACACATCTGGTAAAGAGGTCAAAGAACGGAAGGTCAGTCTTGCACATCCCTACTGACATTCAGTTCTCATTCCAGTGCAGATTTATCAGATGAACGCGCACAGTATCCGGGTTTTATCAAAGTCGGACGACTACACCGTAATTCGTACACGTCCAATTGCGCCCAACTCCGGCGAGCGGGTGAGCGCGGCTTTGCCAGAGCGCGCTATTCCTAGCGCATTCGCCAACTTCGTCCTGCCACCCGTGGCGTCGACTTCGAGCCAGGCGTCGACTTCGAGACAGGCGGTTGCGGAAGATGATTCTAATGATATGGCTGTTGAAGAAACGCCGGTTGACGTGAGTTCAGCGAGATCGAAGAAAGCCAAGCAGAAGTCGCAGAAGTGAACAGGTTAGTGCACGCGCTCTGCCTTCCCCAATCCTATCACCCGAGCCCTTATCGAAATTTAGACGCCCAAACCACGCATGAACTACCAAACCGCCTTCGAGTTTCCGGTCCTGCGTTTCATTGATGCTTGATTGTCCTCTACGTTTTTTGCACCTCTTGCTAGAATACCCCAGTTCGGCGCCTGGTTGTCGTCTTGATTTACCTTAGCATTACTTACTCGCTCGATTATGTCAATTTTAACAATTACACTCTTAAAGCACTCATGTGTTCGTTCAATCTTTGACGCATTTCTGAGTGGTGGCGGGCATTCGACGTTGTGAACATAGATGGGTTTAAAAAAAATCTAACACGACACCAGGGTGAGCTCCACGCCTATTCGATCGAACATTCGTCCTGGCCAAAATGCCTTTCAGAGTATCAACTGCCATCTGTGGCCTTATGTGTCATAAAATTTCAGTTTCGTCCTCACCAGTTGCGCGAAAGTGAACTAGTAAAGTAGGTCGATAACTTTCACCAAGACGGCTTTTTTTGAGCGATCGTCTCTGCTGCGGATCATGCAAAAAAATAAACAGGAGGTCGGGACGATGACATGCACCAGGGCCATGAACCCAGACAGGGGACTAACCAGGCGGTCGGATACTTAACCCCCGATTCGCGAGAGACGGACCCACGACTCTCCACAACTACTGGAATCTCTACATGGACCTTAGCTCTGGACGCGTTCCACGTACGTCTTCCGACTCTTTTATTTTACTTTTCTACGTCGAATGCCCACTTGACTTGTCTTGCAGGCACCGAATTTCTTCCGCCTCGACTCGGCGTTTACCGCGAGGCAGCGATCTGTATCTTCATTGGCCGCCCGTACGACTCGCACTGGGCCACGATCCTGAATGGTCTCAGCGGCGAATGTTTATATCGTTTGGCCTTGAGTTCGGATGCGCTATTCGAAGTCATTATGACATATGTTCGTTTGCATCAGCACCGGGCGGGTACCCAAGACAAGAGCAAGTCCTCTTTTCGCCCTGTTCTCCGTTGACTTGCTAATTGCGGACCAGCACATTCCGGAGGGCCTAAGGACTCCTTGTCCGCGCTTCCGTCTGAGATACTCGCTATAATTACCCGATTGTTGCCTTTGGACTCAAGGCAATCTTTGGCCAAGACTTCCAACAAACTCGCCAATTTGTGCGCCCGCGAACTTCAAGCCGGTGTTAGTACGCTCTTGCTGCGGTTCGGCCTCTACCATTCCGAAGTACGCTTCATGCAAACGGTGACCGCATCACTTCTCGCCGGAGACGCGATTCCCTACGTCCTCGATTATTGTTCGCCCGTTGAAAGACTTGTCATCATCACACCCAGTATGAGCTTCTTCAAGTTACGTACCCGCGAATCATCTCGCTGACTGCTTGAATAGACAGCTCGCACGACTCGGTGGTTCGCTTTTTTTCTTTGGCGACCGGTCGCACGCATAGGACACGTGCAGGGGAAAGTGACCGTGGAGTAGAGGCAGTTACTCGTTTCGGACGCGGCGAAGACCCTGATTGGATTCGCGTGTTTCGGTCGGAAACAGACAGCGCGCTCGACTGCATCACCTATTTGCCCTTTTCTCACCTTTTCGGCGCGATAACCGCATATGGCGTCTGGCTTCCCTATCCGGAGTCAGCTACCAAGGGCTGCTCGTTCCCTAACAGGGGAAGCATGGCGATGATGCTTGGGAGCGCTGCTGCTGAGTGGTATGTTAGCAGGGTTATACAAAAGTACACAGGCGTTTTTCATTTCTCTTTCGGGTTCGCACCTGGACACGTGTGCGGTACTGCCTACGAATGCCCCGCTACGCCGAGATTTACGGACGATGAAGGGTGCCTCAACTTTTTTTTCCCGGCGCTCCCGTTTGGGGTAGTCGCGCGCCCAAGCAGTGTTTATCCATCTGCTACGTGCATGACGTGGTCTCTTTACGGTGGTGCATGTGTCGAGTCGATTAATGTCCGGCGCACAAAAGGTGCTTGTGAGTACCCGGTTGTCTAGGCTTCATCTCACTCACTTGCCGACAGATCACAACTGGAAAAAAACACCTGGAGAATATAATTGCCGCCGCTCGGCCACTCGGCTGACGGCAGTATGTGGTATCTGGAGTAACAAAGCTTCATTGGCGCGCAGAAGCGATGGGAGATGCTGCTTGCATCGGCTTCAACTTTGTCTTATGCATTAATTGATTCCAGTCGATATACGGGAAACGACGTCAGTGAATGTAAACACTTCAGGCGGTAAGGGTGAAAGACGTTGGAGTAGGTTAAAACCAACCAAGTCCGGTGTTCTGAGGTAACTGAGTTACAATTATTTACCGCCCCATTATTCTCTGTCGATCTCGTCCTCTTCGTCGTCTGTAAAGGTGATTAGCCTTGCGACCCGAACTTTGAAGGCCCCTCAACTCAGTCAGTAGCGTGATAATAGTCACCAACCCGTTAAGACGCATACATTTACATCCGTAACGTACGCATGGCACATTCCAAATACATCTCAACCCATAAGCTTAACTACCACAGTTCACACTAACGCTATGGAAGGGGCACCTGTCTCGCTCTATATCTGTCCATTAAAAATCTTCCTCTGTCGTGCTGCAGAACCTCTACACTTGAGCAATAGTGGGAGTACCGATTGGAAGTTTACTCACAAGATTCTCGCTGTCGACGCAGTGAGAGAAGTTGAAACGTTGGCCTTTGCATACTCGGATACACGTTTCTCAAAAAAATTGGTCTTCCCAGTCAACGATATCATCTCCATGAAATCAAACGGGTTCTGCGCGCCGTAGACTTTTTTCTGACCGAGCTTTTGCAGCAGATGGTCCGCAACAAACTCGATGTATTGCGACATCAGTTTCGAATTCATGCCGATGAGTTCAACTGGCAACGCGTCTGAGATCATATTTGAATTTTTTGGCCAGAGTAACACTAGTCGGACTCGCCTTTGAGGAAACTCTGCTCTATAACAACCGCCTGTTTAATAATCGCGATAACAGTCTCCGACGGCGGCCTTGATTGCAGGTGAGAAAACAGTAGACAGGCGAAGTCCGTGTGCATCCCCTCGTCCCTGCTGATCAGCTCATTTGAAAAGGTAAGGCCTGGCATAAGCCCACGCTTTTTCAGCCAGAATATGGCAGCAAATGAACCAGAGAAGAAAATCCCCTCGACTGCCGCGAAAGCGATTAGTCTCTGTGCAAAGGGCGCTTCTACGTTCGCGATCCATTCCATGGCCCATTCCGCTTTGCGTTGGACGCAAGGAATGGTTTCCACGGCGCGGAAAAGTCTGTCCTTTTCCATCTCGTCTTTGATGTACGCATCGATTAGGAGAGAGTAAGTCTCTGCGTGAACGTTTTCTATCATTATCTGGAATCCGTAGAAGCACCTCGCTTCAGGCAGTTGAACTTCCGAGGAGAATCGTCCCAAAAGGTTCTCGTTGACGATACCATCCGAAGCTGCAAAGAAGGCTAAGACGTGGGACAGGAAGTGGCGGTCGTCCTTCGACAGCTTGTCGTTCCAGTGTTGGATATCTTGCGTAAGGTCAATTTCTTCGGCCGTCCAGAAACTGGCTTGTGCCTTCTTATACATTGCCCAAATCTGCGGCAGTCAGTACTGCTTCGTTTGTCGTTTTCGCACTACTCACATCCGCATGTTTGATGGGAAACAAGACAAATCGGTCGGTAGACGGATTCAAGAGCTCTTCGGCTACAAAGCGTGATCAGGCCGTGCAGAATGAGTTACTACAGCGTGCACTCACAGTGTTCCTGCGTAGCGTTGGCTTGCTGCATATCGGGAGAGTGTTGTGAAAGAGGATGTGTGATACCCCTATGTCTTATAAATGAACAAACATCTCTGATCCGCACATTCATTGGCACTCATGTGCGGTATGGCACCCACACTCGGCTACTATCCGCCGTGGTTCTCGTTAGTTCGGTTATGGTTGAATACGAGCCTCCAACGACTTATGCGTTTTGACATAAGCCGGGGATCGGAACAGCACTGTCGGAATTCGATCCGCTGTTGCGTGACTTGTGATCCCGTTCATGCAAGAGCTCTCGGCAACTCCACAATTTGAGTTTGGATGTTCCGTCGAGCCTTATACGCGTCTCGCAGAGTTGTGGGCTTAGCAGTTAGACGTACGACTCAATCTTATTATCAACGTCGCCTAATAGGATTATGAGCTCACTGTGAAGCGGATGCAAATGGTTAAAATTAAAGACCCCTTTACTCCTGTCCGAGGTTCGATTTTTTCCCCCCCACGATGTAGCCATTGACGATGTTGTTAAGTCCTCCGACTCGTCTCACATTAGCTTCCGTTCTTCCCAGACCCTCAAGTGAACGTTCAGTAAATTGTGGGCCGATAGACGTAGATACTACTTAAAAACACATTAGGATCATAGGAGCCGGGGGCGATGTAATTTTCAACGATCCCACAATTAAATCACGTTCCGACCCTTTCGATTTCCGCTGTCTCGTGTTTTCAGACGACCCCTGTCCGCCGCCGACTCGAGTCCTGCAACTCCCTGTCGTTCACCTACGCCCTCCCTTTTGAAGTTCGCTCAGGATGGAAATCCCGTCTACAGATTCTGAGGTCACGGAGGTTTACATGAATGTCCGCCGTAGGGAGCCGGTACGTGCGCTGGCTGGGGCATGGCAGCCCTCCCCTCCCCCCCCCCCCCCCCCCCGTACTGATCTTATTCAGGTCTTTCCGGGTTTCGCTTACGGTTTTCTGTACGCTACTCATGGCCGCGCGAGGCGAACGGTCGCCGTCCCTTACAACTACGGGGTGTCGAAGCTTCGTACCATCAACGACCTTCACGTCCACATATGGGTTCCCAACACTTCACCTGTCCCACACGTCGTTGATATGGCCGTTGGACGGCAACGCGTAACCACGTGTCCTGGATCTCTCGTCCGCCTCGAATTTGCGTATTCCGTTATATATGTGCCTCCAACTTCCGCTTCCGAGTGCGCTGTTAATCAGTGCTCGTCGCTTAGAGCAGCGACAGAATGGAAAGGCAACATTTTGGTCCTCAAACACGGGAAGCGGAAGCCGGTCATTAACATGGAGGCGGAGGATGCGTTCTTGGTCGATACCATCGTCAGCGCGTGCGTAAATTGCAATTTGTGCATCGGTTGTCTAATCTTCTGTCGGCAGCTGCATTGAACATGGTCTCTTGACTTGAAACTACCCAGACTGCTTAATAACGAGTTCTCAATATATTATGCTTTCTTGCACGCAAACGAATTAATTGTCTTTCTCGCACGATGGTTATACAGACCATGACCCACGCCCTTGCACTATGGGGACCACCGAACATATCACTCAATATATTATGCTTTCTTGCACGCAAACGAATTAATTGTCTTTCTCGCACGATGGTTATACAGACCATGACCCACGCACTTGCACTATGGGGTCCACCGAACATATCTCGCCACATAATCACGGGCCCCCGAAATTCGCCGATAGAATGGGCGCACCAGGCGTCGGCTAGCTGTCCTGCCCCCCTCGCTCCCCCCTCCCCCTATCTGTTTTCTGTTGATCACTAACCTGCAACCTACGATCAGGGCTCCTCCAGCCACGCCCCTACACTCGAAAAACAACCCGATCGACCCGGCTTGTTTTGGAGGTAAGAGGGAAATACTACGACTCAGGCACCCGAGATCTACAGCGTCGCCCATAGACGCCAGCTCGCCGAGCGCGTTTGGGTAGTGGCGTAGCGCGGTATATTATACGAGGCCGGTCTACTGTACGCTACAAATTGGTATGTTCCGAAATGGGACCGCGCCAAGCTAATAAATTATTCTGAGTCTTATCTTACCCGAACCAACATGATCTGCATCCTAGGTAATTAATAGATTGCCCCTACCTGTTTGCAAGGGAATAGGCGTTCCCTGTATTATTTCGATCTGATTGAAATGCGTGCGTGCGCTTGGCGTACTCTTTCGCTTCAGCAACCACGGTTGCGCGAACGCGATCCACTTGGCTTGTTTTGCATGTAGGAGGAATCAATAGCTGATTGAATGGTATTTAGCTCCGAGGGATCTCTTACATTGTCTCTCTGTGTTTACTAGGAATTACGCGTTATCGGCGTAAATTAGGTACGATTAAAATGCGCGTCTGCGCTGAGCAGACTCCCTGGGTTTAGCAACCAGGGCAACATGCGATCGGCCCTGTTTGTTTTTTTCCGGCAAGGTGACGTCTGATTTGAATATGATCTGAGGCCCAGGGACTTCTGAGATCCTCCCTCTCTGTTTTCATGAAAATAGGTGTTTCCTATGTAAATTCGATCCGATTGAAATGCGTCTGCGCTGCTTGAAATCGTGGTTTCAGGAAGCGGCACCCCGCCTATAATAGCGTGAGGCGTGCTGCTCATTTCCCTTCCACTTGTTTCTTCCCCCTCAACCGACCCTTCCCAGCGAACCAGACTTTGCCGTCTCAAGGTACAATTTTCGCTTTATGTTGTTGAATTCGTTTGACCATACTTAGATGGCCCCACCGAAGAAGCGCAAGTCGCCGCCGAACCCTCCACCCCCTAGTTCGGGAAAACGCCTGCGCTCGAAAGCAGGAGTCGTCCCTCAGGCTGCGCGGACGTTCTTCTTCATTAGGGAAATGTTTCTAATGGAGTTGTTGGGTCAATGTGACCTGCTTACTATCATTGCTCTTTCGCATACCGGTAGGACTCTTGTCGAACCCTGCCGGATGCATCATAGTGACCGGTTTTATCAGTCCAGTACGCCCTCGACCTCGTCAAGGCCTTTTTCGCGTGCAACCTCCGAATCCTCGTCGCCTTCTTTGTCGGTGATGACAACGTGGATACTTTTTACACGGTTCTCAATGCGTCCCTCAGCGCCATAGCGGGTTCCGTCGTCTCTTCAGTCCTCAGCTTTCCCTATCGTCACGATTGGCGGCCGGACAATCTGAACATCGTCGTTCCCAAGCACCATCTATTCATGTGGCACTCTTTCCTGACCTCGATTGGCCTTTCTTCATTAGAAAAGCAGCCAGGCGTGGACCGTCGCTACGCGCATCGCACAACTAGCCACGTTGAATACCACTCCAAGACCACTGTAAGCCTTGATTCTGCATACCGTTGACGTTACTCTGAGGCGCCATAGGAATGCATTATTCGGCTCTCTGAAAGTCTTGACGTGTCGGTTTTGACGCCTCTCATCGGCGCTACAACAACCTTCTCCACGAATCTCGCAACTTCATCCGATTTTTACTGCCTATATCCCTACCTGCTCCGTAACCTGCGCGCACTGGAAGCGTGGTTCCCTACTCCCGTTCGCAAAGCTGTCGCGATGGGTCGCAGGGGGATCCGCAGCTCTTTTTCTACTGCCAGTTGGCCTACCGCGTGCGGGATCAACTGTCCTCTGCACTGGCGCTATGTTCGGGGTTTAGAGGGTGTTGGCATCTTTCGCTGGGGTGGGTTTCATAACGAACAGGGGGACAACACGGACGCCGGCATACCCCACACCGACAACGACCTCAAGTGGCGTCTAGGAGACACTTGCACCAACAAGCACTGCCGTTCTAGGCGGGGCAATTATTCTACCCTTCTCTCCAACAATGATTCAGACTGAGCAGAAGTATCGTTGCTTATGTCCCTGGCTTGTAGGTGGGGGATTGGGGCACTCGGTCCGAACGTTATTCGAGGTTTTCCATTATACGCTTTTTGTTTGACGATTATTTATACGCTAAACTGTCGTGACATGGTCGAGTACCTTGCTGGACTGTTAAATCGGTCGGATGGGAGGCCGAGGGTGCAGCTCTACGAGAAGCTTTTCGTTTACAACTGGAATTCATTCGTGATTGTTCCTATTTAACCCGTTTGAACTTTTTTCGGTGGACGACGGAACTGCTGATATAAAATGCCACTGTTAGCCACCAGCGGACAACTAACCGAAAGACAAAGGGACGCTGGCGAATTCAGAACCGCTGCCACCTTTTTAACCTCTGGCTTATGTTGGACCGCCTGCTTGGTTATCGGGTGAATTCGCTAACATGCCCAACCTCCAAACTTTGTGGTAAATGTACTTCGTCGAATGACAAACGATACTTTAATTCCAGTCTCCATCGCCCGAATGGCGCTCAGAGGTGGCCCCTCTGTCTCCAATATGACTCCACAGTCCGCCGCCGGGCCCTTGACACTTTTCTTGACCCTGCGGTTTTTCAGGACGAAATTTGGGACGAGCTCGAACCTACTCATATCGCTAAACGTGCTGTGGTAATCCTCCGCAATGAGCACAAGAAGGACAATCGCTCCGGCCGTGCCAAATGGCGATTCGGAACGCGACCAGAGTTCGTCCTAGGGGCGTTACCAGCCGTACAAAGAGGCTAAACACCGCACCCGCGTCGAGACCTCATGGACTCGGACTCGCCGTCCGTCAGCCGCGCGCCCTCGCACTTACAGGTGTTCGCGCCCCATTCCCCGTTTATTCTTCAGCTCGTAATCTTCGTCACAACAAACATTAATTCAGGGAGTAAAGTAATACAAATGAGACGTATAACCTGACTCGAAACTTGTCGTTATACTCCATTCCTCCTTCCCTACCTCCTCCCACTTTTTCGTGCCACTGTTGCGTTCATTTTCAGCTCAATACTTACTTACACGTCAATCTCGACCATTACTCCGCAAACTCACCATGATGTTGTTTGAAGCCGCAGATTCACGCCAACCCACGCGAGAGAACAGTAAGTTGTTATAAAATATTAGTGCGTTACTTAGCTCAGACAATTAAGAAGGCGTACCACTGAGTGTGAACAGCCCGAGCATCCTGCGCAATCCTTTCGTCAACGGCGCACGACAGCTCAAGCAGCAAGGAAGACCACATAGGGATCTGCGCCTCAGAGTCGGCGTGGCGGAGAGCAAAGAGGAAAACGGCCACGGGCTACGTAAGATTGACTTGTTACACAGCGGTGATGCACCTGAACGGCAATCGCCGAGCGGTACAAATGCATGCTCGGCCGATCAGGATTAATCGGGGTGCGGCTTTTCCCGTTCATGCGCATCACTTTGACTGATCTCCGTCTGTGTTCGCGTGACCGCGTGACTTTTTCTCTGACCTCTTACCACCAGTGACACCGCCAACCTGCAAGAATACCCAACGCCCAAGTCATCTGTCGTCGGTACGACGATCATGCTCTTCATTCCTCGGACGCAAGCTGCAGTCATCTCCACTCACAGGGCGTTGTTTTCCGTAAAATCGTGTCGAAGAACGCTTGGGCGGCGGCAGGGCCGTTAGCTTGGATACGCCTCAGCGGGGTCGCAGTGAGCCTTGAGCTCATTGGCTTGCTCGCGGAGAAGCTGCGTAGCTTCAGACGGACCCATTGCTTGTGCAGGACGTTGTCGGATCCGAGGTCGGTCTACGCCCTCTATTGCATTCGGACTGAGCAGCAGGAGTAGCCGAAGATGGACTTAGTGCTTGTGCAGGACGGCGTCGGCTCCGAGGCGTGTCTACCCTTCTATTGCAGTGGGACTGAGCAGGACGAGAACCAATTGTGTGTTTCATTTTTTTATTGCTTTGCTAGTTAGAGCTGAACGACGTTGTCCAGGGCCACTTTTTCGTAGAAATGGGACGGTCTTTTGATTTGGGCTCTCGCTCCATAGTGGCCTCGCGCACGTCATCTCCCTTTCGACTACAATGCGACGCATAGTACATAGAGACTTAATCTGCACCCTTTATTTTCCGAATGCTTAACGTCATATCAATTCTTCGTTGAATATCGTCCCGGTGGTAATGACGCATAATCTATGCTCTTTTCAAATGTTCAGTACTTGCGATAATACAGACATTTGATCCAACCACGCGTGATTGCATGGCATAAAATTTTACTTTGTCGATTAAACAATTTCCCGATCCTGACGCACTTGACCAAATGCGGTTTAAGATACATCTTATCTTATCCGGAAATTTCCGCTCGCGTGCATCAGGGCTCCATTTCGAGCCCACGATGCACGCCCACGTGCCATTTTTTTTTGCATCAGAACCACATTATTGTCCGAAAAAAATGAGTCGTTCAAACATACCGGTAGGGCAACAAGTCGAGTAGGTCGTAACCCATTCACTGTTGAGTAGAGTAAGATACCCAGGGCCCGACGAATCCAATCTAGTCATATATTTCTTGACTTGGAGGCCCAGACTGCGGACCACGACGACGAAGAAGAAGACGATTTTGAAGACGACTGGAACGGTAACTCGTCCACCCGTTCAAACAATCCCACTGAACACTTGTCCCAGGGTTCCTGGATAGACGAGCGTTCGCCGACGACATTCACCCGCGTCCGGTGGTGATGGCGATAATGGACGATGTAGGTCCTTCAGCCCAGGAGGAAGCAGACGCGATACGGGCGCGACACAGAGAGAGAACGGAACGCGAGCGCCATCGCTTCGACGGCGACCAGGATGCCTTCCAATGGATTCACAAGGCAGACTCGCGACCGTCATTGGCTGACGCTGACATTTGGCGCTTGAGAGTGAAGGTGAGGTTATCTACCGCAAGTCCCATAGCGTGATTCATTGACAATCCGCCTCCAGTCTGGACATGAGACGGATGTCGTTTGCACTATGACACTGGACCTTCCGCGGAGCAAATTCCACTCCGTCGTGAAGTCTATAACCGCTCCTGCTACCACTCGAGGGTGCGTTTACGTCGAGACGAACGAGATGGCTGCCGTGTCGTACTTGCAGAGCCGTGTCGCTTTTGTTTTACAGCACTTCCCGCCCGAACGTGTCCCCGTGGCAGACTACGTACCACTTGTGTTCTCCAAGTCGCCGGCCCTGTTATCGAGCTTGTCGTGGGCTCGGGTTAAACGGAAAGGACCGTACTGTGGCAGACTCGCGTGGATTCAACACTCGGATCCTTACCGCTGCTGTTACGAGCTCTGGCTCGTACCCATCGTTGTTCCGTCTGAAATATTCGAGGACCCTTTCGACCTATTCTTACGCCGGTATTATACTTTCGACGGCGACATTGTTTCCTTTGGTCGAACATCCTTCATCGGAGGTCTGCTTGTGCAGTACAACGCTCCGTTGTACTCCGTTGTCGAGGACGCTCCGTGTCCGACGATGCAAGAACTCGATCAATTCGCGTCCAATCGCCTGTTTTTCGATGGCAGTCCACCACCAGACGGGGAGGCTCTCTTCCATTCGATTCAGTCTTCAATATCACCTCCTGCAGCATACCTGTTCAGCGACACGCGGTGATCGAGTCCATGTCATGGCAGGCGAGATGGCCGGCAGTGTCAGGGACTGTTTTAACAGCGGATCCAGAGAAGCTGACGGTCAAATTTTCCAGCCCAATAGAGACACAAGAAGAGATTGCACGTTCCGCTGTGGTCTACAAGCTGTACCCAGGTGATCTTGTCGAGATCATTCGCGGCAAACGTCAGGGCCAAAAGGGTTGGATCATTTCTATCGACTGGGCCGTACGAGTGGCTAGTGTCGTAAGTCACGACTTCAGCCATTATACCGGTCCCGTTGGTCCTTCAGCATCAGGTATTCCCACAAAGGATTTGGACGAGGTTCTTTATTTCCCCCTTCAGCATACTTCCTTGTGTTGATATTGAACGCAGTTTGACGTCAAGCTGCTGTTTTTAAAGCCTACGTCTCATGACTTCCACTTGGCGGCTACGTCTATTATCGGCCCTCCTGCTAAAAAAAAGCGCAAGGTCGACCGAACAGTGGACCGAATGGCAAATATTGAGGTGCGAATTGGCGGCAAGCACCAACTATCCGGAGTCTTTGGAACGATACTTTCCAGCAACAGTGGCTGCTCGATGGCGACGGTATTAACGGAAGGAAGGGCGGAGCAGGTCAGAATCAAAGTGCCCTGCGAAAATCTCACAGAACGACAGTGAGGAGATCCACGTTAAACTTAACCTCGACTAACAATACTGGTAGCACGGCATTAGATGTCAGGGAATTTTTGCGCACTCCCGTACCAGTTCGACTCGCCCTTCGGAAATCGCGCGAACGCCGCAGGGCAGAAGCACTTGAGCCGGCTCTTACAGAAGATGTGTGGCACGGGTCGATGGATTTGGGGTCAACGTCGTGGACGCATCCATCGGTCGCAATCGATGAACGAGACCGTGCTACTAATCAACATGGCACGGTGCGCCCCAGCACGGAATCTTATGCGTCCGACACCCATGGCGGCGCGCCGCTTAACGCATTTGGGCCCTCGGAACCCTCTGTTTCAGTGCCCGCGCCATCTGCACCGAGTAGCCGACGGGAGAAAGCCGCTTCAGATCCAACACGCGGGATGGACAATTACGGTTTACCCGGGGGGCAGTTTCCCGGACACTGGTTGACGCAGCCTTCTCTACGCGGCCACACCTTGGACGTCGTGATTCGGAATTCACAACGGTCTCACGGGGGCAGATATGAGGGAAAGATTGGGACAGTGCTAATTCCGGTCGTGAAGAAGATTTCCATGGGCAACCGCGACAATTCGTTGGAAGTCATGATAGACAGCTCGTCCGCGCTCAGTCAATCGTTCAAGTTGTGGAACATTTTCCCATTGACCACGACCGAATTCGAAAACCGGATTCCAACGAATGAGGTGATCTCTTTATTCGACGCGTGTGGCGCTTGGGTAGTAATTATCGGGCCCGACAAGCGCGGCAACGTAGAGCACGTTGGGAAATTGGGGCAGATAGTTGTCGGCGGGTGGGTTCTGGTTGATGACGTTCACTACGTCGAAGTCGAGTCCGCGTCGATTTGCAGGTCTGATCCCTTCCCCAGATTCAAGTTGGAAGCGGTAACGATAGTTCAGGACGGGGAACGCGCGCGGCGAGCAGCTTTCTGGGGTTACCCTGCGCCCTATGATGGTCCACGAGAACGCCTTATGAATCACCTCCAGCTTGATCCAGTCAACTCTGTGCAGTCCTACCCATGCTGAGAAATACGTATAGTCGCCACCTGTTATATAGAATGTAATACCTGAGTCGTTAACGTGCTGTATTGACCTCCCTGACAGACGAGCGTGATTAGTCTATCAACCTTTTGCCCGCGAAGCTTAAGACGACGATCTGAACGTGCTGTTCATTGGTAAACCGTATCTATTGAAAAGCAGGATCTATCCGACTTCACTTGCATTGGCGGACGTCGAATGACAAGAGTGAGTGAGTGACCCCAGCGTACGAATTGGCAAAGTCGCGAGAGGATAGGAATCGTCGCCCCAGTTGCAGTCGAGAAGTGCAATCGACTGTTAGTTTACTACTGGAGCGCTCCTGGGTTTGACCACTGTGAAACTCAACCCACCGATGATCGCATGCCCTCCCATCGTTTATCTGCAGAGCCGAGAGCATGGTTGCACACACATCGAATTCTGCGCTCCAAACATGGGTTACAGGTGGCTTCTGAGATCAAGCACGGTGATGGGAATTCCCTTTGATGTCCTCAGACATACTCTACGCGGCTAGACAACTTTGCGAAGGTCTTCGACGAAGAACTAGTTGTCCATGTTGACTGCCCTTTTTAAAAAATAAAAATAAATGCGGCCAAAATTTATGTTGGCATTCGATAAACGACGCTGCGGCACAGACAACATAATGTACGCTGAGTTGAATTGACAGCACGACGGTAAACGATACTCGGAAATCCGCTACATCACAGGCGGTAAGCACTATCTACAACATTTACAGCTGTTACAAAATCCTACGCTACAAGGAAAAAAAACAAAAAAAAAAAAGAAAGAAAAGTCAGTGTGTTCCTCGATTAGTAGTAAGTAACATTCGTCGTCATGTGGCCGCGACGATTCATCCAGCGCAAAAAAGCGTCCTCTATACCGCTGAAGCCACCCACAGCGGTCCAGCAATACCATTCTCGATGTCTGTGCAGACACGAGCACTTGATGCGGCGGGCTCGCGCGCCGTTCGCCGTCAATTCGTCGTGCACGAGGGCCTCTGTCGAGACCTCCGCCTTAAATCGGGCGCGAATTCAGTCGAAAACGGAACACTCACCCGTTAACTTACGTTCCGGCGTTGTGTAGCTCGCATACCACACCAGCCGGTATTTGCCGCCGCACTTGCGATACTGGGTGCGGCGCTGTTTCACGTTCCCCGCTTTGGCCGAACTTAACCTCCGTCCGGGAGCGAAGTTCAGTGGTGGTGATCGTGCCTGCCTTCCACTGGATATAGTCTACCCAAAGCTGACGAAGGACGATGTAATTCTCGCCGGGACCGTCCTGATAACGGTTCGCCCTTTGCGAATTCAGCAATACCGGCTTTTCGATCAAAATGTCGGGAACTTACCTCCCCTCGATTAGCTGGTCGTTACCTGTCTGGTGATCATTAACGATGACCGCCAGTTTCGCTCGAGTCTTATGCGCAGGCATCTTACCGAAAGTCAAAAAAACATTGAGAGAATCGAGTAAAAAACGAGTATGGACGACTTACAGGTGGTAGTGCGGAACTGAAGTAGAAATTAGGCGCCCCGTCACGAAAAGCAGGGATTTATTGCTGTTCTACGTACATAGTGAAAAAAAAATGCTTTGCGACGCAAATATCCATCGCTTTGACCGGCCTGATATATTCTACGGCACTTTCCGGAGTCGGACGACCTGTTCGGAATTATCCGATCACCGACATCATCGGATCAGCTAATGCCGATATGCCTCTCAAAGTACACCTCTCATTACATCCACTGTGGTTCACACTTTGCCTTTCAGTTATCTGCTTGGTGTACGTCTTCATACCAACACCATTTTTTTTTTTTTTTTTTTTTTTTTTTTTTTCTTTGTTTGGCATCGATCGCTCTCCGTGCACAGCAATACAATCTCGAAAATTCCGATGCCACTAAAGTTACTCTGCAACGATTATGGTAATGCCTTGTCCCCGTTCTGATATCTCCCTGGCCAACAGTGGGGAGCACAGCTTTTCTTCAAGCCAGATATTGCGGGGTATCTCCCAATCAAGTCCTGTTTTGCCAGTAAAACCAGAATCATAATTCGTGACGCGCACTTACTGTAGATTTACATCTTGGGCCTTTACGCCCGGCTTTGAAGAATTAAGAGTGCATCACCTCGCTTTGCGGATGGTATGGTTTTTAACGGTGTATGCGAGGATCACGACATTTCCTTTTTGAATCCACAAAATATATAAACAAAAGTTCCGGCATCTCTGCCTGCTCTTATACTGTTCGTCTGTCTGCTACTACCCCGCTTTTCCGGTCGAATATGTTTCTGCTCCACCACATCGCGCGAGCGAGACGCCTTGCGCTGGCAGCCGTGGAATACGGAGTGGACTTCAACATTGTAGGACAACGCCCTAAGCACCGCAGATTTGAGTATGATTTCGTGCGAGTTAAGCGGCAGAATAATTCATTGTCGATGCCGCCCTAACTGTCCGTCGGGTATATATTTCGCTGGTTCGATAGGATTCAGAACCAGGATCACAATCGACGTTTCAGTCTTCTCCTAACTGTTAGTGCAGATCGATGCGATATCGATGGAAGCTGTTGCCTCCCTTCACCACAACCGGCAATTTTCGAATGGCTCCCTTTCCCCTCATTAAGCGCATAGAAATCGATAGATCCTCTTCCGAACCACAATTCCTCGTGAACATTCGACATGGGCACCATTTTCTGGCTACGAGGGACAGAAGCAGGGCAGACGGCAGTATCTGGTCTTTCAAACGATGCGATGCGGACGACATACCAATCGTCTCCGACGTCAGATACCGGCTACCCCGCATGAACGCTCATGTGTTCGGCCAGGTAAAAGGAATTACGGAGATGGTTCTGCTTTCTGAAGAGCTACATGTTGGCGTTAATCGTACTCACGCCCACTCTCCAGCAGGAAACTGGTTTTCGCATAACAATTGGCTGTCCAGATGATGCTACTTGCAAAGTACAAGAACTGTTTTACCGACAGATACAGGTTCTTTCGGACGTACTTAAAGATGACGTGGACGTCATGGTGGGTTTCCTTGCCGCTGTTCGGTCAGGTGTTTCTTTGCTTATTATAATGCGCCAGACCAACGGTGTCGTGCTGAGGTCGTGGCTACCGGACGAACAGAGTCCACCGGATGATGGAAGATTTTATGTTGGGTTGTATCCCCTTACACGTCGAGTCGACTGAGTTATCGCTTCACAGGCCTGGATGCCGCTTAAGTTCGCCAACTTGATGTTCGGACTCGACGTGAACGTGGAGCTGGTGATTGGGTTGTATCGCACGCAGCTCGAAGACCCAGATACGCCCACGCAGGTGTGTTTCCGCGTCCCCGCAGATGTCATCAGTCGGATGGACACTAACACTTCTATCAGTCGTATGTGCTGACCATACACCAATTCTGGTGGTTGCGGCGCCAAGACGTACCCAAGAAGGGATCTAGTTATGCGTGTGACACCCGTCGTTTGATAGGCTGCGTCCGGTGCACCTGAGGAGGCCATTGTTTTCCATGTATTTATTTTGTTGTGTTGCTTGCCAATGCGAACTATACCACGAAGAATGCGTCGTTTGCAAAACCAAACGTACTCTCCGTGCACAGTTTAACCATCTGGACGGCGTCGGACGAGGCTAAGCGGCGAGTCTCACACTTATGATGAATTATTCTACCCCTGTCGTCTTGCCTCTTATCGTGATGTCTGCCCACTGTCCATAGCGATTAACACTCTCGCGGAAAATGTGGCAGAGATTTTTTTGCCCAACGACATGGCATTTCGTCGCGGGGAGACGATACGTATGATCTGAATGACTGTCTGGGTTGTTAGAACTACCTGACATAGGCTCATCCTCTTCCTCCATCTCTTCGGCCCTCTTCTTCGAGCTTGGTATTTCCACCGCCATACTCGATCTCCATGTTGCCCTCATTCGTACCGCTTTTATTTTAGTTAATGTTAATCATTCGATCTTCCTAGTCCGATCTTCGCCTTCGGCAACGTCAATTTATTAAAGACGGCAGCAAGGTTCCAATAGAAACACCCCTATGGTTGTGCTCCGGGACGTCTCGTTCGTTCCACAAACCATCTTGCTTCCACGGCGCATCTCACGGTCATGGGAACACCATACCTCGACTTCTATTCCTCTGCGAAGCATGGTGCCCTGGCATTCACTGTGTACCCGGATGACTTGGTACCTACCAGAGAGAGATCCATCGCAGGCGGCTCTTTGTCAACTTTTAAGGGCAACGGTTTTCGCGAAGACATAGCGATATGGCCGACGGAACTGAAGCGGGGATTCAATCCGAAATTTTTGAGTCTGGCGTTTGGAGAGGTGGTTTCCGTCGTAGAAATCGTGCGTGGCTTTGGTGTCGGAAAACTTGATGTTTACAATGTACAGAAGGACCGCTCCGGTGCATGCGTCGAGTTCGGCTGCCCTACCGGCGCCACTTGCGCCGCGGTCGAATTGTTCAATCAGCAACTCGTGAGTCTGCGAGATATCGTCAAGTCGGATGTTGCGGATGTGGTGAGCGATGGTTCATGACGCTGTGTCGGCAGCGATTTATGGTCCACAGGGCGGCATTTGTAGTTCTTCTTGGTTCTCGTACGACAATATCTCTCAATCCCCTGAGACCATGACCGGTCGCTTCTGGGTACGTCGATGTTGTCATGCATGCCGTTTTTCTTATACACGCCGGACGCAGGTGTACTTTATGGCAGAGTACGCCGGTCATCACGAGCGGCTTGTCAAGGATTTCATCACTGGACGACACGTAGACGCGCTGGTATCGTTCCAACGCATCGAAAGGGACGGCGGTCTTGTAAGATCGTTACTGTTCGAGTCCCGTCTAGCTTTCACTGATGCATCAACCGTGATAGAACTATTACCTATTGGCCGAAAACTTTACGCACTTGGACAACTCAAATATCCCCCTGAGGGAAGAGGGGTACTCCTGTGACAGATTGTCCATAGGTTGCGAACATTGTTACGGAATTGATGAATAATTGTTCTCCTGTTCTTACTTTCCTTACATTTGTGGACGTGCTTGTTACATCATTGGGAAGATGACGGCCTACTCTGAACTCCATCGGCGCCTTAAGTCCCGGTCCCTCACGGTAGCATCGTATCCGCAGGATCTTGTGGCCATCCGGGAGTCTTCCTTTGCAGGGAACTCTCTGTTTGATTTCAAGCCTGTGGAGACCGCCGAAGTTTGGCCTACGGATGCTGCACGCGGTTTCTTGAAAACGTACAACGGTTTATTATTTGGCGAACTCGGCCAACACGAGAGATTGGTGGGTTTCTGCCCTCTATATGCTTCCAGCTCTCCCCTTGTTTGGTCGCTAACGAAAACGTATTGATACTCTTGTCAGGAAAACGATAGTGGAATTTCCCTGCAGTTTCGGTGCCCTGTCAACGTAAGCTGTGTGGTAAAAGAGATGTACCAACAGCAAGTGCGTTTGTTGACATCCATCATCCAGACCGACAATGTACGCTTTTCCCTTCTGCGGCCCTCCCGTACTCATTATCCCCAGCCGCCGCGTTGTGGAGAAACGTGGTTTGCGGCAGCGTCTGTTTTTTCCGGACAAAATACCTGCTCTGAGGGCTTTTATGTGCGTCATTCTTACGGCCGAACGCACAAGCCGCGGTCGAATCTATTTATGTTTAGGTGTACATCATGGCTGAGGACGAGGCCGATTGTGAGCTTCTCGTTGAAGCCATGGTTCCTGGCAGACTCGCCGAATCATGGGTTTCCCTGCGACGAATAGACAATGACTGGGACGACGGCCGAGTCGAATGCATGGTCAGCCTAGATCACATAGCACGCAACCCGCTAAATTGATTTCCAGGAATACACCATTGTCGGCCAGGCGATGACCTTCCTTGACAATGAGGACGTTCCCCAGAGGGATGTTCCTTACGTTTGTGATCGGTTCAGTGCAGGCTGCGAGCACTGCTGGTAGAAAGAATGTAACAACAAATTGGGTATCGTAGGCCAGTACATCTGTGCATTATACGAAGAACACCGATACGTTGTTCTGCTGAAACGCGCTATACCAACATCCGTGTTGGACGGCCATTATACCGCCGGTACTCTGAGTTGGTCCTTGAACAGCGTGGCGTGCGCACCATGCAAGAACATGTATCTCTAAAGCGGACTTAGTTGACGCCGTGGAGTACTGACAATCCTTACCATCTGTACGGAACCGCCGCGATAGGTGTCTGTTCTCTTCATAACCACCTTGAACATCGCCTCGTCACCGATCTCGAGGTGGAGATTGCTGAATCCGCTGAGTTTCCCGCGCGAATTGCGAATTCTTGGCGCGCGGATGCTAGAACAAGGTTAGGCAAAATAACCGGATGCAACGGGTTTGTACCTGATAACAATGGTAGGCTTATCGCTGGAGCTTGATGCCGACCCCCAGACGGCGGTCGTTTTATCGCCCTAACAATAAGCACAAGCTCGCCGTTATAAGTGGAACATACGTTGGATTCCGCATCTATGTGTGCAATCTCCGCAAGTAATTGTACCTGTTGGGCGAACAGAACCTTTGCTAATTTGTTGGCGTCCGGAGGTAAAGAAAGTGTAACGAGAAAAGACTTGAAGTCGCGGTTAAGCTCCTGGTTGGCGTTAATGAGAGAGGACCGTTGGACTTAACTCAAACTCACGTCCTGAACCATTTTGTAAACGTGACCGACAAAAACCATTGGCTGGTGACAAAAGCCGTATCGTTGGCCCGGG
Organism: Mycena alexandri; assembly: GCA_029233265.1. Taxonomy (NCBI): domain Eukaryota; kingdom Fungi; phylum Basidiomycota; class Agaricomycetes; order Agaricales; family Mycenaceae; genus Mycena; species Mycena alexandri. Next base: position 401,252 of record JARJCM010000064.1, on the reverse strand, counting down.
CCTCTCAAGAAAATACTAGGCTCATCCATGGGCCTGTACACGTACACAGCTCCGTGATTGTCTTCTGTAGAGCCTTGCCGGGTACATGCGAATTCGATGCCATAAGTTCCAGCGTGCAGAGGGAGCCCGAATCTTCGGATGAGAGTGTCGAGGTGTGCCATGAGATCTGCACTCAGGAGGCAGAGTGACTGTTAAGACTTAAAAGTAATCAAAAAAGGGGCGTACAAAGGGGAGATGTGGAATCAAGACAGAGGTAGTCGACAAGAATGTGTTCGTCGCTTGAGAGTATGGTGCACCTTGTTGCGCTATTGTTAGATTTCTCGGTGTACTGCACGTTATAGCAGACTAAACAACCCACCGGCGGTGGTGAAGTTCTCTGATGCTATAGCTATCAACGATCGGCTGATACCCCTGTCGTGTGGAGTTCTCCACTTTGAGCTTTGGCCGTGCTCTCGCGATTTTACCGCACAAGCATGCTATCTCGCGTTACCCCAGTGCGCTCAACCACTCTTGCTCATGCAAAATACGCACTCGATTTCTTGCCTGTGCGGCAGAGTTCAATTGACGGCGGCGCTTCCCACTTTGCTTTCAAGAAGTGCACGGGTGAGGACGATGGCAACGTCTACGGCGGTGGTTTTGGGTTCCGAGGCGTCGTTCCGGATTATGTGGGTTTGATGTTTGGCGAGGTCGACGCCGTGTGTATTGCTGTGAGCCGTGCGTCCGCAAAAGTGCCGCCCCGTGTGTAACTGCTACAGCCCGGCCGCGGTGTGTATTTGAGGTTCAAATGTCCTGAAGACTCGAGCTGTGCCGTCACGAAGCTATTTCAACTTCAAGAGGCTGCCCTCAAAAACATTATGCACGAAGACTGCAGCGAAACTTACTCTGTGAGTGTCAGAAATTCCGAACCCTAGACGGCGTTTGACGTCAGCACAGCCAACCGTAGTCACTAACTCGTTTCTCGGGGACCATAGCCTACCTGCTGATCTTCCGGTCGCAAGCGGTACATTCTATGTGAAGACAGAGCCCAATTCTCGAGCGGCGGTGGATCGTATATTCGTACCGGGGAGGCACGCGATGCTGTCAGTGGGTATCGAAAAACACGAATTTGCGGTCGGTGACACGATGATGAAGGTACGCGCTTTCCGGACTTCATATTGTAGTCGAAAGCATACTGATGGTGAATGCAGAAATACTGGCTGGGTTTGGTTGGATGGGACATGCACGACGCTGGCTACATTCCGTCGAGAAACTCGCCGTCATATTTATGTGATGTGAACGGAAGAATCGGTTGCACCCTGTGTATCAAATAACCGCAATTAATGTCATTCTCCTAAACACACCACCATGCTCGCCCGAATGCACAGGTACTCTGACAGTACGTTCGGCCGCTCAGTGTACAATCAGGATTATGTGGCCACTCGCGACTCCAGCGGCCCACGTCAAACCTCAATCTTTACGTTCAAATCGACAAAGGAGACTTGTCAGGGGTGGATGCATGTGCGAGAGCGACAGCCTCGGTTTCAAAGCACCGTTTTTGGTTTGCTCGAGGACGTGGTGACAATGGTGGGTCGAACCTTTGTCCGCAGTATTATTCTTACATGATTGCTTACAGGGTGACGGGGATACTTTCGCCGTTAAATTGGGATGTCCTCCAGGAGCTGGACGCGCCACAGAGCATCTTTATCTCGAACAGATTCAGGCCTTGCAAGACATTTTGAAGCAGGACGCAGCTGACGGTGTTAGTGGTCCTATAAAGTTCGGTGTTTAAGGTTACTAACGGATTTTTTCTTAGCCAATTATTATAGGCGCATCCTGGTTCGACGGAATATCGTCTGGCTCGGAACCGGGATTTTGGGTAATCGACGTCGCACATGCATTGCAACGATAAACTGAATAAAAATAACAAATTACAGGTTATCCTGACTGCACTTTCACCGGAACAACCGGCTGACCTAGGCGTGAGGTTGAGACAGGGAGTAGGGGGCTTGCTGCAAAGCTTCGTGACACTCCGGCGGATTGATCACGACAATGGAATCAAGCGAACTGTGAGCTGTGTCTATTCGCTCGTTTCTGCGGTCACTAATGGTTTGACAGGACTACGCCATCTTGGCCTTTCGGCACCGACTAGAAACTTATGTAACGGGCGCCACCGGCGCGTACATATGTGTTGGCAGGTGCTCTATTTGTCGCGCAGATGGGTCATTTCTGGCCGTACGCTTTGAAGCCTCAGACGACGGATGTGTACGGTAACCAAAGCTTTATTGCACCATATTATCCATCTTCCTCCATACTCCCCTGATAGTGTAATACAGCAGTTCTTTGGTATGATGTCCGAAAAATCAAATTAGCCTTACATTCTGCCTCCCTCATAACCAAGCATGCGATCGGCAAAGATTGTCCTATACCCGTAAAGAAATGTATGTTCGTCAAATAATAAAGATGTTTCTGCTCACAAGATGAGTGAAAATCCAGCAGGAGTGTGAAACCTTATGTGGAATCTGCCCGACGCGCTTTCTCTCTAAGAACAGGTCGCGACGCTCCCGCATATAAACGCTGCCAGGCACCGGCGCAATCTAGTAAGGCACATGCTGCTGTCTCAGCCACAATATCAAGCATGCATCTGGCGACTCTGAGCTCAAAACTCCGGATTAGATGAAGGACGCAAGGCCGACGGATAATTTTTTTCCCTCTAGCATGAGGATGCCAGAGAATGACAATAGGTTGTGCGCAAGCTGTAGACGATGCGCCTGAAATTGTGACATCACAATTTTAAAACACTGGTTTAACCTGGTTGACTATCCAACCTATTAGGCCTTAACTCAACATTTTATGTTTCATTCTATTGTGAGTGCACATTGCGCCAACATTGTCCGATATCGCGAAGGAAAGGAGCGCTAGGATCTGCCGTCGATTCAGGTCGTCGATCAAGGGGCCGCACTGTCCGATTGCACTGGGAAAGTATATAAGACGAAGTGCGGATTAGAAAAGGGGACCTAGCATCTTTTCCCGCCCTGTGGAATCTGGCGGCATGACAGCATTCGTAGAAGGTACGGCTGCCTCCGTACCACGGCGCACTGTTTCATACCTTACCCAGGTTTTCAACCGCCCCTAATGGGGATTTACGCTCAGGCTGCCATTTGCATTCTATCCGGCCGACCTTACGATTCTCACTGGGAGGCTATATTCAAAGATTTGGACAACGTCTCCCTCTTTCGACTAAGCCTCGGTTCACCCGAAATGTTCAAAGTCGTCATGACATACGTCCGGTTGAACCAGCCCAATTCCAGCTCCGTCGACGAAGGTATGCCTCCGTTGTGCACGCATTAGCGCTAAAATTATTTCAGTCCGCGTTGGAGGTCCTCAGGACCTGTTGTCGCGCATACCGACAGATATCCTCGCGGAGATTATGCAGTACTTGCCGCTCTCGTCGAGGCGTAAACTGGCGAAGGCGTCCCGGAAATTTGCTGCTTTGGGAGCTCGCGAACTTCAGGCGGGCGTCACTAGGCTTCTTTCAGCATTCGGCCTCTATCATTCGGAAGTGCGCTTCATGCAGACAGCGACCGGAGCAATCCTCTCAGGACGGGTCATCCCTTATTTGGTCGACTACACTCACGCAGTCGATTCGTTGGATTTCTACGCGCCTGGTACGTTTTTCTGAGAACTTCATGTGTTCATGTCGCCTGATGGAGGTTCAAGATTACTCGTACCGTTGGGTAATGACGTTTTTCGAACTTGCTACCAAAAAAAAGCCGAAATACGGATACCAGTCGCTCCTTCGTGGGGTTCGGGGTTCGGCTAGTTTCCTGCGGAGTGATGCGAAGGACTGCCAAAACAGCCACTGGATTCGTGTACTGCAGTCCCAGACAGACAGTGCGCTCGACTGCATCACGTATCTCCCGTTTTCACACCTATTTGGAGCGGTTACTGCTTACGGAGCGTGGTTTGGTTACCCGGACACTTCTGCCGAAGGGGAAACATTCCCGAACAGGGCGTGTATGGACTTGGGTACGATGCTGGCGGATTCAGAGGTCCGTGCCGTTGTAGACGAGTGGATTGATCGTTACCGTTTCTCGGTCGGTTCCCTGGCCTGGCACACGTGCGGGACGGATTTCGAGTGCCCAGCGACGCCGAGGGCGACAGATGACGCAGGGTGCATCCAACTTTTTTTCCCCGCACTGCCAAGGAACGTGTCGGTCCGCCCATTCTCGGTGTATCCAGTCTCCACCGCGATGAGGTGGTCATTCTTCTTGGACTCGTGCAACAACCGAGGTGGTGTGCGGCAGAGGAGCGATCACTGTGAGTGTTATGTCACGCGCTGGCACTTATTCAAGAGGCTTAAGTTTTGTTTTCTAGACGAGTCTTGGCAGCTTAAATTCGAATGGCTCGTGTTAGCGTCGCAGACTGCTAAGTGTTTGGGCTCACAATCCTATATGTCCACCAGTACGGCGTAGTGATTTCAAAGCGGCGGTTGTGGTATCGAGATATAGTCCACCAGCACATATTGGCTTCTTTTGCACATTGATGTATATCGATTAAGTTCCAGTATTGCATCAAATCAAATTGCAGTTCGGGCGTCTTGGAAGTGGGAATTGAGTCAGAGAGTAACAGAGAAGTCTATCCTCGCACCTATTCGCAGCGATCATTTATCGACGCAAATCGTAAGCGCGAAAGAGTACTTATACTTCCCCGTGCTATGCTTGTCCGGACCCGGGCTCAGCGTCAAAGGTGTCGCGTGGCGCGTGTAGTGGAAACGATGTATTGGAAACCAATACGAGTAAATTTCGTTTTCTACGCAAGCTTGCATATCAGCTCCCCCCTCCGCGACACGTCGTCATGGAGCCTAACGAGTTTCAACGAATCTGATTCTCTTTTGTTTATTTATTTAATTCTTTTAAATAAATAAAAAATCTTTTTCTATGTTCTCCTACGAAGCCAGGTTGCGTTTCGACTTAAAACCTATCTCTAGCTACTTGATAGGTTACTCGTTCTTCAACGTAAGTACACACCTCGAATGTTGTTTAATGCGAGCGATTCGGACACGGTATCCGAGGAGTTATCTGGCCGCTAGTTGCGAGTGTCAGGCAGCGCAGCGAGTTCCGTCTCGACAGTTCGACCACGATGCTACTCGGGGGGGGGGGGGGGGGGGGGGGGGGGCAAACTGGCCCGGGCCAACGGCAAGACTTGGTTGGTGGAGCGATGCAGGAAGCTGCGATCGACCCTGTTTCACGCTCCTGGATCCCCCGCTCATCTACAAAGTCGAAAGTAGGTCACTCCCAGTGCCATGGCGGTGTGATATTATGTTGACGTTCAAAGTGTGGAATCTATTCCATTGGGCGGCGTGGAAGTACGCTTTGTGGTTCTTGACTACAAACGCCGCTGGACCGGATACTCGAAGGGTCATTGCCACCCTCGATGCGGCGCAGATGTTTAAGGCGGCCACTCTGTCCAGCATACTGTACCAGAGGATCACGGATTACCTGGACCAAGCTAAGGATGCCGAACTCGAAGATGAAGACGACGAGGGGTCCTCATGCTGTTCCACTGTGTCCAGTAGCTCGGTCTTTAGCGTCGATTCTCAAGTGGACGACAAGGACGAGTGTAACTCAAGTAGGTCGGACGCGGCCACTTTACCGTCAATTCTGAATTACGAGCGCAGTGTCAAGTGCTCTAATCCCCCAGACGATTGGATCCGTTGCTTTTGATCATAGAACTGGTATGTACGTCCTGCGAGCGCTTAGCCGTTGACTCATCGCGTTCAGGGTGTACCCCGACTATCGACGGTCTGCCGGCGGAAATAACTCTGAAGATCCTGCGAGACCTCGCATTCGCAGACCGCTTACGCTTTGCCAAGGTGTCGGCAGGAGCGGCCCTTTATGTAGCTGAGGCCATCCAAGAGGCTCTCGTTTTGATTCTTAAATCGTTCGACCTGCGGTTCGGTGAAATTCGCCTAATGCAGACAGCGACAGGTACTTTAATATCTGGCTCTGTCATTCCTGCTGTCATGACAGGCGGTTTTGAACCACACGACATCGACTTCTATACGCCGAAAGATCGTGCCTTCGAGGTTGTCATGTTTTTTAGGAGGTCCGGTAAATGGAGACGCGTCAAATTCTCTGCGAAGTACGACTTCTCTACCGGGATCGGCCGCGTTTACGCTATGCGCCATCGCCAAACGAAAAAGAAAATTAACATCATAGAGTCGTTGACACCCTACGCTCTAGACGCCGTGGTCCAGTTTCACTCGACGTGCGTCATGGGCGCTTTCAGCGCGGACGCCTTTTGGCACGGTCATGTTGATACCGCATTGGCCAACATCAGTATCACTACACCTCCGAGAATGCCTTTGACAAGCGACCTCGATCAACAAACGCGTACGTGGAAAATCCTGCGGAAATACACTACGCGCGGGTTCGATTTTCACTTCGACGAGTTTCGCGCTCCGCACTCTTGCTGCGCAGACACGAGATGTCCTGCGACGATACGCACAAGTGACGATGCTGGGTGTATCAGGATCGCGTTACCTAGTTGGGTTTTGTCGGGTCGTGGAGACACTGAGCACGTATCTTGTTGGTCGTTGGGCGGTTCAGGCTGCCCTGGGGGGATCCTTTCCCGTGCACCACCGTCCCAGATTTCTCTCGCTACCGACACAACCGGTGAGGTTCTTTGGGTTGCCATCTTTGAGCGACGTCAATTACTAACTTACAGTTTCAGTGTCCCATTGGAGGTTTATGATGACTAGCCTCACTAGGAAAACCGAGGCTCCTAAGGAGCCCCTAGGCCTTTGGTGAATAGTCAGTCAGCAGCCTTCACATCCGATCCTCCTTAGTTACCGTATTGAAATTCATCTACGGTATGAATAAACTCTTAATTCCGACCACCATGAGCTTTTCTGTTACTACCGATGATACTCTTAAAGGTGTGAAGGAGAAGCATACGAAGTTGGTGCGACACTTATCTGTTTTGGTGTGCGCGCTTGGGTGACTTATTTGTGCACAGCTCTTTGGAACCGCGGTCAAGGCAGTTCTGCTGGCCACTGGGATACTCGAGCCGGCGATTATTTACGTTCCTAGGAACGACCCATGCGTTGCTGGAGTCGGTGGCGTCCGTTATTTCGACTTTTTAGGCGAGTCGTCTGCACCAGCAGCGATCGAGATCGAGGTCGTGGTGATGGCGATTGATAACATCGTGCCTGGCCCGCCCATGGTCTCGAAGAAGGCCAGCTTCGCTGTAATCCACATCGACCAGACACACGCCGACGAGCATCCGGAGAACGTCTATGTGCAAGCTAACAGTGGAACAGTGTGGCGAGGGAACATACTTGTCTTCGCATGCGATGCGGAGGGTGAAGTTTTCCATGACGTCGAAGACATTCAGGATGCCCTTATGTGCGCTAAATGGTACATTGGTCGCGTCTCTGCTCAAATTACCGCTGACCCGTTTACAGTGTCTTTGGGCCTGCGGCTATCTACTCCACCTAGGAGTTGTCAGACTGTCTCTATTATACTTCGCGCCAAAGTTTAACGCGTGGATACTCGTTGTTGGTCTCTACACATTCAATCGCCCCAGTTTGTACGCTCTGGAAGGGCTGTGACTATATATTTACCGAGCACGAAAAATGTAAATGAGGCTTCGTCAACGGCAAATATGACAGCGAGTGGACCGGGTCGCGAATTCAGCTGGTGGAGTTGGAAGTGGCTGGATTGTATGCTCAGGCTTTCTACGACATTTTGGACTAGCGGCGGTGCTCCCAACTCCTCGCCCATGACGTCGGCACTTGCCCGCCGGTATACTAGCAGCCCAAAAAAAGGATTTGTACCCTCAATGCTCCATAACTGTACACATAGCTAATGAATGATAGGCCCAAGCGCCGAATAGTATTGTAAACACTACGTTTGAATGAATCCGTGCTTTCCCTTTTTCGGCAGTTGCCTTTTCAGGAGCTGATACGACCAGTGCTAAACAAACCCCTGAAATTGGACTCGCCAGGTCCCATTCCCGCCGCTCAGGTTCTTGCTCTATCTAAGATATTTGCGGGAAAAAACTGCGACTTTGACGCTGGTATTTGATATGCTTTTCTTCGTAACCTGGGCTAAGCGACTGTTCTATAGGACCAACACACCCACGACTAAAGGCGCCCTTTCCACGCCATAGATGCCTGCAGTACTCAGCATCGCCTACATCGACAGGCTACCGAGCGAACTCCTTTCTTGTATTCTACGAATAGTAGAGTCGGAGAATTCCCGGCGGGAAGGCGCAACCTCGCGCATGAAGTTCGTGCTCGCAAAAGTCTGTAGAAGGTGGAGGAGTGTAGCGCATGGCACCGCGCAATTGTGGGCTGACCTGCCGGTCACCTTGAACACCCTCCCGGCCTACGTCGTTTTCATCTTCAGCTTAACGCAGCATGCACCGCTCGCGCTTACGATTGACCTCGCGCGGCAGCTTCCGCATCCTCCGGGCACAACTGGCGTGCTGGAAAGCGCAGCTCTCGAGGATTTCTTGCGCTCGGTCGCGCCCATCCTAGCAAAGAGGGCAATGCAAGTGCAGCGCTTGCACATAGTGGCGTTCTTCGAGAGGGAGTTGCGGCAGGCTCTCATCGCGCTTGGTCCTCTCAGCGACACTGTGCTGAAAGACTTGCACCTCGAGGTAATATGTCCCCGGCCATTGGACGAAGAACTGGATGGGGCTCCTGAGCCCCTACCGCTGTGGCATTTTAATTCATGCGTCCAAACGTTGAGCCTTATCAACGTCCCACTCCTTCGAGCGAATATCATGTTCGGCAACGTCGCCAGCCTAACTCTCGACAGGTTCGCAGGGTTAACATGGTCGGATCTTTCGAGCGGTTTACGAGGAATGCCGGTTTTGGAAACATTGGCGTTGTGGGGCCCAGTGTGCGGGGACTACAACACCGACGACGTCGTCTGCCTCCCGACTGTGACAATGTTCGAAGTCAAGATAATGGGTTCCTCCGACATGACAAAGGCCATTACCCTGCTGCGTATGCCTGCGCTTACATGGCTGCGCATAAGTCGCACAAACGGCGCGGTGAAACCTGTTCTAGACGCACTGGGAAATGCATTGAGTGGAGTAACTCGACTGGATTTGTACTCGAAACCGATGGAACGAGGGAGTAGACACGAAGATGAGATCTCCACGGTATGGGAGCGTACACCAAACCTCAGTAAGGTTGTTGTTCTTGATCCGGAAATCCTTCGCTAAAAAAAAAAAAAAAAAAAAAAAGCCATCGTCAACTTCGGAAAGACGGTGTACACCGATATGAAGAAGTTTACGTCAACATTGAAAGAAAACCCGGGGAAATTGCCTGGATTGAAATCCATCCGCACAGAGTACGGCTTCCCGAGCGCCTCAATCACAGGGCTGCTCCAATCTACGGGTGCAACCGTGATCACGCCTTCGTCGGAAACCGGGTTCACTGAAGAACGCTGGGACTTAGAGGGGGGCGTCGCGAGGCGAACCAGGTTCACCGTGTGGGCCGTTTGATTGTAGATGTCAATGTAACAACAACTTCTAATTCAAGGACTATGATAATGCAAACGAGCGGTATACTGTCACTCAACACGGCAAACGTAAAAGTCAAAGGAAAGAAAAAGTGGGCAACCTATGTTGATACGGTAATACATCGTGGTGTAGTGCCATGGCGATCAATGAGGAACGGCGGGATAAGGAATAAATGAAGATGCAGGAGAACAGTAACTTGTTATAAAAGATTAGTGCGTTACTTTGACAGAATACGAAGACATACCAGTGAAGCTACTCAGCTTGAGGGTCAACTACGGACTTGTCCACGGGGCACGACAGCTGAAGTAGTAGAATGGGTGACAGAGGTATCTGCGCCCTCGCCGTCGTGGCACAGAGCAAGGCTGAAAACGGTCACGAGTCACGGATGATGAATTAATACAGAACAGTGATGCACTTGGACGGCAATCGCCGAGCACATGCTCGGCCGATCGGGATTATCGGAAGTGCGGCATTAATATGCACTGAATACCGAAAATCAATTGTTCATCTGATCGACTGGGCAAAAAAGGCCGCAGAATGGTGGGTAGCAAGTCCATAATGTGTAAAGCTCGGCAATATCAATGAATGGCATATGCTGGTACTGCTTCATGGGTAAACAGATAATTATAAAGTTGATTATTTAGCATTTTTGTTTTTTCCTATCGCTCTGCGGAAGAGAAGATAGCGGGCTCTGCCGCGGCACGCGGGCCTACTTCAATTATTATCAATTGGTAGCTGGCAAGGCCAGATTTCTACATCAAACCCAGCATCCAACATCAAATCATCAGCTCCATCAGGGCCAATCCGGGGATTGCTTTTTTCCTGATGTCGGCCTGGCGGCCGACCCACCCTCCGGCTTGACCGGCCCGAACACCCTTGCTTGGACCGGTCTATCGCCTGCGCTGATTCAGATCACCACTAATCGCGTCGCACTGGAAGAAGACACAGATACGTGGCAACGGTACTCGAGTCACAAACCCCGTCGACCCATCTCTCTTCTCCTCCACCTCACGAACGATCCGCAAGATGGCCGAGCCGGACTGGTCTCCCTCTTCCTGGAAATCAAAGTCGATTGCTCAGGTCGAAAAACCACCCTCCACTTGACAGATCCACTGACCCTCATACAGGATGTCGAATATCCGGACAAGAAGCGCCTTTCAAAGTATGCGCATTTCCCTGAGAACCACCATCTGGGCTCAATACAGTCCTGTCCAGAGTTCTCTCCAAGCTTGAGACGCTACCTCCGTTAGTAACACCTTCAGAGGTGCGTCTGGAGGCGGCGAGGTGGATTTTAATCGCTCATCACAGCAGATCGAGCGGCTTCGGTACCAACTGGGACTCGTTCAGCGCAGCGAAGCATTCCTGCTGCATGCCGGTGACTGTTAGTCTACATAGCCGTTGAGAAGTACCCTCTTTGCTGACTGGTATGCAGGCGCGGAGAGCTTTGATGCGTGCACGCACGTATGTAACGAACCTCAATCCTTTCACGTCGGCTCCGCTCACCAGGTATTCGCTATTCGCAGGAGAATATCTCGGCGAAGATCGGCTTGATCCTTTCATTCTCACTCATCCTAATTTGGGGCGCGCGTCTTCCTGTGGTACGCACCAGGAAGGTGTCCTCGGCCGTTTCTTTACCGTACTGATTGAACTGGACGCACGGTAGGTACGCATCGGACGGATTGCCGGCCAATACGCAAAACCCCGTAGCAGCAAGACAGAAAAAATCGGGGATCGCGAGGTCCTGAGTTTCCGGTGCGTCTCAGCATCGACGTGCTTTGAATGTGAAGCTGACCTTCGATTCTTCTTCAGAGGGGATAATGTGAACGGGCAAGCTTCAGCTCCTTTCACGTATATTCTAGAGGCTCACTCTCGGTTGAATAGGCTTGACCCAAATGATCGCACACCTGATCCCGAGCGCCTTCTGAGGTCCGTGACCCGTCTCTGACTTTCATGAAAAGCAATTCAACCATAGTGCAGCGCCTACTTCCACTCAACAACCACACTTAACCACGTACGCAGTCTGCTAACCTCAGGATTCGCCTCACTGCATCATCCCCGCGACTGGTCTTTGAACCACGTCCGTTCGCCATCGCTTCGGTACGAAGTTCCAACCGAGGAACAGTATACAGACTCACTGACCTTGCTGCTTGCAGGAAGGAATTCGAGCATATCGTCGAAGGACTGTCCGATGCGCTCGACTTTAGCCGGACAATCGGGGTCGAATCCGGACCTTCCTTCGAGCAAGGTGGCGACCGCGGCACCGTCGGCGAGGTCGACTTCTACACCAGGCAAGCAGGTCAAGTGATGGCCACGCCGTTTCACTGACAGTTCCACTCCAGTCACGAAGGCCTGATGCTTGAGTATGAACAGGCTCTGACACGAGCATTCCCACTTCCGTCTGCGGTGCAGACCAGGGCGGCCGCTGCCGCACAGACCGCCCCACCGGACAAGCCCAAGGCGTTCTACAACACCTCCGCGCACTTTCTTTGGATCGGTGACCGCACGCGCCAACTCACCGGCGCACATGTTGAGTATTTCCGTGGCATCCGCAACCCGATTGGGATCAAGGTCGGCCCCAGTATGGCGACGGACGAGCTCGTCCGTCTGCTCGATAGTGCGTTTCGCTTCCGTGCATGTTCTCGCGCCTCGCGCACCGCCGCTCACCGCCCCGATCCCAGTTGTCAATCCCCTCAAGGAGGCTGGAAGGGTTACCTTGATAACGCGGTATGGTGCCGGCAAGGTGAACCATAATCTTATTTACTGGGAGAGCTCCTCACGTCACTCCTCGTAGATCGATGACCACCTCGCCTCGCATATCTCGGCCGTACAGAAGTCCGCGCACCCCGTTATTTGGATTTGCGATCCCATGCATGGCAAGTGAGTTCATTGTGTTTTCTTTTGCTCATCTTTGTGCTGCGCCGCTCACGCACATGCACTTTGCAGCACCCACACATCCTCGTCTGGACTCAAGACGCGGAACTTCAGTACCATTATCAGCGAGCTGACTTCTTGTCTCAAGATCCATGCTGGGAGTGACTCCCGTCTGGGTGGCGTGAGCCTCGAGTTCACGGGAGAGTTGAACGAAGAAGGATTCTCGGTCACCGAATGCGTTGGTGGGAGCATGGAATTGAGCGAGGAGCAGTTGGGTCTTCGCTATCAGGTGCGTTCCCTCATCGCAGGAAACTTTCTAGATTATGATCGTTGTCAGTCCTTCTGCGATCCCCGCCTGAATTTCGAGCAAAGTCTCGGTACGTTTGGATATATATGTTTTCCTCGGCCTTCTGATAAGGAAGTAACTCCTCTAGATGTCGCTTTCCTTATCTCAAATTATTTCAAGAAGGAGCGCCGCGGGGTAAAGCAGGCAGACTCCGTAGCCGACGTTCTCTACACCGAACTGAGCCGACAGGCTTCTGATTAAATCTTCTCAAATAAATTTGAGTTACATTCGTGTTACCTAACAAATAAATCCCTCCCGCGAGTTTGCCTGCAGTCGGCTAACAACTTCACCTTGCAGATGGCTATTTTTTATCTCCAGAAGCAGCGACACAAAAACGGCTAATAATTCTAAGCTCTGTTCGAAGGCAAGGGGGCAAATTGACTATACTTCTATTGCCGACTCAATGCTCCTCCGTCGTGTGAACCCCGTCCACGCAGGCCAATCACGACCCGCGCGCGATGAGCGCCTTGTACCAACTGCGAGTGTAAATTTCTCGGACGACAAAAAATTATGGCTTACCTAGCGACGTTGGGCGGATGTCATTATGTCGCCGCCACCCAACGCGACCCTGGGCGCATACGAAAGATGGAAGAGATCAGCGAGTTTAAGAGTTTGTTTTGTTCATCACAACCGATTTAACTGGAGTAATGCTGGGGCACCCACGTCTCCCGCCACATAGCGTTGTTTCGAGAGGATGGCCTCATAGGCGTCCAGCTTCTTGTCCAAGATTGCCAGCTCCGAGTCGGCCAGCCTGGTCCGGTGTAATACCGAAACTCTTCCTGCAATGACATTTTTGTCAGTTACCGTTCGCGGTTAGTTGATGTTTACCGACTGCTTGAAGAATGCAAGTCCGGCCTTGCTAGCGATCGGGTCGAAGTTGGCGAGTTCCACCGCCGCTGCCTGCTCGAAGAGCGCGTTGGCTTTGGGTTGGGTCGGAATGAACCCGAACTTGGGGTACTACGCCGTGATGCAACGGCAGATCGCCCGGGTTTCGTACAAGATGAAACCGTCGTCGTCCGATTCAATGATTTATCTAATTGTGGATTGGAAGCGCCGAGGACCACAATGTAGTTCTTCATGTACTCAGGGGTTTCAATTCTGCTCTTCTTTCATAAGGTTGGCCTCGACGAGCTTGAACGGAACCTGAAGGTCGTGGAGGACCGTTGCGACGCGACGAGTGTAAGTGGCCATCTTTGCCCCATAAAGTTTGAGGGTGGCCATGAGATGCTGTCGAAAAGTTCAAGCTCCAACGAAAGTACCTTCTTTTACAGCAAGCTGGCTTAAGCATGACATACCTTGGCTGACGTACGAACTTCTTCATTCCGCTCATTTTCGACCCTCGGGAGACCACCATTTACTCCTGGCTGACTATTCCCGTATGGATCGACCTTTCCTTTCGTCAAATCCGGTTGGCAAACTGCGTTCGGCGAGTTTGGTTCAGAAGTAACGGTCGACACAGAAAAATGTTCTACAAACGTATCTCGCCCTTGTCAACAGACGTCCGCTGCAAAATAGACTCCTAGACTTTGCGGGACTCTTTACTGTAAGCCCATCCTGCGCGTTGAGAATTCATGCGCCAATGCAATACCGAAACAGAACATCATCTTCAAAGCAAGTTTGCCGCTGCACTATGCTGCGGCACTTTCAACGTTAACGGCGCTCAGCAGCAGTACAACTAGCGGCATCTGCTACTCCCACAATAATCCCAACGCTTACTGTATGTACCGGTTACACGATTGCATTCGTCCACTGCTCGCCCTTGACGTTCATCTGCTCCGACGCATCATCGGGCCCCATGTCAGTCATTGTGATAACATTCTTCGTAACCTCGACCCGCATTGGGTCCCCGCCTGTTTGGTGTGGCCCGCGCCGGCCACTCGCGGGTGTTCGAGACGTGTTTGAGTTATCGCCGGAAAGGCCGTCCCGTGCGCGCTCTGTGCACAAAACCCATTAGTGTGCAGTGCTATTTGGGATGGAGGAATAGCCAAACCCGAGAGATTAAGAATGAACCGGGAGCTGAAGATCATGGTCACCGCGAAACCAAGAGACGAGCTACAAGGCACGTGAATTTCTGCGAATACACCATAATGTAGAACTTACGCAGCGGACTGCAGCGTAGTGTCTCTGCTCTGAAAGAATATCAAGTTAACGATATTCATCCCTGAACTATGTCAGAGAAAGAATATTTGAAAAGGCGCGAACTTACCAGTGAGCACAACGAAATACATGATACCGTCCTCGAGCATCATCCGTGTTAGCCTGCTGAAGCTGCTCTACATATTAATAAACCGCGAACGATGGGAGCGAAACAGTACTAACGAGGCCCGACTGGAGTTTGAGAATTTCCAGAGATAGCTCGCACTTATGACCATCGCAACGAAATCGAAGACTCTGGTGCCAGGTTAGGCTATGAGCGGTTGATGCGTTATGAATGACTTGCAAGCAACCGACATAATACAGCGAAGCCACCTGTTAGGGCCAGGTACAGCGTTTATAGAAATCAGAACAGAAAGGAACGGACCTTTACTCCTGGCAAATTGCCACTAGTGCAGCTGTTTCTACATTAGATGCTACTCGCTGACAGAAATATTGAGCTTACTTTCCCTAAAAAAAATGGAGTCTCGGTATTATAAAACATGTGAAGTGAAGAAATGCACATACGTTCTTTTGGAAGTCTGAGATGAATGGTTAGTTCTTATGCTCGGCATATAACCACACGACCTACGGATGCGTTTCCAGAATGTCGAAACGAACTCCGCCTACTCGGGTTCGTCAGTATCCGTCCACATATAGACCGGAAAGGAGTCGCACCACCGTGCATAGGATAAATAAGATGACAAGAACACGCAAGACATTGGGCGACCTGCGCGATATTGCATATGTCCTGTTGCATGACGTCTGAGACAGCGGCCAATGGGTGGTTCTACTAAGACCAACCGGAGGGTCAGGACCGCCTGCGAGGCAAGGTAGAGGAATACTAGAATTAACGGGGTCAGTGTAGTCACGAAAAGGATCAGGTATGCACACATTTAAAAACGGGCGCCATCCAGTAAAAGCGATCGCACGCCGCCGGGGTGAAGGCGTGGAAGAAAAATCCGAAGGCCCCCATGACCAGTGCGGTAACGCCCAAGTATCGCACCAGGATGAAGAGGATGCACGCGAGCCTGAACATCAAATAAGTGTCGTAGCCTTGTAGAAAGAGTTCTGAGGCGTACGACAGGTTGAATGGTCCCTTTTGTTTCGAATAAAGTCGATACTCCGCGGGAAGTGTTTGAAGATAGCTACAAGGCAACACATAAGTAAGCCACAAGCTCAAAAGGGAATTCAAGATTTCGTACTCGAACAATGCAATAGAGTAGGCAGCGACCCGAAGGTACGCGGCCATCTCAGCACTGGAGGTCATAGCGGTTAGTTCGAGGGAGTGGTGGAGGGAATACCAGGAGACGACGAATTCTACAAGCCATGTCACTTCATATCAGCTGCAGCGGTTGAAAGGGGGGTTGACAATGATCAGCCTCCTGAGTGCGGGGGAGTATGGAGTAGTGGGGCCAGGCCTTTTGGACCTGAGCTGGGGTTCGCCACTTATTGTTGGATCTCCTGGTAGGTGCCGACGATCTTGCGGGTGACTAAATGACTGTGCCTGAGGGCTGAGGTGATAAGTCTCGTCTGGGAAACATAAACAAGACAGTTCTGAACAAGTGAATTATCGTTGAGGAGGCGCCGGATGAACAAGAAAACACCGTTGATGGACCAAGTGATGGACTCAGACGGAGAGGGGTAAATATTGAGATTGGATCGTTCCTTGCCTCGATCTACGGTGACCATCTTGATGCGACTCTGACTGTCGAGTTGGCTACCAAGAGTACTGTGCTATTATGACCACTAGTTCAGGCGACGGGTGACGGGAGACCTGCGAACTGAACTAATTGAGCTCGGTGACGGTGACAATGGCGTTTCCCGGTCCCATAGGCCTGAAAACTCACAAAAGTTCTTGCCGCCCGGGATTGCCTTTCATGCCAATTGTTGCCGGATTGCCGAGGAATGAACTCTGATTCTACTGAACTTGGTGGTGGGGGGTGACATACCACCGTTGTACCGTGAACTAGTGGTCGTAAGGTCCTTGCGTCGGGGTGAGCCGTGAGACACATCAAGAGAGTCAGTTGACAGACGCGTCGATAGCCGCATTAGGAATTCACCCCCAATCCGGGACGCTGTGCATAGTTTTCAAGACTCTCAACTTGGAATGAGCACCACTCCCGTATGTTGATGACTTGCACATAAAGAGAATGTAAGTGGTTTGCGTTGAACCAGCGAGATCAATGTACGGGACAAGCCGCCGCTTATATTTTAGGGAACACACCCACTGCTTCAACTCTGCATTTATGGGGTCAGTAGTGAAATTAGTATATACACATTCAGTCTATGCCCTGTGCACAGGCGTTTTACACACAAGCGCCTACTCGCACTTGACACTCCACCCCGCGAACTCATCCCTCCCTTCCTTCAGCGCCAACAACTTATCCCAAAGCGCCTGGCCAACAGGGCCCAGTCCACGCCCTGCCTTCATCTCAATATCCCTCACCTGCTTAACATCCGCGCCCACGAGATCACCGATGCGCTCGACGGCGACGACGAGCACTGCGGTGCCCGTGCCGAAGCATTCGAGGAGGTTGCCTGCTTTGGCCCACTCGGCGAGCTCGTTGACGCTGAGGATGCGCTCCTCGATGTAAACGGGTTTGTCCACGGGGAGGTCCAGTATTTTACGCGAAGTGTCCGCTGCGTGCGCGTGCAGGAGGACGAGCGTGGAATCCCGGGTGATTCCGGGGAGGATGGTGCCGTCCAGCGGAGGGGTGACAATATTCAGACCTTGGTTGATTCAATCCTCGTCAGCGCCTGTCATCGTTGAAGGGAAAATAAGAAGCAAACGAACCACCGTCGTCTCGCTCTACAACCGCGAAGAAATTCATCGCGCCCGCCTCCGTGATCTGTTTGTCCTCGCCGATGAGCCAGAGCACCTGGTCGTACCCCAGCACTGCTGCCGCCTGCTGGGGCACGAAGCCGGGAGAGTAGTTGAGCCCGAGCTTAAATCCGCCTGTGCCTCCGGGCCATGAGCGGACGTGCTCTCCGACGGCGAGAAGCGAGACGCCGCCGGTCGTTGTCGGGAAGTACGGTCCGACAGGCGTTACGATCGTGTAAAGCGTAGCGTGGTCGGACGCGCCGACTTTTATGGCTGGTTGCAGTTGGCGTTAACAGGAGCATGAGAGGTAGAAGAAAAGGCACATACAGGGTTTTGTCCCGATTAGGGTGGGACGTATGTACAAGGCATGGCCTGGTACCGCAGGTATCCATCGCGCCTCCGTCAGAACGAGTTTAGTTATGCAAGTCAAAAGAGCGTCCGCATCGAACGGCTTCATGGAATGGTTAGAAATGCATGACACATAAGGGCGCGGACGTACAGGGAGGGCCATTCTGGCTCCTGATGATTGGAGACGCCGCATGTTGTCAACTGGCCGAAACATACAAGGTGTTCCGTCGGGGTTCAGGATCGCCTGGACAGTGTGTTAAGTTAAATATTCACCGGAGAAAGCAATGAGCAGACGGACCTTCATCCCCTCAAAAACATTCGTGCAATATTGGAAGCAGTTGCTATCGCAGGCATCAGATACGCATTCCAACTCTTCCACCGTGATTCGCACCTAGCGGGATCGAGAGCCAGAGGACCATACGGCTTGATTTGCGGTGCTGACCATCCGACGACAGGATCGTAGGTCATGACAAGCATATGATCCGTTTTGATCTGGGTTTCCCTCGTCAGCTCCACCTACGGCGGCGACGAAGCTTTGGACCTACATCGCCAAAGGTGTAGGTTCCAGGCTCAGGAACCGGTTTCAACGTCTCTGCGCGTTGGATTGTAAGGAGGGAAGCCTATGGGATCGATTTTAATGCGTGGGGGGGGCGTGGCGAGAGGGTGAAGGCACGGACGTCCAGGGGCGCGATATGGTGCGCATGTCCGTTGGCTTGCGGCGGAGAAGTCATGGGGAAACCGAGGGATACAAAATCGAAGGGCGGAAGGAGAAGATGCGAGTGGGAGAAAGATGGCCCTTCTTAGGTAAGTTCTTTGCTCGAGTCACAATGTTTGATCTACTGCCTTATTTGATGTGGGAGAATCGGCCGATATTACCGATCAAACTGCGGCAGGCCCGTTAAGCCTGTTGAATGCTAAGACAACTTCACTGAATTACCAGGAAAGCAACAGCGGAAGGTTAAAGAGTGACTCTAGGGATAATATTGTACCAAGCTTCTAAAGAATTTAGGAGGCGGAAAACCTCAAATTCGAATTTGAACTTCAAGTTGAACACTCGGAATTAATTCGGCTCAGCACTAACATCATGATTGCGGGATCGCGCCATCCAAACACCATGTCTTTAAGCCTCAAGCCCCACTTGCTCTCCAAAACATGCCCGTTATTCCTCGAGCACTCCAACCAGGCCAGGCGATTGCCTTCCTCTCGCCTTCGGAACGGCTCAACACGGTATTCGAGCCGGCTCTTCTTCGCGCAAAGGCGGTTTTCGAGGCACTTGGCTACCCCGTCAAGATATTCTGGACACAGGGGTCTTCCCCGCGCCCGACAGTCACCCAGTCCATCACTCACCGCATCGCGGAATTGGTCGCAGCGTTCAGCGATCCCGAAGTCGGCGCCATTATCTGCACGATCGGCGGGTCCACCGCAACCGAGCTGCTCCCCACCCTTCTGCGTGACAAGGTCGTGCTTAAGACACTCGTGGACAACCCCAAGATCTTTGTAGGCTATAGCGATATCACCGTGATCCACTGGGTTCTCGCCGCACAGACCGGCCTGCGCACGTTCTACGGGCCAACTGTGCTCCCGGAGCTCGGCGTAGCGCCCGCGCCCGCAGCGTTCGACATGGACAACCTCCTGCGCACTATCACCCCCGCAGGGAGGACGACCCCCGGTGCGCTCCCGCAGTCGACGCAGTATGCGCCGCTGCAGGCTCCGTACTTTTATGGGGACCCCGCATCAATGACGCCGCAAGCACTCGCGCCGACGCCGAGCCGGAAATGGCTTCGCGGGGGCCCGCCTAGCACTGGCCATTTGTTCGGCGGCTGTCTGCCCGTCGTCGCGCGCCTGCACGGCATCGCCGGCGTGGCGCCCGACAGCTGGGCGAGGAAGATCATGTTCCTCGAGACGGCGTTCGCGGAGGGCTCCCGCTTCACGGCGGGGTTTTTGCTCAGCAACATCCGGCGTGCGCTGGCTGACCTCGCCGCGGCAGGGATATTCGAGGATATTGAAGGGCTGGTGTTTGGGCGATGCTTCGGGTACGATGGTACGGAGCAGCGCGCGGAGCTGGAGAGGGTCATTGTGGAGGCTTTGGCGATTGGGGAGACGGGGGAGAAGTGGGGGAAGCGGAAGGAGTTTCCTGTGCTGATGCATGCAGATTTTGGACATACTGATCCTATGCTTACGCTGCCCATGGGGGCGCTGGCAAGGCTTGATGCTGAGCGCGATGAATTTGCCATCTTAGAGCCAACGGTTGTGTAGGGGCCGAGAAAATACTAGTCACCTGCCTTGTGTGTGCTGTGCGGAAGAATCTTTGACGACAAGCATTGGACAAACTTGATTTGCGTCTCCAGTTACCGATTCGTCGAGATAGTTGTAGATTTGTAGATCAACGACGTCATCGCAAGCTTTGAACTTACGGTTAAACCAAGATGCCCACGAGCGCAGCAACCTATGGTTCAGGATTGCTGTCTTTATGCCAACGGCATATCTTCTGGACAAACACCAACCGCCTCAGCGCCTGGTCCCTTTGTCACACCGCCAAAGAGAAATTTCGGCCCGGCTGAATTGATTCCTGAAACCATTAGATTAGGCTACAACAAAAATGCAGCTGAATTTGCATACGAAACTGTGAGATTCAGCCCGGCGAAAAAGTTGCCGAAACTTGTAGAATCGGCAACATTTTCGGCGGCGCTCAAATTGCTGTTGAAACCATGACATTCGGCCGCGAGTGCACGCCTTTGGGGCCCAGCGGGAAGTGTTGCCGAAATCAGTCGATTCGGCACCGGTTTCGGCCAAGACGAACCCACTTTCGGCCCGGTGCGTAAGATTGCCCCAGTACGCACACGCGTCAATGCCCGTAATGTGCTGTCATCGCGATGATTGCGGGAAGAAAGAGGTGCGTTGGCAGTCTCTCGTAGACAGACGCTTCAACGGTAAACTCGCTTATTGAAGTGCGTTGGTGGAATCAAGAATCTTCGTGTTTCACCCACTGTAGCGAGGTGGCAGTGTTCCTGAATTGCTTGCACTCTCCTTTCACCTCCTTCCAGGACCCCTGAAAATACCTCTCGAAGGTCCAAAATCCGCCACTTTTTTTCGGGACAACTTTTGGCGGGTTTGGGACGGGATAGCCGAAGGTGCCGTAAGCGTCTCAAAAGGGCCCACAAGTTTAGAAAATCATCAAAATTTCTCCGGCTGTCTTTTCTGCACTCTTCTCCACGTTTTCCCCCGTTTCTCCAGCTGACATAGTCCCGAGGGTTTCATCCCGCCGAAACTCTGACGAAAGTTGCCTCGAAATCGGCCAAAAGTTGAACTTTTTGTCGTGCTCAACGTTAACGCTCAACCCCGGGCCCCAGCTTTTTTCGGATGGGACCTGGGTTTGGAGCCCCAAAACTCGAACTTTTTTCGGGATGGGGTTACTGAACTACCAGGGTATCTTCAGGGGGTCCTCCTTTCAATTCATTTTCTCTATCAGTCGCGGGGTCCTTTCGCTCTCACCATGTTCATCCGCGCCGGAGTTTTTCTCTCACGTTTCACTCGGATGCGTACTTCACTCAATGGAAAATGCCGCATGCGAGTGGTTTCCCGCGCCCATGCCGACTCCCTGAGGAGAGGACCCGCAAGTAGTGTGAATTGGTGAAAACAAGCGGCTAGTCCAACACGACTTCATTCGAGAACACAGAAGGCATTGCACAATTACTCCGAAAAGCCCAGGTATAACATGAAAGAGTTTCTTTTTATGAAACGCAGTAAATTGCGTCAGGCGCGCCGTTAGCATCCGCGTTGAACAGGGCGGTCGTAAACGCCACACCACCAATGTACTCGTTGACAGCACAAGTGCCCTTGTACTGCCCATTAGCAAAATCCCCACCGAACTCGTCCGCGAGGTTGTCGCCCTGGTTGAACCACACGGTGCGCCCATTCGTACCGAGGGTCGTCGCCGCCTCGGCGCACATGACCGTGGACAGCTTTGCACCGCGAATGGCCCACCCAGACACGAAGTAATTCGGGGGGCACGTGTACTTGGCTGGATGCACAGATTAGCGGTCGGATACTTGGAGCCTTAGTGAGGGGGGACGCACTATATCCGCTCGCCCAGTCGTTGGTGACGTGCCGCTCGTCAAACACCACCTCGTTTGCGTGGCTGCTCGACCACAAGTTTCCAAACGTGACGTCCGAACACAGACCGCGCGTCGAGCCGTGCGATAGGCCAGTAAGGCGCAGCCCGTCGGGGCACATCGCCTTGAACGCACCGTCGTCGTAGTCACCGATGTTCGCCAGCGCCCAGAGGGATTTGATGAAGTCCCCGTGGTCGAGCGTGAGCTGCTTCCACTGTGGTACGGGCGCAATCTGTCCCTCGGTTCCCGTGGCGGCTAAAACCGTGCTCCACGCCGGCTCGCGCCAGTCATTCGAGGTGAAGAAGTCGGTGCGCACGCCGTTGTAGTCCCAGTTCATCAGCGCCCAACCGTTGCCCGTGCCGTTGTTGAGATACCCTACGAGCGGCCAAAAGGCAAAGTCAACATCACGCAGGACGAGGTAGTCCATGAAGTTCAGGAACCACGCGGTGTCCGCGGGCAGGTTCCCGCTTATAGGAATACCGAACTCGCTGAACCATACGGGGGCGGTGTAGTGCATGTCGGGCGTTTGCGCTACATATGACGCCTCGCTGTCCATTATAGAAAAGAGTGTGGTCTGGTTGAGATCACGGTAGCGAGGGTCCTCAGTCTCACCAATACCGGTGGCCCCTGAGTGGTTGGGCCCTAATCGGATTTTTTACATGAGCGGCGGTACTATATTCCGGAGTAGAGAAACTGCTTTTACCTGTGTATGAGTAGAAATGTGCCGAGTAAACAAGCTGGACGAAGGTCAAACCCAATTATGCAAAGTGTTTGACGAAAGCTCGTACCTTGTGCGACACGAGCAGTGTGTGCGACAGCAGGGCAACGGGAGTGAGGGTGGGACGGCTGTGTGGGAGTCCGTCGACGGGCAGACCGATCCAGTTAATGCCTTCGACGATGATGAGGAGATCTGGATTAGCCTGATTTATAGAGTCCGCCGCCGACTGCGACGCCGCCTGCCAATCGGCGTTGTCCCCGTTGCCCCAGTCCGCGGCGGACGTACAGCGTCTCGTGAAGGGACAGGAATTTATTTGTGAAACAAAATGCCGCACCTCGTTATAGAGGTCAGCGCCAACGACGCGCTTGTTGGATTTGTACCGATTGACAACAAACAGCCAGTCACTAATCCAGGTTGCGAAAGTCTGCGACTCGTTCCAGCGTTCATTGCCGTCGATGCCGCAACATCAGAGGCTGGTGTTCGTGTGGTTGTTGACGATGACCGCAATGCCGCGTGCCGTGAGCGCTGCGATGACCGCGTCGTAAACTTCCAAGCAGGTCATGCCCTGGAATTGAGGGTTCGCAGCGACCCAGGAAGGGTCAATGATGGTCGTGTCGTGCAGCATCTGGTTCAAGAATTGGAGACGGATGGTGTTTATGCTAAGGTCGACGAAACTATCAATAACTTCGTCGATGGGCACATATTGCAGGCCCAGCGGCATGGTGTGGCTGAAGATTGTTAGGAACGACAATGTTGGTTGAAGGAGCATTTACGCATTCTCTCCAGCGTGATAATTCGCGTCCTGGTTGATGTCACCGCTGTAAGTATAGTCATAAGAGACGCAAGCTGAAGGAGGGGGCATGCACGCACGTGTCAGTCCACGTCCCACTAGCGCCGTGCCAGTTCCCGCCCGTCAGTCTGAACCGATTCCCGTTGGCATCGACAACCCATCGGCCGCTCGTGCTGAGGGGGCCAGTCCAGGCCGGAGCTTGGCGGCGGGTCAAACGAGCAGCGTTGAGCACAGTTGCAGCGAGACAGAGCGCAATGGCGCTCAGGGAGAACCGCATTATGGGAGGGGAGCGGTACGAAGCGGCTACTTTAACGAAACCGACAGCGTCATGTGGGCCGTGCATCAAGTGGTCGGAAAATACAAGTTGGTTCCACGTGCCAGTAGTGGCCAAGCTGATGGTGCCCCTATTAATAGCGTCCATCGCCAAAAATATCCGGCGCGTATCGCGTTACCCCGCAACACCTTTCCGTGTAATCCCTACCTACCTACCGTGCCTCACAAAGGATTGAAAGGTATTTCTGACAGTGCAATATTCAACCGCGGGGATTGCAAGGGTTGTGATGTCAAGAAATGAACACGGGGCAAGATTCGAACATTCCCTCGGTTCAAGATCGTTCTCAGACTGTAGTCATCGACATGATCTCGATCGACAGTTGACTCTTGAGTGGAATTGAACCGAAAGGCGTTTTCTAGCCCAAGCTTCGAGTCACCTCACTGCGACAGACATTAAAATTAGCACCCATAGAAAACAGTATAATTGCGCGATTTGAAAATTGAACACAAAAGAAACTAAAATGGTATGGTGCAAGGTTGATATATGGGGTTGAATTCGCATCTGGAGTTTGCGCAGTCGAAGGAGATCTGTAAAAAAATAGACACCCTCAGAATTAACACACAACGCAAAAGGGAAGACTCACCACCATCCCTCGCACAGCGCCGGGTTCAACGAACACTTCAGTCCAACGGCGCATCGCAGGGCGTCCACAAGACTCCGGCGTCGCTGCTCCTTCTTGCGCTCCTCGACGGTCATTGCAGGAGCAACTGGCGGCGCGCCTCGCCGCGGTCGAGGGAGTCGCTCGTCTGAACCGAGGGAGCAGGTGAACGGCGGCGGTACTGTCGCGGGATAACTCCTCGTTGAAGTCGATACGGTGGTAGTAACGACGATGGGGCCCGGGCGCTCGGTGATAATTATATTGCCACTGGGCGTGGACGCAAAAGAGGTGATCGAGGTAATGGAGGAGAGGGATGAGCGCTTAGATGAACGCCTGTCCGCGGCGATGGAGACGGTGGTGAATGTAGCCATGGTTGTAAGTTGTATGCTTGAATTGGTTCAATAGATGGATGAGTCGCGTGGTTGGGTAATAGAGGGGAATTTGAGGGCGCTTTATACCTCTACAGTGTCTCAGACACGCAAGACTTCCGGTCGCTGAACCACAGACAGGCCGGTCTGGACTAAGATAGGGGTAATTCTGTTTAACCTCCGAAATTATGTTGTCGGTGCAATCGCTGCGGAACCTTCATCTGGCTGAATCCAACCCGTCACTTCACCCTTTTCCGTATGAACCATCCATGTGTCCAAACTTTTTGGTCGAGGCATTTTAAACCAGCAGCACAGCCTCGGCAGAGATGGCTGATACGCCAGCACTCTGCAATACTGGTGCGTAAGTGGAAGATCCGCCATGAGGCTCACGCATTGCATTCAGGGCGTAATCAGTTCCGAATTCAAAACCGACCGGATTTAATTTCCGTGGGAAAAATCAATCGGGAGGATCGAGGTGGCCGGAAGTTTGAGAGAACAGGAATTCACGCAACACAGCCTCGAGCTGCATCCTGACGATCTTGTGGCCCGGGCTTCGCAGAATGTACTTAAAGAAAACCGTCGATGGCGCATCAGTGGCTGTGAGGTCCGATGATGCGCCTCCAACAGAAGAAAAAAAACCCATGACTTTCAATACCGAGAAGAACTTACACTGATCAGGATGCGCCCGATTTAGATCAGAGATGCTGAACACACGGCAAGTACCTTAGGTTTCTTCTTGTGCACCATCGTCTGTTTTTTCTTTTGAATTCAATTTCAACGTTTAAAATTTTTCTTTTGCGGACGGTCGAACTCATGCACCTTCCAGTTTTCCAAGTCCTTTCCTTACAGACACAAGATGCTTCAAGTTCAATTTGAGATTAATTCAGCAAGGAAAACAGCGGAAATATCTCCACAGGCTAGAAAGAGTATATCCCTTCCGTCCGAAAGAATACTCATCCACGAGTAGGTAGTTCTCGGTTTACCGTCAGATAAAGAAAGAGAACACGCAGAGGGCGAGCACGGCATTCAACCAGCCACTTGCCCTGAAGCGGCGCGGGGCTCCACTGGTGGAGGGGTTGGTGACTACGGCCGAGGCACCTGGATCCGCTGCGATTGAGCTTGTGCCTACGCCGATGGGCGAGCCACCACTTGCTGGTGCGCTTATCACCGGTGCGGAAGGCGCGCTCAGGGAGGGCGGCAGCACAGGAGCGATGGAGGGTGAAGCCAAGGAAGAGACGTTGAGAGTGCTTGCGGCCTCCGATACACTGGATCCTAGCAAGGTCGGCGGAGCGGCAGGCGTTGACGTCGACGTGGCAGCTGCTTGTGTCGGAACGGGTGTGGACGTGGGCGTGGGCGTGGGCACGGGGGTTGGCGTGGGCGCTGGCGTTGGCGTGGGCGTTTGCTGTGCCGTTGGCGTGTTCGTGTCACTAGTCGGTGCTGGCGCATCTGTTGGGTTGGTGGAGGTTATTGTAAAGCTGTTGATGGTGTGGCCGGCAGTTTGGCAGCTTGCAACGAGTGCTAATAATGGAAAAGGGTCAGTGAGTTGTGAATATAAAGGTTAAAACACTACTCACAATCTGCGACGGCCTGGGCCGCAAGTTGGTTGATAACCCCCGTGGCGACCTGGCACCCCAGGCAGGCCTGGTACTGCTGTGTTACGTCGGTGGTGCAGAGCACGGCAACACCCGCAGTTTCGGACGACTGGAGTGTAGTGAGCAAGGAGGAAGTGAACATATGACTGCCAGAAATGACCCACGGCGATGGACTGTTGCATGGGCTGGCATTGCGCGGTGCAATCTGCTGCCCGGGGGATGACCCGCTCGGTCGGGAGAGTGAGGACTGCGGTGAATTGAATCAAGTGACTTCCATCCTTGTTGAATAGATACATACCGGAGTGAACCGCGAGAGAAAGGATGATGAGACTGGTGCGGATGAACATGCTCAAGGAATAAGAAGAGGAAGGGTTCAACCCGCGAATGAACGAAAGAAAGAATGTGGAGGGGGAGAGCAATCAATGCAGAAATATCATCTTCACACCGACACTTTATTTAAATCCAGGGCCAGAGTGGTAATGTGTCTAAACTGGTCGAAGACAGTCAGGTATCGAGTTTGACAAGGAGCAGTCCTTTTGACAGATGGACATGAAAACAGCAAGTCTTGAGTCCTGTCGAATAGGAATCAACAACTAAGTCAATGATGCGAGTTACCGCCAAGCTTAAGAGCCCTCTGGAAGGAGGAGAACCACGCTCCATTCCCTACCCACAAGAATCCGCGGATTGATAGCCAGCAACGCGTCCAACCTGGAGTCACTCGGTGGGTACCAGAGAGCTGATCCACAACAGCGACATACCATTGGGAATGTCCCAGTCGGTACACCGCACGACAACACCTTCCAATATGTCTCGTTGGGTAATGAGAACTTCAAGGCGTCCGGTGATCTTGGAAGCCCTAACCCCCTAATTCTGATAGCGCGCGACCCAGCTCTCGGGATCGCACCGTAGTTTTGACACTAGGGATAGACAACAGGACGTAGCAAAGCTCCTTCGGTGCACATGCCATTATTTTTTGGCGATGTACCAAGGGTGTCAGAAAGCTTTGTCTTGCATGGTGAACCGCGGCTCCTCTGCCATATCGATGCGAGGTCGAGCTAAGTATCAATATCGTAGCAATATTTGAACATACCTGGTAACTTCCTGACTTCGCGATGTCCTGCGCGCTGATCCGCATGACCGAGCAATAATGTAAACCGAGCATCTGGAAGGTCCGATTTGTGGCGTAGCGGACATATGGCTTGATTAACCTCGATGTTGTCGCAGGACTTGTAGGTGACCGTAGGTGCCGAATACTTGGAGGAACGTAAGACGGCCGTGGACGAGGTCGTAGAACTGCTGCAGAACTCCCGAAGCCTTGAAGCCTTCAGTTAGATCCTCCACCTATGCGAGGCAGCGGGGCATTACTAGTAAAACAGATACATCACATACGGCGTCAGTAATTGCTCTATATACGCCCATAGCTGGTGATCGAGAAATCAGTGGCCAACAGAGTCGGTGGACACAGCCAGGGCGAGAGCCGCTCTGCTGTAGCATAGTTAAGGGCCATAGATCGTCTTTGTGTGCGTGATTCCAGCCTAATTGAGCCACAAAATGCTCACGGCCAAGCCTATACTAGGCAGGAGTATTTCGACGTTGGTGGGATTGTGGAGGTTTCGATCAAGAGGAAGACCGTGAGAACGCAAATTTCAAGGCGCTTATGCGCTCCGGGTTCGATCCCCAACCTCGACAAAATGGGTTTGCCAGTGACGGCTGGCCACGGGACTTCAAAACCAACGAAGACTTTTCTCAGGGAAGCGGGCAAATAAATTGGAGAGTAACCTCTCAGGTCCTGGTCCTCTCTTATTCGCTCACAAAGAATCGACTTTCATCGCAGCAACTGCACGCCATCGAAAAAATTTCCGCGTAAAATCCCATGCACAAAGAAAACAAAGCAACGCTATTACAGCGGTGGGCCAATCAAATGTAGTATTACCTTTTTCGAAACTCCCATCAATTTTCACCTTAGAGATGCCCATTCACCTTGTTTCCGGTCGCTGAATGCCCATTGGATGTCTTAGTGGCCCAATATTGCTTCTGGGCACACAAAAGTACCACCGATCAAATCCCTCATCTTTCACCACAACCATTCACAAATTACCTAAAAATGGCTGAGACGGCCGTGCCTTCCACCAGAAATTTAACATATGCTCACTTGCCAGGATGCAGCACCCCTCCCATATTTTTCTCAGACCTCAAAATATCGGCACACGATGCGAAGTGATGGGTATTTCCTTACAATTTTGGGCCGCAACTGTAACCGCGCACAGACCGCGCACCTCCTAACTGTATGATACAATTTTATTCGTCAACCCAGCTACAACATTTCTTCATTTCTGCTCTGCGCCGCAATGTCCGTCGGTGGCTCGCCAGTGACGGATGTGTACCGCGGAGGAAGCTCCGTGTTGGTCTGCCCAATATTAACAGCGTCTGTCTCCGCCGGAACTGCATCTATACAACATCCGTTAACCTAGGTAATTATTCAACCTCAGAAGTGCCCGCACCAGGTAGCTGGTAATTGTTCCCATGCCCGTGGGTACCCTGGAGCCCAACGTCCGCCGCGGCTCCACCGGAAATTGCATCGTCACGGTGGTGCCGTGGCTCCTCGTCAGGGCGATCCCCGCGCGCGTACTGCTGCTGCGCATTCCCCGCACCGTCGTAGGCAGGAATATTCTGCGCGACTGCCGCAAGTCGAATATTAAGGTGGATCGATCGGGGTCTCAGTGTGCATACCTGTTTGATCATGGCGACGATTGAACTGGTCTCCTGGGTTTGTTACACTCGTCGTGTTGTACGTGGATGGGGGCATGGAGTCATATCCTTGACCGATTGGTTGGTTGTTTGCATTTGGGCCACCGTACGTGTTTATGCCACCGTGAACACCAGTGCCCACCGAGTTGGTTTGCCGGTTCGCTGCGCACGATGAAATTAGATCCAGGCGCAGAATTCATGGACCGTACCGCTTGCTCCACCCTTGAGATTTGCAAGACCATCGGCGATCTGGGATCGCCCCTTCGCGGCAATAGCATCGTTCTGAGACGAGTCCTTGTGCAAAGCCGTTTCAACGCCGCCGAGAATCGTCCCGCGTACGTTTTCGCCGAGGCCTCGAAGCAGGTTAGAGCGGTGGGTGGAAGTAACGGTACATGGGTTTTACCATTTATCGTTTGGACAGCACCTCTGTGCAATATCTGAGATTCTGCATCATACTACGTTCAAAACGCACTTAATTTTGCTACCAATTCCGCCGTGGCCGCCTGCTGAGTCGGCGGTGGCGTTGGAAGGTACTGTGTTTGAATTCATGATGTTGTTGAAATGTGGTACTTCAAGAAGAAGGGCTTTTGAATTGGCTGATTTATATGACGGAGCAAAACCGAGCGGTCAGTTATGAGCTCATTGGAGTCGGCCTGTTGCGGCAGTAATCTGAGTCCCAAATCTTGATCGCCGGCTTGCCAGGTGCGGCCGTGACATCGGCCCGGTATAAATCACAAGAGCCTTGATCTCGATGAGTATTTCTATCATAGACCCACGGATTTGATGGCAAGCCATCCTCTTCGGAAAACTAGCCCTTTTGCCTAGCTTACTATCTGGAATGATGCTTGACCTGTGATACATTACACACAGAAGTTTCAGAATATCTGAGAAGCGTGAGCTACTACGCTGATGCCGGTTTGATGACCCTATTGGATGCCGCAAGGATGCAACAATCAGTTCTGGTTGGTGCTCAAATAAATCAGCGAATCAACGTATGATTCATTACATGTAGCGCTCGAGTTTCACAGCCTGAGCGCACCCATTGGAAATGATGAAACAATTTGAAGGGGCTTCCTTCCCATTGGAGAAAGAGTTCTCTGATGGACGGGGTTTCTCGAAAAATTGGGTTTTTCATTAGAATTATCTTATGGGTTTGGGGGTGAGCGAGTAAAACTCATGTGTTATCCTCGAAAACTTCGTTATGCTCAGTTCCCAATTCAAATGCGTCGCTCTAGGTTGGTATCTTCGAAAAAAGAACCAACATTATTGCCCTTGCAATTCTCTCGGCGAGTGGATTTTCAACGGCGAAAACGAGTAGCGGTGTCTTTCTGAATAACCGGTAGGTACCTAATTTAGTAAATACTTCGACTAATGGATATTCTTTGTGACACTGACGAGATGCTCTTCCCGCCCGACGGAAGTATCACCATAGAAAGATCTGCGCCGACCTGTCATCGAAAGACCGGCGTCAACAGGCGTTCAACCTACCATCAATTCTCCGCCGTCACCGGAAGATTATCGTAGACTTCGACTGGCCCTCGGGGTTGCCACAGATTCGGAGTGCATTCCGGTTGCGCGTCTGAATTGAATATATACCCAAATACTTCACGCCACCGTATAATATATGGTCTCGAGGAAAAGTTTACAACGGCCGGATTCAAAAACTGGCGCTGACAGCGACATCGTGGCTTGCTGCCCTGATTTATGGAGCAACGCTCTCGTGTCAACGGTTAAAATTTTGGGATCCCTGTCTATCGGGCGATCGGCGTGCGAATCCCGTCCGTTTTCACTTCGACACGGTCGTCTTTGCTCGCGTCTGCATCCGGTTTCGGTAGCTGTTCGACCTCAGCTAGGCAACTGAGGCTATTCGTTCGACTGCTTCCCGCGAACGCGATAAATTTAGACCGCGCCGTCCTGTCAACGATACTGCGGCCAAGCGCCAAACTGTTCGTTTCGGTCTACACTCTCCGCGAGTCCGCACAGAGACTGGAAAAAAATAGCCCGGTAGATTTGAAGATCTGGTCGGCAGCACTCTGCAGTGGAAACCGCGGTTGAATGCGCCCCGCGCGCAGCACGACGCGATCACGTGGTCCCGTGAGCACGGCCGACTGGCTTAATCAATCGCCTAGCTGGGCGAAGGCCGGGCATCTCGGGAAACAAGAGGCTGGGCATCAGAGAGAGCCTGACGGTGGTCTCTATTCAGCAAACAGACCCTCCAATGACGAAGTTCGTGGATTCACTTTGAGTCCGCCGGCAGAAGAGGGAGGTGTCCATGGTGTAAGAAATTGAATCTGGTAAGGACGACCAGGTCAGATCGGTCAGCAGACTTCGCCGTTCTGTTCTGAGCCTGGGGCCGACGCTTCAGCGCGATTCCGCCTCGGATTACGTTAATAGTAAAGACCCAAATTGCGATCAGATGCGCGGCAATCAAGTCCAGATTCCCTTGACCAATCCCTCGAATGTAAGTCTTGAATGAACTGGCCGCCAGTATCAGTTTAAAATTTTGGAGGGAATGGCTGCCTTTGAGACGCAAGCCAGAACCTTGAATTTGATGAATGCTCCCGAATTTCTCTTTTCTCTTAGAATTTAGCGACCAGGAGGACACATCTCGATTACTCTTACGGCGGTCCTCCGGCGAGACACTGACACCGTGACACAGAATGCAGAAAAAATCGGATCAAATTTAGGTGTGAAGGCATGGATTCAGTAGGATTCAGTATTAATTCCCCGAGGGTGTTCGCCTAACGACATTCTGATCGTTGTAGTACAAAAGGACAAGAGCCGTTTGCATTTGGCCCCAACTCATGTCGACGTCCATCCCCGCAGAATCCTCGCGCTCTCGACCTGCTAGGACGCGTCGTTCCATCATGGCGTGTGCCCGGTTAGTCTCGCACAGTATTCACCGATATTGCAACAAAATCTGATCCTCTAGCAGTTGTAGGCAACGTAAGGTTCGCTGTGTCGCTGCGGAGCAACCTCCAAAGAGCCCCTGCACACGGTGTGTGATCATCTCTCTAGCACACCCCAACAATTCAATGAACTGGGAGCTCGCATTCTAGGTGCATAAAGAGGCACCTCACCTGCGAGTATGTTGCAGTGGTCCCCAAGTCGGACGATGCGTCAGGTTTACCAAGCGAAGCGTCAAGCTCCGCGGACGTATCGAGTCCAACGCCCGATTTGCCGATCCAGACGTGGGCGGCTGGGCCAAGGCCGACCTTTCTTTGCTCTCAGCAACGAGACCGGGCACCGCCGCTTCCTTACACACACGCGCCTCCTCCGAACCGACGTCGATTCATCAATTCAACGCGCCATCTAATGCAGGGCAGATACCCGGCCGTCTCCAACTTCTCGCTGGCATACAAGGAACACTTAGACTGGCACGGCCCTCAGATGAGTCCGACACATGCAAGCTCTGGGAACCCATCCATACAGATGCCTTACCTGCAATCGCCTTATGTCGTGCCCCCGCCCGACGCATACAGCTTGCAGGCTGCGCACTGTGCGCGCCAATATTTGACTAACTTGAATCGCGTGGAATCCCCATCAGCACACGACGCCTTGCGGGACCCCACCGCCTACGCGGATTATCTCGAGCCTCCTTTCTTTGAGGAAACATTCGTGCTGCGGCATGGCTTGCTTGCCTCCCCAAACACACAATGGGTCCCGTAGTTTACAACGTACTTGTAGAAATTGATGTCTATTCGATTTTGATTTGACTTGAACTTTGATGGTGCTGCACTGCTGCTGTGGCCTAAACGCACGGGGTATTTGTAGGGAGATATGTAAGGTCTGGGAGTGAGTGAGAATTTTTTCCAAGACAGTACATATGAGGATACATCATGTAAATTATTTGTATCTTAGACCCACGAGCTGGAAGGATTACTCGCCTGTTGTGCAAAAATGATGAAAGAGGAGGCAAAGGCTCAGAGTGTTCTGCTCAGCTCAAGGTCAACTTCCGTCGATTCTCTTCATCAAACTCGGTTCAGACACAGCTCTGAGCACTCTCTGAGCTGCCACAGCCTGCCAGGCAGAACGAAGATCCTGATTGCTCACATACGAGCGGCCTGCCAGTGCCCACGATATAAGCGGCCTAATCGAGTTCCGATCCTCGTCGGTTGAAGCGTCTGTCTATGAGGGACTAGACGCGGCCCGCAATCGGTGAAGGGCGGAATGAATCAGGCAAGACTCAGGCACTCCGACGGAGGTTCTAATCAAGAAAGGCTCTGGAAGCCAACTATGGTGCCGCCGAGCAAGGCGAGACGTTGGCATGCTATTCTAGTACTAGTGCCCAGTTCCTCACATCCGCATGGGTCTAACAAATACTATTTTTTTCGTCCTAGACGCAACCTAGACGGGTTAAAACAAGGTTAAAAGCAGGATGCGGCTTTTTGATTTTGAATTAAATTTTAGCCGCGCCTTTGCAAAAGTAGACCTTGATCCAGCTCTCTCTGGAATGATAGAGATGCAAGCGTGAAGACCTCCACAAGGGATTGATTGTCTGCGGCGCGTAAACCAGTGATGAGGGCATTTGGGTGACTCAGATACGGATTACGAATGGTGCGAGAAAATTCCCCCGTAGTGCCTCAGCCATTCGGAAACAAACAGCCGTCAAGCCGTAATCAATATCAACACCGGCGAAATGCTAATGCGGCACCGCTCAACAATATAAAACAGACATACTTAGAACATAATACGTCCAAAACGGGCAGGTCAATCCTTCGCAACAACGACCACGGCATGCTGGCCTCCAGAGATAGGGAGCGCGTTATTGCCCCCCAGCGCCCGCTTTCCGTCCAGTGTCACGGAAACTCCTCGGGCAGCCCCAAGCAGCTCTCTCGGCACCTCAAAGACCCCCGTCGTGCCTTCGGGCACATCGACGTCCAAAGAGAACGTCGTAACAGTACCCTGTGTCGAGACATTCCACGACGCGCCGAACCAGCCCAAAGAGGTACTGAAGCCTCCCTCCGCGTGGGGAAGCCCAGCGAGATTGGGGCTCAGTAGCCACTCGGCGCCCTGCGGCGCAGTAACGCTAAGCCCAAGCACATATATCGTGAGAGCACTCGTCGGCCCAGAGGACCACCCATGTGCGTGCGAAGTGTATGCAGGGTCGTAGTTGTAGCCTCGATATGAACGGTACCTATTTTTAATCAGCAGTGATCTCGAGAATAGGTAATTCCGAAACCAAAGTCGTACTTACCAGATCGAGCCGTTCGCAGTGAAGCCCTCGAGCAGGGTGCTTTCCACGCTGAGATTCGTATACAGCATATAGCCCCATTCTCTGTGAAGCAGATCCATTGCGCGACTAGCATTCCCAGCGACGAAATGAGCCTGGAGCTGAACACAACAAAAACAAAAATTGATGGGTTAGAAAAACCGGTAGCCAAAAGATTCACATCGGCACAAACCTCAAAGCCGCTGATAAATGGCGAGATGGTGTCCGGGAGTTCCGGCGCCACAGGGCCTAGATCATTCCAATTCTGTTCCAAGCCGCGACTAACCGACGCGGCCTGTTCAGGGGAATCGGTTATGTTGAAGAGCACCGCGAAGGAGTTGGCATCCTGAGGGCACAGCGTGGTCGTCACATTGTCGCGATACATTCCGAGTTCCTCCACCCAGAATGCGTTGTTGAAGTTCGCCTTGAGAGTGGTTGCGTTTCTTGTCCAGGCAGCGGCTAAGTCAGTGAGGTTCATCGCAGTTGCGAGAGAGGCGCTCGTGAGAAGAGCCTGTTACTGGGATATCAGCGGACACCAAGTAAACACGGGATGTCGAACCCGATATAGAATTGCGTTTCCTTCGGCGTTGAATCCACCCCCACCCAGTCGCGCCCAGTCGCGGAGTCCCGTAACATTCATCAAACCAACTGTTGGGTCGACTTTTGCTTCGAGGAACGCCACAGCCTTAGTGTAGTTTGACCAAAGACCCTGTAACCATGCGATGTCGCCAGAGTAAAGATAGTAGTTATCTGTATTGGCGTTGTTGTGGTTAATTTTTGGAGGGAACCAGGTGAGTTTGCGGTCTGCAGGGCAGAAGAATTACCTACGCGTCCCAATCATGGACCACATGTGATAGGTGTCAGACCTGAAAAAGTTATCAGCACCTCGTTACATCTAATTCAATGTTGACGAACCCTAATTGAGAAAGCGGAGGACCAGATTCAGGAAGGGCTCCAGTTTTGGGGTCGATGGCGGAGAACATCGTGGAAAGAGCGTTGCGCGTTGGGAGAAGATCGTTTGTGGAAACGAATTGCGTCGGAACGGCTATGCCCATGTCGCCTATCGAATCGACTCAGTAATCTGGATGAAAATGTTTATTGCGGGCGACAAACCTGGCCAGACCGCGCTGCGCCATGCGAAATACATAATCGGTGTTGCCATGAAGAGGGGAGCTTACCGATCGCGTTTCGCACCTGAAGAAACATGGTTTTGAGCCATAGAAATAGATAGACATGCTCGATGCTCACCGTCCACAATAATCGGACCGGCAACACCCAGCGTGGCGTTATTCGCCCAATCTGTATGCGACGAGTTGGAAGAAAGGGAAGGCGTTGGTCGATTTGAGTCGACTTACGTCCTTGGGATTCGAATGGGACTTGACGACCAGTGTTCAGAGCCACTGTGTTGGTCTGGACCGTATACGCTCCCGCCATCCAGACTACGCAAAAATAATGAGGGAGGTATTCACACAGAAGAAAAGGTTACTTACTCTTTGTCAAAAAGTTAGGATCATGGAACCCTGGATCAGGCGCGGAGAAGTAACCAGTGTACGCGCGAAGATCCTCGACGTGAGGCATGAATGAGATGGCGCAGGACACGTTCGATATGGTCAGTGCATCCGCCCCGGTCGAAACTATGGTTAGGAAGCGAAATCCACCCCGGAGCGAGAAGGCCGGTTGGGTCCAGAATCCAGCAGGCAGTGGTGCGGGGACGTTGAGTACTGTGTCGTACGTGGTAGATTCGTCGGGGAATGAGGAGTCATCTGACGCTGTTGGGCGGATGAAAGAAGGAGATTCGGTGAAGGAAAGCGCGATGGAGGATGCGGAAGCAACGGAGTCGAAGTTGAGGGATATGAGCCCGCCGACCTACATTCAAGGTTAGATATGACGGCACAACAATAGCAGGGAGTTCGATACCTCGACACCATAATCCAACGTCACATAACTCCCCTTTCCAGCGAGGGTAGCACTTCCCGCATTGTTCACCAGGTTTTTTGAATTCGTTACCGTGCCTTCGGTCTCTCGAATAGCAGCGGGATAAACCGTCTTGGATTTCGGAGCAAAATTAAAAGCATCCCACGGGCCTGGAGGTGCCAGGCCTAGCGCTTGGCCAGCGACGGAAAAACAGAAGAATAGAGATGTTAGCCTCATTTTCGTGTGTTACGCCGTCGATATCCCGCGCTTTATATGGCCGGAAGGCCAAAGAAGTGCGGAGTGATCACAGGATCGACCTTGCGGTGTGGTCGGGCCGGAGCGCAAGTCGTGACATATCTGCTGAGCGAGAAGCAGCAAGTTATTTCGTCTTCGGCGGCGCGCAAGAACACATTGGGGATGAAAATAGAAAGATACCTTTATTTCAATTGTGGGACCACGTCATATACTACCTCCTCCTCGTCCATTTCGTGCGATCATAATTCATTCATGGACTCGCCAGAACCTCGATTGCTTGAGGTTTGACCCCAATCTAGCAGATGGTGTAAGACCACACCAAGACTTTTCACTCGCAGGAGCAGGATAACAGGATTTTATTCGGTACAAAAGGTCGATACGAATTACAGGCCACTGATATAGCGCCGTCAGGGCAAGAAAAGATTCCGAGAAAAGAAATGGACACACAGATACTTGTCGAAGCCACATATACGTACTCTGCCTCTACCCCGTACCAATCCTCCGAGAACAAAGAGAATGAATGGGACACTTAACAGAGAACGCCATCAGATTTTTCAGCCCGTCCCTTTGCATTAACAAGGTATGGTGCCGAACGGGCGAGGTCAGCGCCTTCCACCATACGCACCCGAAGGCAGCGTAGGGGCCAGGCTCATCGCGCTGCACCACGGTTATCGTCATGGGCGCTTTTTGATTGTGGAAGAATCGAAGGAAAATTTTGAGCGCGCGCGGGTCTTTATAACGCCATAACTATCCCACGGTCATGTGGTCGTGCACGGACCACGCGGCCACTAACTGCTGATAATTGAGTAAATGAGGCATAGGCTCGTTTTTTACTTCAGTGATTTCATCGTCTCAATTCTGTCGAGGGTGAATGCGCTGGTTCATATCCCGATCTCCCCCGTGTCATCATCATCCTCCTAAATCAATTTATTTCTACTGTGTAAGAGAAAAGAGAAAAGAGCAAGGTTCGTGATTCGGTAAAGTAATTGTGAGTAGGTCGTCTAAGTCGTTGAGCATTGGTTTCGAAAAAATGGCGTTCTAAGATTCAATAATCATTTGAACACCTGATCAAGCCATTTTTGCCTGCGCATGCGAAAAGAGATAGAACTCAATAATACTCTCGGGACTCTTTGAGACGCACTAAATTTGTAAACAGGTCGAAAGTTTTGAAACTTCATGCCAACGTAACTCCAAACCAAGATAAGTTAAGTAAACTGTTCCAATGATAAAATCAATTTGCGTCGTGGACTCGCGGCCCTCAGAGCGATTCAAATTCAGAGTCGACTGGTTGCGAGATTGGCCGATTCACCTCGGCATTTACAGACTAGATGGCAAGAGTTCGAATCCTTACCTCTTGCAAACTATTTGGAAGCAAAAAGGGTGCAGTAGAGGAAAATGAACCGAATATTAAGCAGACGGAATATTTGCCGCCCCTAGGTGAAGTGCCAGACGGCTCAACCAAAATGCAGCACCTGATCCCCGAAATTTTGGAATCGACCACAAATTTGAGATTGCTAGCGCAATATGAAGGGTAGTAGTAGTAACATGAACTCACTAATGTCGCTGAGCCCTCAATATCAGACACCATTGATTCCCAAGTCCTCCGCGATCAGAATGGCTGCTTTCTCCCCAATAATCAGCGCCGTATTGTTCGTATTTGCGCCGACGTTCAGGGGAGCAATACTCATGTCCGCCACCTTCAGGTTCTTGACGCCGTACACACTCAAACGTGAGTCAACGACACCAGACGCGTCACGCGGTTTCATCGCACAGGTCCCGAGCTATCATTAGAAGGTCAGTAAATTGGGCAAGTATATCGAGGCGTAACAAACCGAATGCCACCCCAGACCGACTGAGACCGCCATGAGATAGGGATTAATTCTATGTACAGTAGAAGTCCTCACCTTTCTGGCGGTGGTAGGCGTCAATTGCATCATCGTCTGCCGTAGAATATCTGGCAAGAAAGATCAGTCTCCTCCAGTGGAACAGAGTTAATCCTACTCGATCTCTGGTGCTGCGATGTTTATAGGTCCGCCTTCGACCCTGCACGTTGCCTGGCTGCCGTCAGGAAAGACTGGATGCTCGTCCGCGTATTCGCCGCGGTAGCTGTCCATCCGGCGGGTAATCTCGCGGGACCACTTGTACGCCCACCGAAGAATCACCAGATCCTCGTTCCTGAGTTCAAAGTAAAACCGTGTTCGAATGAAAGAGGACAAACATGCCTATCAAGTAGCCCGGTATTTACCGCGAGCGGCGCAAACGGACAGGCCGATGTAATGTGGACGGCACCAGTCGACATAGGGTACGGCTGGCGGTCGGCATAAGAACGCTATGAGTGCAGATTGATTTTAAACCCACAACGAAATAGAGTATGTTGAAAATCGCATGTGTTGTGGTCGGCGAGTTTGCGCCGAAGTGACTTCGCAGGAGGGTTAGGAAATCTCTGTGTTGAGCGGACCACTCACGCTGAGAATGGCGCGACGAAGACGACATACTTGTCGGGGACATCGGCGAAGAACGTTGCCCAGCGTGTGGAAAATGCAGGTGTGAGTTGCTGGAGATCTTGGGCGTTGGGGCGAACCTTGATTCCAGCGTCAAGACCGCTATTATAGATGAGTGGAGAGTTGCACAATTGAGCTGAGAAAAGAACCCACTTGGTGGCCATGAGGCCGTTACCCTCGTGAGCCCACTGGGTCTCGAATACTAGGTTATATTAAACCATGAGGACGGCAGAGAAATCACTCGTTTTTACAACCTACATCCGTCCGTGTCCTGAGAGAGGTTGTTGAGTGTTACTCCGTCCTGCGGCACGAGATAAGGCGCGAATATGGCAGGATGATCTATAAGACTGTCAACTTCAACCATCTCAGTCCCCTCATATTACTAGTCACCATTGAAATTCTCCCCCACCCCGGGAAGGTCAGAAATCACCGTAATGTCATGTTGCTCCAGCCAATCCTTTGCGCCGACTCCAGACCTGCGGAAATCACCGTCAATCAAAGCTGAAACCGGTGTCATCCGATACCCGCCTCTCTAGGATCGCTGGAGAGCCAAATGCTCCGGCGGAAAGTACGACCAGGCGCGCAGCGTTGGCGGTGAGCACCGCCCTTTCAGGGGATTCCATCTGATATTCAACTCCAATGGCGACATTTTCGGCGTTGAAGAGGACGCGATTAACGCGCGCATGGTCCAGGACATGGAAGTTTGGGTTCCCTCTCTGAGGATAAAGGTAGAAGTGCGCGACATCCGAACGACGACCTGTAGTTGCGTCGATGTACCTTAAAATTCAGGAGGCGTACACTTTCAACCGGCGAACGAGGCTTACTTACTTGGGAAGTCTCTGCGCAGTGCGAATAATCATCCAAATCGTCGGTCAACGTGAAAGAATGAAGGTCGGAGTTTACTCACCCCATAGGCATCGCATGTGGTGAAGTCATTCATGTCCTCTGTGAAGCCGCGTCCGCGAGGGAAGCCCGCGGCGGCGACGAGGAAGTCTTTGCCCAACTTTGTTTCCAGCCCACCATATGAAATCTTAATCGGGCCCGAGGAACCATGGGTGGAGTTGGTGACCCCTGCCTGATACGTCTCGAGCTTCTTAGCAAGGGGAATAAGATCCGCAGATCCCCAACCTGCATTCCCCAGGTGCATCCAGTCGTCGTAGTCCGATGCTGGAGCGCGGTTATAGAGCATCGCTTGGAGGGAGTTTCCAGTCAGCGACTGCGTCATGGATTGAGTCTGAAATGAACCTACCATTGATGCTGCTACCGCCGCCCACGCACTTTGCGCTGGAGACCGCTGGAGTGCGGCCATCGATATTGGCGCTGGGCATTCCTTGGTGAAAGGTCAGAGTATCAGCGGTGCCGGCCGTCACCGCGGACGCCATGGTGTGTCGGTAACGCCCCGGCTGTGTATGAGTGGGATTGTCCTTGGTGTGATGACCATTCTCGAGGATCTGCATGGTACCTAATAAGTCAGGAGGGAATGTCGCGTGAAGGTGAGTGCGGCACCAAGATGCGAAGATTGCTGTCGGCGGCAGCAAGTCGACTAGCAGCCACGCAGGCAGTCGTTCCGCCTGCACAAAAAAAAAGCAGATTTAACAGAAGGGTCAAGCGTTACGAACATGTGCAACGGGCACGGACGGACCTCCCACAAAGATTATATCAAAATCGGTGGACGGGAGGAGGTCAATATTCATTGAGGAAGAAGCCGTGGGCACTCTTAGCCAGCGTCTCGCCTATAAGTATGGGGGCAGATAAGCCGAGCAAGATGCTGGTCCGATTTACCTACACCACCCTACAGCACCATTCGCCGGGTCAAAACGCCGCCCAATTACCCAAGAAGACTCATCAGCCAGCGAGAGCGCGATGTCCAGGCATTCTAGTACGTGAGGAAGAGCTACAGG
Organism: Mycena alexandri; assembly: GCA_029233265.1. Classification (NCBI taxonomy): domain Eukaryota; kingdom Fungi; phylum Basidiomycota; class Agaricomycetes; order Agaricales; family Mycenaceae; genus Mycena; species Mycena alexandri. The sequence continues at coordinate 360,171 of JARJCM010000064.1, read as the reverse complement.
GGAGGCATGACTGGGCGAATCAGCCCAATAAGGATATTGATGGCGAAGGAAGAACTCCGAAGAACGGTCATCGCGTGGGGTAAGACGGTCGAGGTCCAAGTTGGAAACTGAGATCGGTGTGACGGTCACGCATCAACAAAACACTGATTGTTCCCGCGTTCGGCTTGTCCAGCGCTGTCGCTATGGTCAACATGAGCTCAACGTCCAGCACCGGCGACGGCGACTCGGAGTACCTCCTGGCCCCCCCTCCTCAGTACGAACTAACCCCAGCCACCACTGGCACCTTCCCCCCTCCCATCCCCGGCAACAAGCCGACGCTCCCCGCGCCCACTGCTGGCCCTGCGCGCCTGCACATCCTCGGCGCCACTTGGGGCGGCATCATCGTCACGCCAGACATCCAATCCCTTGTCTCCGCCACGCAGACCCTCACCCTCGACATGCGATCGCTCGTACACGTCCTCAGCCCCGACCCGCTACCCAACTGCGTCAAGACGCTCTCCGTGCTGTACCAGTACGCCGGCGCCCCCGAGGGCATGTGCCTGCTCTCCACCTCGGAGCTCGACCCGTCCGCCTCCATCTGGCCGGGCGGGCACCAGCGGTACAGGCCCCCGATGCCGGCGGAGTGGCAGAGCCAGCCGTCGCCGAGCATCTGCGCTCTGGGGTCGACCTGGCGGGGTCAGGACGGCACTGGCGTAGAGATACTCGCGGTGCTGTGGGGTGGGCAGAAGATTGAGACGCCGTCGGTGCTGGCAGAGCTGGCGCGCTTTTTTGACGGGTTGCGGGGCCAGATACGGATGACGAATAACTTCTTCAAGTGTGATCCATGGTACAATAACAAGAAGACATGGGCCGTGTATTTCCGGTTTGCTGGCTCGGAGCGGGTGCAGGTGGTGACGGGTGTGGAAGACGGGGCACTGGAGGTGCCATGGAGCAGGCGCTGAGGGATTTGTTTTCGAAACAGAGACGCTGCAGATCGGAGTATAGCACCTGTATTATAGGTTTTTCAATCCAGTGTGAGCTGATTTTTTATTTCTTCTGCAGGCACGCCATCTATTGCTGTCGTTTCTAACAGTGCTCCTCTCCTCTGTTCTCCCAGGTTTTACACCCCTCATGTTGTCTCTTCGTCGTAGCTTCGATCTCCCTCCAACGATCCCAGGCGCCGGCGCACCATGCCAACCGAGATCAGAACCTTGCTGTATAAAATTAACCAGGCTGAACAATAATCTTTTTCCGGCGGCGACTCCCGCGGGTATTGTTCCTTGAATGCGCTCTTCATTCTAACATCTTGATCGCTCGATAGTGGCGTATGGTCGATATTTTGGCGATCCCTCCGCTCACAGTGAAAGATGATCTCCCGTTCCACCAGCGCATGGCTCGGCAGCCATGCTAGCTTCTTTTCCAGCCCCTACCTTACGACTCGGAGACACGCCAAGTCTGCGCTTTCCGGCCTGCGCACCAAGAAGTAAATGCAGCGAACCCGGATTACGGCAAGATAAGTACTCTTTAAACATCCTCGCCGCATTTATTGCTCATCGTACGACATACGGCAAGCCGATAACGACAGCCGAATCCATAGGTCTCCAAGAATCGGCCCCAAAAGGAAAATTAGTGATTGTCGCGGAGACGAAATCTCATCAAATGAAGGAGTGGAAATGGCAGGATGTTGGAACGGTGATAGAAGTTCCAACTCTGAGCGGGCAGATGCGATATAAATTGCCTCCACACCAGGTGAGCTTCCTTGTTGGCTTATCCGTTTCTTCTCCTCCGCTTGCCGTACGTTTTCAGCCCATTCTCTTCCTTTCCATTTCATTAGAGTTTGAATTATGGGTGAAGTTGAGCTCCTGTACGCACTATTCACCCAATTTCCCTCTTTCTTCCTTAATCCTTCTCAGTTTCGGTCCATCCTCATCGGTATGTACGGTTCTCTTACCTGACTCCTTTTACCACGCCCCTCAGGCGTCCTGCTCAACATGACGCTGTATGGGGTGCGTCTTTGCTTTGTGATGTATTTTGCTACAGATCTTACAAGACTAGAGGCCGTGGTTACACAGGTAACTCAAAGTATGTGCTCTAGAGTTGAAAGAGAGTGTTAATTGATCCACATGTTTGTATATTTTCAACGCTACACAAAGTGCGTTACCTTACTGAGTACCTGCGAACACACTCGTTGATGTTCCTTACATTGGTCCTGGGTGTCAAGAGTCTGAGGGGGGGAGCTCAAACCAGAATGCGCGAGCCTTCGCTCTATGTGCACCGACATCCTGTGCTGGACGGGTTCCGATTCTTCCGAATCCTACTAGCGTCCGATTTGGCTTCCGGCCCGCTTACTTCGGGCCTCCTCATTCGACGACATGGGGTTGAAGCGCCCGTTGGGAATCGTGAGAAAAGCTCGAAAATCATCAAGCCGAGATCGCCCTTCGGCCTTGCCGAGACTGAGCTCCGCTGACGCGGACCGGGAAAGTTGGATTGGGAGAACTTGGGGCAGAGTGAGATGAAAGACGTGTGCGGTCGCGGGTAATGTGCTGATGACTCTTGCGGCGCGTAGTGCAAGAAAATGAAGCCATTGACCCCTTTGGGGTGAATGTGTGTGGATTCATTGCGGCCGGCCGGCCGACAGACATTTGACCCATTCGCGTAAAGAGTAGAGAGTAGATTTTTCTTCGCGACGCAGCTCAACAATAAAAGCCAAAGAAGATCGTCGCCCTAGCTATGTCCTAGTTATGAGATGGGCGAGTAAAGAATTGTGTCACGGCGAGCATTGCAGTCGAAGAAGAAATTCACATTCAACCTACTCTCTCGTAGACAGACGCTACAACAAATCTCGCTCGTACCTCGCGTGTTGTACATTCAACCCCAAGATACCAACCAGTCAACAGTAAACAAACAAATAATCGTTTGACACACCCAGAGCTCGTAGTCGAAATTATCACATGATCGCGTTTTGCTGTGCTGCAATGTTATTGCTCGTTTATTTTCACCTTCGACCTTCGATCTCGACACGACATGGACACCGTGAGTCCGTGACGCCGTCGCCTCCATCCCTGGCACGGCTACACTCAATCCTAAAGGGCTGTGGTTCAGGGATTGTGGTCTCGTTATACAGGCAGAGACGACACTCTTTCGCGCCTCAAATTCAATGGATTTTCTCGATGAAATCACCCATAAGTATCTGCGGACATGCATGCTGCCCCTCCCGCCATCCACCCATTGCTGCTCTTTTGTTCTTTTTCCTGACTGGGCCCAGGACGTACCTTTTCTCTCTCAAGGCTCGCCGCAATCCTGTACTACGAATAAGGGGATATTCCTTTACTCCAGCGACGCTGACACAGTTTCATTAGTTTCGTCGAACCATATCCTGCAGGACCTAGTCTCGCGATACTCACTGCCATCGTCCGGAGTCCGAATGAGCCTAAAATACGAGGTGGATGCCCTTCGGAAGCGGGCCATGACACTCCTGAATTTACCGGCCTAGGTACATACGACACCTCCAAGTTTGCCACAATAATTTATTTAGCCCGCGAATTCTCCATGGACCGGACCCTCCCCTTGGCATTTTATCGAATGTGGGGACAGCTGGTGGAGGACACCATCTTAAACCGTCCTAACGACATGGAGGAAAAAACCCGGTGCATGACCGCCGCTCGTTTACTCAACGGCTCTGCGGGTGATGATATTCTGACCGTCCTGTGGCAGCCGCTCGACATTCCGGATTGCGTACCTCCCACTTCATGCAAGGAATCGAAAATGCACGCTGAGGCGGAAGATTGGCGGAGGGAATGATGCGACTGGAAATATGGATTGGAAACGCTTGAAAGTGTGTTGTGTGTTCTGCGTACCTTGAAGGCTGCACACTGGCGTGCGAAGAAATTTCGGGATGACTTCTTCCTAGGCAATCAATCTCTCGCGGTGGAACGAGCTCCAAAACCTGAAGGAGGAAGCTCTCGAGTAACTATCCTGTGTAGGTTTTCTTACGACGTGTCGTTGATCCTTCTACCGAATTCATTTCCTGGGTTCCCCTAGGGCGTAGTTTATACGGATGTTTGAGATCAAGGACGAGGATTTTAATCGGCCGCAAATCTGGAAATGCTATATTTGACCTTGGCGCTTGTACCGCACGTGGCGACCTTCGACTCACACCACCGCCATCCGGACTCTGCTCACCTTAGCCTCCTGCCATCCCCTTTGAAACTCCCCAGTTCATTATCACCCTGAGCCATGACGACCACCAACCCATCTACAGTCTTATCTGAACAGCTGGTCGAACTTTCTCTGGCCATGACGTCCAATAGTTTCGCTCGTGTCGAAGGTCTTTGGTTTGAGGACGGCGGCCTCATCATCCGCGCGGACAACACAGTATTCCGAGTGTATCGCGACATGTTGGCGACGCATGCCTCGGGTTTCGCGGGGATGTTAGCCGGAGCATCTCCAGAATTCATGGACGGATGTCCTTTCGTCCACTTGCCAGATTCCGCCAAAGATATGGAGTACTTCCTGAAGGCTCTGTTTGACTTTCGGTGTGTTTTCTCTCTCAACCTTCTCTGCGGACAACCTTCGAGAGTCTTCCAGGTTTTTCAGGCCCTACCCGGCGCTAACAACCTTTCCCATCCTCGCGGGCGTCCTGCGAATGAGCCACAGGTACGACGCTGCGGATCTGTTGAAGAGGGCATTATTCCACTTTTCCACTCCCTTCCCTACATCCCTCGCGGAGTGGGAAAATAATAGCGCCGGAGTCTCATGGACTCGGAAAGGATATGCCCTCCCCATCATTGCTGTCGCCCGCCAAGTGTCTGCAGATTGGATAATTCCAGCAGCGCTTTATCATCTTTGCGAAACGCTGAAGGAAGAAGAAATTTTGGATGGTGTTGTCGTTTCCGGCTCCACCCTTAAACTCGACCGTCGGGGCTAGGATATTTCGCCGCGTCAAAAAATTCGCGCCGCGGCAGCGCCGCGTCACTTGATGGTACCGCCGCGTCGCGGTATACGATCGCCGCGTCCCGTATGTGATCGCCGCGTCCCATCCTATGAACTGCCGCGCTGCTAATTATAACTGCGGCGTTCTAGTACTCCAACGCCGCGCACCGCCGCGCCACCGCCTGCAGGCCACTCCTTCTAAAACCAACTCAACCGCCGCTAAGTATATCCTACCACATGACTACCACGATCATAACCGCCACATCCCAGCGTTGCGCACCGCCGGTACTCTTGCTTACTCTAAAACTCCACCGTATTATCGCCATCCTCACGGCTAATTCTGGGCTCAACCGGGCTGCCTGGGGACTATCAAGTACAAACTCGGAATGAACAACTAGGAGTTAACTTGAACTATTCGCTATCTGATTCGACTTCAACCCAACCTGGCCCCGACGCCACTACCCTACCCGTAGGAACAGCAACCACTTTCTCTTTGACGGGGCCCTTGCGTCCACGGGGGCGGAGTATGCGAGACATTGCTTGGCGCTTGGGCGCGGGTGTGCCTTCTTCGCCCTCGCTAGCCGGCCTGGACCGCCCCTTGGCCGGTACCTCATCACGGCTGGTTTGCTCCTGAATGCGGATGGCGGGCCGGACCGTTTGCGGGGCGCGCAGTCGCACGGCGGGTCGAGGTCGATAGGCGGGGTTGGCGGTTGTGTGACTGAGTGAGAATTGCTTGAGGAGAGCTTCAACTACCGCCACGTCCCAGTACTTCTTGTGCGTCAACACCTTTGGCTTTGTCGCAAGAATTATTGCACGAAGAGCCGCGTTATACTCGAGGGGGTTCCAGCCGATGGCTCCCTCCCCGATGTCTTCGAATAGGTCGCCGTTCAGGTTCAGCTGCTCCCCAAGCTCGTGCTGAACGCTCAAGAGGTCCAATAGAACCCACCCAATGGTCACGACCCGACGACGCCACTCTGCCTCAGGGACAGAACCTTGCGGGAAGTCGTTAATGAGTTTTGACAATGGGCCCCGCCTCAACACGGTGAGCTCTGTGCGCTTAAGCAACTCCCGAGTGACAGGCGGCCTCCAGGCTTTGATATCGTGGTCATCTTCTTTGCCCATTGCAGCTTTGGTGAAGAAAGACGTGTAATCAGCGACAACTGGGTGACCATCTGGAAGTTCGGTGAGAATTTTGCCTAGCGGAGCAAGTGCTGCGTCGTAAACTTTGATGAGTGGATGATCTGCTGGTGGGCTGGACTCGAAAAATGCTGGACGGCAAATTTTCCCAATCTAAATAGCACTTGAGGTACAGGATGTGGGCTGCCAAGGGTGTACTTACCTGCGCAGGATGCAGCTCAAACTTGAGCATCTCTTCACACGAAGCCCGATCAAGCTTGTAGTGCCTCGTAGTAGGCAAGGACCACTTGACGCAGTCCATGTAAACAAACTCAAACTCGTTGTTTGCCAATCGGGCATAGGGACGGTGTCTGTAGAATTGAGCCGGGTACCACAAGACATCCTTGCCGCGCCAATTGCCCTCAGCAAGTTGGAGGGGATCTGGCAGCATGACAATCTCCCGGGGGTAAAACCTCAATGACCGTGTCAATTAACAGTAAGATGTGAACGAGTTGAAACGTACAGTTCTGCTGGTCTGGGTCGGCATCCCTGGCAGGTAAATATGAATTTTGGGTCGCCCCAGTCAACCTCTCCATGTTCTGGCTGGCAGCTATAATGTGACCAGAAGCCACACAACGAGCACTGGACCTGTTCTAGGTCATTATCACCGTCTGTGGCCTGCCCACAACCGTAGCAATGAATAGGACATGGTGTTTTCGAGTTGCTTGAGTCGCTGCTCGCCAGAGATGTTCCAGGTCGTCCATCTTGTGGCGGAATACTGGGGTGGATTGTTTCCCAAATAAGCGCGTCAATGTCAATCGACTCCTGGCCGGTGTTGCTATCGCTGTCTAGAGCAATGAACTCGGGCTGAAATCTTCCCGTGTCTGTGACTTTGTCTTGAGGTGTCGACTGGTTCGTCTCGTATTCGACTGCTTCTGCTTGGCGCCGTTTGCTTGCCCATTCTTTGCGCTCGTACTCGGTGATCTGTGTCAAATGTGGTTGCGCCAGTTTGGCGAGCCGCGGAAGCCCGTTGTCGTCCTCGTGATCACTGTGTAGCTGCAAACCCCATGGTGCGCGCTTACACCGCTCTGCAAAGAATGCTTGTTGACCGTCCACACCCCCTTCGAGATCGTAGATAATGGCGGTAAGCTTGTATCCGGTGGGCACATCGCGGAGCTTGTCCGAACTTCCTGACATCCATCCCGAAGTTTTTGCTCCAGGTCGATGCTTCGCATGCCCACTATGCCGCATGCCGTCGTAATCAAAGATTCGGGTGCTGTCTGGAGTCACATAACGAACGATGAAGTGGGAGCTGGAACCAAGCTGCACGGTGTAATCGGTGTAGATTTCCGCCGCAAGTATATATTTGATGCCTTGTGTTGCAAATTTCCGGCCTAGAGGCAAGAGGGTCGCGGGCACCTTCCATGGGGATCCGAGCGTCTCACCGGCCTCCAGAATCAGGACGACTGGGATGCTGAGGATATATTCTTTGGCCTGAGCGGCGCCATTGCAGAATGGGTTCCCATCCCACTGCCGCCAGCACGTCGCTTTCTCCCACTCGGACGGATCGAGGAGCCAGCGGAACCATTTGCCAAGATCACCGCCGAATATTTGGTGCATTGACAGGGTCAGCTGAACGGGCGCTCTCCACAATGGATGCGACACTTCCCAATGTTCCCGGGGTGCTGCTTCACATCCAGCACACTTTTTCACTTGAGCGGTGTATAATTGGAAGAACGAAATGCAGTGCTCTCTGGCTCTGTCGGGCGCGGGTTTGTGCACCATCATCTGAGCCAATATCTGGTGAAACCAACCCTGTACAGGTCTCGGTGAGATGATTACCTTGATAAACAGAAGATACTCACAAATATCGTGTCTGAGTTGTTCAGCCGCTGCGTGTATTTTCCCACTTTGAGCTTCTTCCTAAACTCGTTGCGCATGGTCGCGAGAACTCTGCAGCCGCCATCCTCAAACCCAGGCAGCGCCGCCTGCCGAATATGTTCTTCGATAATTGATAGCAGGTCGCTGAAGAGATGTTCTGCAGGCAGCGCCGCAAGAATAGTCTTCAGTTGGGGGAAGTTCCGACTTGCGACAGCGTAGAACACGGTCAAAGATGAGTCCAACCAGCAAGAGTTTTTCTGCCAGCGAAAAGAGCGTTCAAACTCGGGGGGAGGTGCCGCTGGCTTTGGCTTTGTTTTTTGGACAGCACCTCCGATCCGCTTCTTCCTTGAAGCTTTGCGTGCGAGCCGTGTGATTGTGTCTGGCGCCCGCCCGTCCATGGAAAACTTCCGCCGAGCCTCATGCCGGTTGTGCTTGGTCCACGAATATCGGAACCGAGTGGTCTTCCAGTACTGTGGATCGCGCCCGTAGTAGATTTTATCGCCTCCTGTACACATACTTGAGTGATCAAAAATTAAGCAGAGATTTGGACGTACTGCGCGCAGCATCATAACTGCGTTCAAAGGTCTCTGCAATGCGAATCAATCCTTCCAGTCCGTAGAAAAGGGTATTGCGGCGTCCAATCATTTTGTAAATCCGATTGTGCATGGACTCGGCGCCGTTAGTGGTGGCAGGAAGCGAATCCCACAGTTTGCGGGCCATGCCGCTAGCCACATGACAAAGCATACTTGCATGACTAGGACGCATCCACCAGCTGACCCAAGGTTTTGCACCGGGGAATTCTTTGATAAATCCGGCAGCGCAAGCCCGAAGTCCCTTCATGTTTTCTTGACGCAGGAGTGCCTTTGCGAACTTCCGAAATCTTGACTGTCGCTCTGGGCCTACAATTCGACTGATCCTGGCAACGCGCGTGATTTGATTGTCAAAATGTTGTCTGCAGCCCTTCAATAGCGCGGCCGCGGCCTGCTTTAACTCTTGTTCATTTCGGCCTCGAGGTGAAAACTCCAGCCAAAAATCGACAAAGGCCTCGATGAAACCGTTTCGTTGAGCATCACTGAAATCGACAACCTGTATGGAAGGAGTTAGCTAGCATTAATGGCGAGGAATTCGACGACTCGCATTTGCAAACAGCGCATCTGTTACTTTCCGTTTGACTTCGCGACACCGTGTTGCCAAACCACGGAAAAGGTACAGAAAATGAATGCGGTAGTGGACAGCCGTTGCCCCGTTTGAATAGGTCATCAAAATAGGAACCCACGACTTGAGATGAATAGGCTCGAAAGTAGAGCTCAGGAAAAGCAGGTTGTTGTGACCCGTGAAGTAGTCATGGCATGCATCCGAGACGACACCGTTTACTGCTTCGCTCTTGATCTGGTCTTTGAGCCCGATGCGGCGCTGCCAAGGTGATTGCAGAACAATGACGTTGACCTTGTCCTCCCAGTGTACACCCACAGTCCAGTCAGCATGCTTCTCTTGGAACCGTTCGAGCTTGGGGAGGAAACGCTGGTCGCGGACCTAACATTAGATAAGTAAGTGAGGCGGAGAGAACGATGCAGGCCCACACACCTTGTTTTCTGGGTTGAGAATTTTACGGCGCTCGTACTGAATACGATGAGGGTTCAGAAAGACCGAGCTGATATCCGCCACCGAGGGTCCAGGCCCATCGACAGCTGGGCGGCCAGCGAGCAACTGAGCGGGGCCCATTCGCGGATGCTCATTCACGACATTCTCGAACTGAGAACGTTCTCGAAGTGTGAGATGGCGAACTGGGACCCTCTCGTGGTGGTGATAACCCGAATGCCGGAAATGGGCGCCATCCCGATAGACCCAATATTCGATTTGGACGTCGCATCTATAATGTCGTAGTGGGAAACCGCAGGAGCACCCCGCCTCAATCTGACGGATTCTCCCAGCATTCTTGGTTTGTGGGCGCGTCAGGATATCACAAGTGGCGCTTGTGCACTTCATGACCCCCTGACACAGGCGAAAAGTGTGCGCACCATCTCCTTTTTCTGCAGCACGTGAACTTCCCAGAGAATTCTTCTTTCCTCCCCGCACCTCGCAAGCCCAATGTATAGAGAATTGGCACTGTTCAAAGTATTCGCGCGTGTAGGTGGTCTCCCAGGTACCATCCGGCCAGGGGTTCCACTGCTGCGGCCCCAGCTGTGTGTCCGGCGCGTCCCGCTCAACAAGATTTTTCGCATTGCGAGCAGGCTGGCGTGAGGGACCCGCTTGAGTCGAACGACGAAGCATGGTGTTATACTGCACCTCATCCGAACCGGAAGAGTCGTCGCCGCTATCACCGCTGGCGTGGAAATCACCGTTTGCAGGTTTTGGAGTAGATTTCGAGTTATTTGCGCCCGGGCGCGTGGGCTTACGTGAAAGAAGTGTGGTTAGGACTGCCGGGTGATGGTCGGGGGAGGTGTTTAATGCACGGTGGCGGCGCATGCGTTTACGCGGAGGCGGCGTCTCTGGTCGAATTGGCACCTGCTTTTTGTGCCGCCGTTTGAGGAAGTCAAAGAGGGAAGGCGACTTGGCGCGTTTGCGCTTACGCATAGGCACTACATGCTTCATCAGTAGAGAAGGTTGTATGCTCAGTCTTTGCCCCGCACCAGAGTCCGGCCTCGCCTCTCGACCCTCTGAGTGGTATGCAACCCGGCCCCCATTTTCTGATCGTATAGCACTGTGGCGCAGCTCAGTGGCGTCGTCTGGATGCAAAAATTGAGAAATAAAGAAAGGGAATGCTAAAACATACTCACATATAGGCAAATGCGCATATTCGGGAGGTAATTCCTCCTCGGAGTCCTCTGTACGGTACGGTAAAAACCGAGTGAAGACTCCCTTCAGTGCGCGCTGGAACACTTGTTAGCGCCGGTGTCCGCAGTATCTAAACGAAACTCACCAGCATTGTGAACTTGAGTGGTGTGGTAGAAGAAAAAAGACGGATAGGAGAAGTTTCGTTACCGCATTTCTCGATCAGTTGCCAAATTTGGAATATCTTACACAGCCATTTTGATGAGGGACCCTTCCACTTAGATTACCATAAACTGGAGAGCATTGAGGTATGGGGAAGGATGGCCGATTTTTTTCTTTGCCGCGGTCGAGAAATCTCTTGACAAGTCGTCGTCTTTGCGGAAAGTCCATGGCAATAGAGATTGAAAGAGGTATAAGCTTGGCCCTCAGGAAGGAACAAAGAGGTTGTGGCAGTATATTTCCTGCACAGAAGCGGCCGCCAGCCACAAAACACGGCTTATTCAGAATACGAGACATCTTTTTTCCTTGCTAAAAGTCCGTGGCGCTCAGTCGAAGTTGCAGAGAAGAGATTGTAGATTAACGGAAAGTCGTGTATTCACCGGACTTTGTCTGGAGAGACCACAGATTGTGCAACGACCGGAGTTATGAAGCGCAACAGGGTCGTTGTGGGAGAGAAGAAGAAGGTGCAGCGCCACGTCAATCATGGACGTCAATCATGGCCGTAATTGACGTGGCGGTGCTGCTTCCATCGAGCATGTGAGTAGATTGAGACTTGGACTACTGATTGTAGGTCAACCAAGACCCCCCACCAATTTACACAGGTGCCCTTGCGAGCTTTGAAATGCGCACTGTACACTCAACTCTACTCGAAGTTGAGTCCTTTTTGGTCAATTTACTCGGCCATTTTACTCAATTCAATTCAATTCATATTCCATTAGAGTGCGCGCGGGCCCCTTGGGGCCCATGTAGCATCCATATTACAGTTTAATTCGGGAGGTTCGTTTTAGCTAAGGCTTGAGATACATTATTGTACTGTAAAATTTCCGACGGCGGTTCGAATTCGGGCATCTCGGTGATGACTCGAGCTTCCAATTTCTCACCATATTTTAACTCTAGAAAGGTTCTGTTCATTGTCACTATGGATTCAGCTCATTAAAATCGAGTCTGTGGTTGATGCTTAGGAAGGATCAGTCCCAATGCTCAAGTGGGCTGGTAAATGAATGAAATTCGAACAAAGTGAATGCTGGTATGCTGAAAAATGAACCTTTTGGCCTTTTTAGATTCTGTGCCATGGCTCACCATATTTTCTTCCTGCCCTATCTTTGATGTGAGGATCCATTCGTCGAGGTAGCATAAATATATATTCAGGATACAATTAGTTCAAGCCTCGTTGCGTGCCTCCTGTGGCACACCGTTGCCCCGTTCGAATAGTTCATGAGAATAGGAATCTGCGGGCGAGAGATCTTCGGGGGCTATATCCAGCATGTTGAGGGGAAACACATTCACGGTGTTGTGGTTGTGGGAATGCCGGACCGAGTTTTGATCACATCACGACACAGCCCCAATTCGTGCTGTTAGCTCTTCCATCATAAGGTGATGGGAGAGCTAACAGCGTCGAATTGCAGATAATGGTCCACCATTGCTGCAGGATTAAAAAAATGCTGATAAAGTTTCTTGAACTTCAAGAACTACTTCTATGGAGAGAAATTGTCAAGAAATTGTGGAAAATCCCCGGTCAGTAAGTATTGAATCACTGTTTCACCTCATTCTTTGAACTCGGTAGCATGAGTATATATTCAGTAAGAGTCAGGATACAATTAATTCAAGCCTCGTTGTCGTCATCCTCTTCCTTATCCTCGTCTTGCTCTTCACCGTTGTTTTCAATCTCTTCCTTGTCTTCGTCCGCGTCCGCCGTGGGATCAAGGGTCTTCTCATCCTCAGAGTCCATCCCATCTCCAGACGCAGACACATTGCCTTAAATCGTTATTGAATAGCTGTAATTGGAGTTTACAAGACAATGATCACACACCTTTCTCTTCGCTATCATGACCATCCTGGTCTTCTAATAGGCCGAGATCAGCACACCATGCAGAAGCAGCAGCAGATTGTAGTACGCACCTTCATCGGAATCAATACCGTCTATGTTCACATTATCCTCGTCCTCAAGAGTCCGTAAAGCAATGGGTTGTTTGGAAACAAACCCTTGAAGCTGCGGTTTCTTGTTCTTCTTTATGGTGAGTAAATGAGTGTATTTTGAGTGATTATGAGCGCCGCTATTCTCGAAGACGGCGCCGTCTCGATATAAGACCACGGACCACTCCACGCTGCATGACCGATGGCGCAGAGTCGAACCACAATTGCAGATTGACTCTGTTTGCCGAGCAATATTTTTCCCGGGCGCAATCTGTACGGTACACACCGCAGTTTGGCATTGGATGATGCCCGCACACTTAAAACGGGAGAGCTTCCCTTTCTCGACTGTAACCGCATCCAGCGAGCCGCGTTTCCCGGGCAATTTATCGGAAACCCAATAGAAACCCAGCTGGGAAGTGTCTTCCACCTGTTGTCGCGTGAAATGACACCGAAAGCGGTGGTCTGGAAACCCATCCCAGCTGCCTAGCGAAAAATTGGGAAGTGTTGTATTGGTTTGGGATCCCAGTGCAGGTCCGCGTGAAGTGGTTCTGCCAGTGCGAAGCGGCGGTGAAGAACGCCGTTTAGGAGGATTTGCATGATGTCCTTGCCCAGGATAAATAGAAGATTGGAGGGTTTGCCACATTACACACCATTTACTTCGTTGATTTCCCGCTCCTCCCTCACCCAACCTTGGAGTTCGCCTGAAACACACAGATAACTTGGTGATTCGTTGACTCGGTATGGCCAGCACACACCGTTCTCGTCGTAATATGGGACAAGAGTATTTCTACGGCGTTTCTGGGGGGTTCCCTGAGCCGTCACAAGAGCGTGCACAACCAGCAGCAGGTAGATAAGGACGAGTCCGTAGACGAATAGAATTGTCGATGTGGTGAGCCAGCGCGAGGCCATTGAGTAGATCCAGGAGAGAAGAAGAAGGACACGATCCCAGTTTGACATCGCCAGTAGCACGATGAGGAGCGTGTAGGCAAAAATCGAGAGTAACATCGACGAGAGAGGAGAAGTAAGGGGCTATGTCACACATCAATGATCCAGCAAATATTTCGCCGTATTTGGCGTACCGAAGAGGATACAACCCGGAAATGGAGTACAGGTGCCAACATTGAGTACTGGCCCCTCAGTGGAGCATTGAAATTTTGAGGTGGACTGGGCGCCGTGTGTGGTGAAGTTTTTGCAGCGGCCGCAGGATGGGAGACCCGACAGTTCAGCCTTCGCTGTGTCACGCCGTGTGTGTAAATCACCTATGCAAGCAATTTAGGAAGAGCAAGGTTACTCAAAAGTGATTCCTGGCCTTTCAAATGGTGTTCAAAAACTCGTGCATCATCCTTTGGCCTCAGCAAATTTGGATTTGAACGATACCAAACAATTCAGGCTTTCTTGGACATTAAAAGGTGTAATCTCTCCATTCCAAACACCTAATAGCAGTACTGTGTCAGCTAACCACGCGGGCACGGATTTGGCCAAAAGGAAGCAGGTCTCTCTCTGGGACGAGGGAATTTATGCACGGTGTGTTGCCATTAGACATCGAAAATCTTGACACATAGCCGAGTCTTTAAGTTTTCGGTCGGATATTCAGTCAGCTGGAGGGTATACAGTGCCCCATAATCTGTTTCACCAAATCCCATTCTGGTAGTCACCGTCGATTTCTTTGCATCTTGAACGAGTGGCTGTGCTTTCAGCCTGAACAACGTTGAAGATATATACAGAGGAATTTCGTTCAATTTGTAGGTTCAGTGTCCAAGATCACGACTTAATACATATCCCAAGAAGCTTTTGTGCCTCTGGGCCGCGTCAAAAGCGAGAATGGCGCCGAAGTACTGACGCGGCGCCACCATGCACTTCGCCGCGTCACGCCGCGCGGCTTCAAATCTCAATATTCTTCTTCAAACGTTGGCATGCAGCATGAGGTAAGTTAAATACATACTCTATGTGACTTTGGGGGCTCGCGGCTGTACGGGGGGCGAGAACGGCAGCGAGGTACTGGAAGTGACGCGGCGCCGCCGTGCACTTCGCCGCGCACCTTCAAACCTCAACATTTTTGCTCAAATGTTGGCAAGCAGCATTTAATGAGCTAACCACACATTCTACCAGATTTCTGGGCCTCACTGAGCGAGAATGGCGCGAAATTACTGACGCGGCGCCGCGTGCACTTCGCCGCGCCGCGCCGCGCCGCTTCGAAACCCAATGCTTCTCTTCCAAACGTTAGTGGACCGCATTGAGTAAGTCAAATACACCCTCCAGAAGATTTCTGGGCCTCTGGGGTGACCAAGGAGCAAGAACGGCGCTGGAGTACTGACGCGGCGCTGGCACTGCCACATCGTGCACTTCGCCGCGCCGCGCGGCACGGCTTCAAATCGGAACATTAGCATTCAAAATGTTGGCGTGCAGGATCAGGTGAGTTAAACACACCCTTACCCAAGCTTGTGCGTCTTGGCGCGAACGTGTAATTGATGCGGCGCTGCCGTGCACTTCGCCGCGTCACGCCGCGCGGCTTCAAAACACAATGTCTTCATTCAAAACACTATTGGCCAGCATCAGGTGAGTTTAATTCATGTTCTATGAGGCTCTAGGGTCTCCGGTTTGTTCGAGGAGCGAGAACGGCAATGAAGCACTGACGCGGCGCTGCTGTGCACTTCGCCGCGTTGCGCGGCGCGACTTGGAAAAAAAAAACATTTTCACTTACAGCGTCGGTGAGCAGCATCAGGTGAGTTACATACATATTTCTGGAGAGTTCTGGGTCTCTGAGCTGCCAGAGGGGCGAGAACGGTGCCGAGATACTGGGCATGACCTGTGTATGAGACGGCACCGATGTACACAACTTGGCGGTATACCTTTGACTGCCTTACGAGTTCAGTGGATAATGTACTGGTATTGAACTCGATTACAGGCTGGTAATGGCGGCGCGGTACTGCCGCGTCTCATTCCTCCAGCGCCGCGTCGAGTTCGGTGAGCGCCGCGTTCAAGTTCGGTGAGCGCCGCGGCCGCCGTGGTAGCGCCGCGTCATTTTTCAGACACGCCGCGTCCTACCGATGCTACCGCCGCATACCGCCGCGTGACGCGGCGGTATCGCCGCGTCCAAAAGTGAGGACGCGGCGAAGTTACCATGCACTTCGCCGCGTCCCGCCGCGTACCGCCGCGTCACCGCCGCACCACCGCCGCGTCCAAGTTTTCTTTTTTGGCATTAAGCTCGAGGTATGTGGACGCATTCACACCAACTCAATGGCCGTTACACACTACTAACCTGTGCGTACACCCTTCGCTATTCTGGTGGGGATATGTCCACTCTAACACGCGATCGGCGCTGTTCAAAAAATTGAACCGCCGCGTCACCGCCGCGGCACCGCCGCATGACCGCCGCGCCAAGTGGGCGCGGCGAAGTATTTTGGCCCGACCGTCGCGATCAGATACTCGTCATGAGGGCGTCCATGTTCCTCCGATGCGACGCTACTTCCCAGGTTTTGGAGTTTCTACAACCATCTTTGGAGGCGGACACGTGTCTGAAGTCGGTCTGCGTCACAACAAGAATGTTTGCGCATGCCAGCGCGGAAGGTTGGCGTCGCACCGATCGGGGCCATTTGATGCCCTTTATCCTCTGGGAAACCACCGATTTCAAGAACCAGCTCTCCAAGGTGTGCACGCGGTGTATGCTGGAGATGAGGGTGGAACACCAACGCGCGCTTGAATCCCTGTGGGACCATCTTCCTTCGCTCTGTGACCTGCCAGGATGGGATGAATTGGAGAAACGAAAACACGCAGCTGGCATTCATTCCTTAGTATGTAAATCCCCTCCTCTTCATTCTACTTCTCTCATTTCTACCCAGGCTCACTTATAAACACACCTAATATCTGCTATCTCCTTTATGTTCTGCTGGAATTTATTGCTTTCACAACTTTTGCAACCGCTGCATGCGAGTGCTCCCCGTCGGAGTAATTGTCGTTGTCAATGCACTCTTTCTGCTGGTGCGTAGCCCTGCCGATATTCGAAATGGGAGAAGCATAACATCAGACGCCCGCCCTTGGACTGGGAAAAACAAGATGCGCAGCCGGCGTTCCCCGCGCACATTCATAATGGTAGCGACATCCTTATCGCAGATCTCCTAGCTACCCCTTAACCCCTCTCCTGCGACGCGACCGCGCAGCGATTCGGCACTCCCATTTCAACCCAAACTCAAATCGCATATGTTTGCGCCGCAATCCATACCCTCCACGAGGGTTGTGACCGCCGTGTGTTCGCGCGATCGGATTGCGGCACTCTCTATCTCGCTCTGATACTGAATTCGTGGTGATTCATTCCCTTCCCTCGTTCAAAAAAAGTTCAAATTGATCTCTCCTGGAGCAAAATCTAGTCTCTCGTAGACAGACGCTTCAACGGTGAGCTCGGAACTCGCTTGTTGAAGTCTGTTGATTACCGCGGGGGTCCGATTGCAGTAGCCGCTTATGATGTAATTGCGGACTTTGAATTCACACGTGCTCCATCACTCAGCGCGAATTTGCCTCTTCCGCGCGTTCTACCAGCCCGTTGAGCACTAAAATGGGTGAACTGCACTTCAGTGGCCCGAATACACGTATTGGCATCAAGGAAATCGTCAAGAAAGTGCTTCGAATGATTGGACGGCGTTGGGTTCAAGCCGAGTTCACTGTAACTGGTCAAAATTATAGCCCCAGGCCATTTCGAGCCGCAATGAAGTTATGTTCATGTTCTGGTTCCCAACTCTCCTTGCTACGACGCACTTAGAGTCCCGAAATGCTCAAACCCAAATTTCCTGCCGAATAAATGCAATAATAACTGAGAGTCAAGTTCCTCTCAAGCCTGCAAATTCCAATGTGGTGCATTGCAAGGCGAAATAACCCAGATGAACATATGCTACATCTTCTGAGCCGCTTTCAGTGGTTCTAACTCACGAATTTACTTCGCGCCAGGAAGTTCTTGACTCCTTTCAAGTTCATCCACTCAGATCGCGTTGTGGGTTTAGGACCAAATATATATCAAAATGACAAGTCATAAGTATGTACATGAAGGTACGGCAAGCGCGAGACGCTGTCGCGCGGATAGAAGGTTGATGCCAAATCCGAGGGATTCGGTGACGCACGCAAACGGCTAGTCCGCACACGGAAATGTGCGGGTACCGATGAGCTATCGACCGCCCGCATGTCCGAGTGAGGGGAAGGGGACAATGGAGGAGTGCAAGAGGCACGCTTCAGGAATGTACGGCAGCGCCGAGTTCACGCGAAGCGGAGGTGGATGCCCGCGCCCACAGCAGCTGTGTGCGCTGGCGTAAACGGCGCGTACACGGTGACAGTAAAGCTATGTCGACTCCGCACAGACGGCTCCTCGTGCGAGAGCGGGACGGACGAGGAAGGAGACGAGGAGAGCGGAGACAGGAGAACTATGGAATGTAAAGTGAAAAGAGTCAGAAGGTCCTTACGCACCTTTTACCTCCCTCAAGCCAAGGGTGGCAACGTTCCCCGCCCCCAGTGAGTCGCATCTACCCGCACCCGGCGAGCCGCATCGGTACATCTACATCGGGGTGTAAGGGTGGGTTAATTATGGGAGTGGGGGTGAGTGTGTGCGGTACACGCACCTTCTTGCCCGCGCCCAGTGTCGAGGCCAAATTTCAGCGAGGTCTTTTTCTCTGCGGTATGCGGTGCTCCTCAAGTGCTTCTCGCAGTGCAAGGGGGCCAGGAGGGGTCCAAGTCGCAAGAATGTGCTGGTATCCCAAATACCCATTGGCATCCGCTGGGGCTTGGTGAAATGGTGGATAGTAAGCAGGGTCGATATGGGCTCGATAGACAGCAATAAAGGGCAAGGGTTCGGGCCTTCTTCGGGTTGGCTAGCCTGTAGACAGTATTGGGCATGAGGGAGAGCATCCATGAGGAGGAACAGGGCAAAATCTGCGCGAGGGATGAAGGAAAAACGCGTCACCCACAGACTAACGAGCTCGGGTTACTTGATTCGCCTCTTCTCGTCTCTTTCTTTGAATCGGGAGGCGACGCGACGCGACGCGACAATGCACGTGACACATCTGCAACCAAACAACACCATTGATTCCTCTCTCCGGTGACGGTTGCCAACTTCCGCCATGCGCCTGCTGTAAAGGGACTCTGATGTCGGACTTATTCCGCGTGCTTTCCCCAGTGCTCCTCGACGGTTTTGCTGTCATCCGCATGATTTTCTCAGAATTTCTCGAGATAACGGCTCTGAAGATCAGTGATACTCGCGGCGCGGACATCGCCGTCGACAGCAGCATATAAGGACGCCTTCTCGTGGCCCCAGCCGCTCTCCCCACCAACAATGTTATTCCTCTGGATCTCCGTTCTGGCGTCGCTGCCGATATCTGCCTTCGCTGTAACTCCTAGCCCTGGTCAGGTGCCCGTTCGCGATGGTATTGTGGGAGGCGTCGGCAACAAGACAACGAAGATTGAGACAAACGCTGTCAAGCAATTCGCAACGACCCCTGGAAAGCTGCGTGCGACAGAGAACTCGGGCGTATGTGGTACGCCGTGCGGTTGACAGATTTGAAACGTGGTTTACTCTTCACCATCAGAGACCACCAAGGATGTCTGTATGTTGAGAAAACCTAACCAACCCTAACCAGGCTAACCACCCAAACTCTGACTAAAGACCAGGCATCAGGATACGGGGACCTTACATCGAAAGAGAGTGTCTGGTACGACACTAGTGCCAGCGGAGTCATATAAGATCCCTATTCATCTGGTCCTCCAGGTTTTGGTATTTCGATGCGCGTACGAACGCCTCGTCGGCTCCGCTCTCACTTTGGTTTAACGGCGGCGTTGGTCTGCCTATCCTCGTCCGCCTACTGAGAACTTAGTGCTGTTTCTCTAGCCCGGTAGCTCCAGCATGATTGGTTTGCTGCAAGAGCTCGGCCCGTGCCGTATCGCAAACAACAGCAAAAGCGTCACCCTCAACTCGTACTCCTGGAATACCAACTCGAACGTGCTCTTCATTGACCAGCCGATCGGTGTTGGTTTCTCGCACGGAACAGAGAGTGTTGGGACCTCAGAGGAAGCTGCCTCCGACATCTGGAAATTCTTGCAAATTTTCCTTGCTGATTCGCGGTTCTCCCACCTGGCTGCCAATGATCTTGCGATCTGGACCGAGTCGTGCGTCCACCCTCCTACTGCTAATATCCCTTGCTCAACCAGCTCAACAGATATGGAGGTCAGTATCTGTCTTTCGTAAGCAGTCACTTCAAAGATTGACGTCCCGAAGGTCATTACGGCCCGGCGTTTGCCTCCTACTTCCTCTCGCAGAACGCTGCGATTGCCGCAGGGACCGCCACTGGCATCACGCTCAACCTCAAGACCCTGGGCATTGGGAATGGACTGACTGTAATTAATTATCTCTACTTTGTTATCTCACTGACGACGCTAAACTTATGAATAGGACCCAATCTCGCAATACCCTGGGTACATCTCGTACGCAAAATCGAACCCGTACGGTGCCCTCGTCTCCGCGTCGACGATCAAGACCGCAAACACTTCATGGAGTTCGACCAAGGGTTGCAAGGCTCAGGTACGTCTGTTGCCAGTCCTTCGCGTTCAATCAAGGTCCTTACTGGTTGCTCTAGATCACCTCGTGCACCAACGGTGGTTCCAACTCCGTCTGCTCCGCCGCGCAAAACTACTGCAACAATAACATCCTTTCCCCACTCGTAGGCGACCATGATGTACGCATTATCCTCCTCCATTGATCTGGAAATTTCACTCGGATCCTGGTTGGTAGGTCTACTATGTCCCCTCCGGCTCTGACGATGCATACCCCCCTGACATTACCTCGTACCTCGCGTCCATCGCAGACACCATCGGTGCGGAGGTGGATTGGCAAATGACGAACGATGATGTGTATAACAACTTTGCGGCGACTGGTACGTCCTCTATTCTCCGGGAATTTCATGTCGATTCTAACCACACCTTACTGATCTTACTTACAGGCGACTGGATGCGCAGTCAGCTCCCCGCCCTCGAGAGCGTCGTGGACGCCGGGATCCGCATTCTCATCTACAACGGCGACGCTGTGTGTTTCCATTGTCCCTCTTCCGCGTGCTATATTCACACCAACCACACCTGATAGGATTTCATCGTAAACTACCAGGGTATCGAGGACATGGTGCGCATCGCTCTTATGTACTCGCACCAGCACAGGCTGGCTAACACACTATGTAGCTCGCAACCATGAAGAACGACTTCAGCGCCGACTTCAACAAGCAGGCGTTCCAGACATACACCGTCGCCGGGCACGCGGCGGGACTATTCAAGACCGCCGGCACTTTCTCGTACGTACGGATTGCTGCGGCGGGGCACGAGGTCCCGGCGTACAAGGTCAGCCCTCCCCCTTTCACTCTTGATTTTTTATTTGGCTCATGTCGACCCGAAACAGAACACAGGCCTGGCTGTGGGCCAAGCTGCGTTCCAGTTCTTCACTCAGACGATGGCCAACCAGTCGTTGTTCTCGACGTGATTAGCTGCGGGCTACGTTGTATGCGGCGTCCTCAAACACGCCATGGAATAGTCAATGAAGGATTTCACACATTTAACCAGGCCTAGGGAGGGGACGAACAACTCCTACCTTTTCCCATTGTGGGTGTGAAGAGTGTTTCTGCCCTGTCTAGTTCGTCCAACTCGGGAGTCCGAAGAGCGCTGACAACCGATGTCTTCTCCGTGATTCGCAACGTGAATGAAAAATGATTGAATTTGGGCTTCTCGTCAAGATATCGATGTAAGAGCGTTAGTGGCTGTGTTGATGTGCAATGCCGATTGAATGGACTTCAGACTCCGCATGTACCTCGGCCATGTACTCGGCATCGCGCTTTACCCCTCGGTTTCAATAGCCGACGTAGTACTAAATTTCTCAATCTGCACAGGATCAGTCCCTTCATTGCGGTGGCCCATGCATTTTTGCGACCGAATAATTGGCTGCAAACAGTTCTTAGAGTTTGGCTGCATTTCAGGAACACGGTCCGACGCGGACCACTCCTCCCGCCAGAGCTTGCGGAAGAGTTTGTGGCCCGCTGCTTGCGCTGCGGCTCGGCTGAGCGGGAGCGGCTTGGTGAAGGCGGGGATGGGGATAGTGAGCGGGGAAGAGGCGCCCTGGGCCGCCCCCTTCGCGCGCACGTCCACCGCCTCGTTGCCCGGGATACCTATGTGCGCTGGGACCCAGTGAAAACGGATGGAGAGGGCGGGACGGGCGGAGCGAGGTGCCGGAGGAGCGAGTGGAAGATGGAGACGAAACACTTTGACCTTGTCCATCATTGATCGATTACCGCCGCGCGCGCGGAAGAGATGGCAGCGAGATGACGCCGTCATCTCGCCCTCGATCTCGACTCTCGACTCCAACTTGTCTAATTCACTACAGGTTCAATACTGCACTTAATCCTCGAGTCCTAGAGCTCGCTCTTGCGACTTTGACCAAGATGAACGTACCTGCCGACGGGTCTTCCAAACTTGAAGCCCAAGTCGGTGATTCGGAGTTCACTCGCGCAGAAGGGCTTTGGTTCCAGGATTGCGGCCTCATAATTCGGGCAGAGACCACAATTTTCCGTGTCTCCCGCGACTTTCTTGCCACCCACTCTCCCGTTTTTGCAGACATGTTGACGCTTCCGGCACCGGACGCCGCCGATATGATGGATGGCTGCCCTTTTGTGCTCCTCCCTGACCGTGCGGAAGACGTAACTGTTTTTCTGAAGGCATTAGTTTACTACAAGTGAGGTTTCAGAGGCTCACCTTATTCACCGATCCTAACATCTAAACACCAGTTTCTTCGAGCCATATCCCGCTCCGCCAACTCTTTCTATCCTTACCGGTGTCCTTCGTATGAGCCACAAATACGAGGTTCAGGAACTCCGGAAACGTGCACTCACACATCTCTCGGCCTTTCACCCGACAACGCTCTCCGAATATCAGGCGCTCGATGGGAAATCCGCTCTTTGGTTTACCGAGCTGACTCGCGATGGATTCCTTCCGATCCTTGTCATGGCTAGGACACTTGACATCGAATGGATCCTCCCCATTGCTTTCTACCGAATCTGCGATTTTGATTTAGATAGGGACATACTCGAGGCGGATATATCGTTGGATGATAAAGTCCGATGCGTAACAGGCTCCCGGATTTTGGAAACCGCTGGGGTATCAAAGATGGTGGACTTCCTTTGGTCTCCTCTCACCGGCCTAGGGTGTGGATCTCCTATGGGATGCATGACATCGAGGGTCAAGAGCCGTCGTAGCGTCGAGCACAGGCGGGAGCAGACCGCCGCAGACATGGTTACTTCGCCCCTTACGGTCTGGGCTGAAGCGAGTTGGAAGCGCCTGGACGTATGTGATCTGTGCTTGTCCAGCATGAAGACTGCGCACCACCAAGCAATGCAATCTCTCTGGGATCGTCTTCCTGAAATATTCGAACTGCCAGAATGGAACGAGTTGGAACGACTGAAGGCTGAAGCACTTGCGTAACTTCTCAAGTATGTGTTCCAGTTCAAATCTTCGCTCCAGACTCACCTTTTCCGCCGATAGTGATCCATGCCCTGACCCATGCTTCACCCCGCTTGTTCGACATCCCCCGGAAAGCGCGTCGTGTACATTCCTTACTCATTTATGTGGTGAATTTTGATGTGTACACCGCATGTTTGGCGGAATATATGTAATACTGAGCTTCACCGGCAAAACGACACGATCTTGGCTACTTCACGGGCACGAAAAATTCCAACTTCCTCCTTCTTCCCCCTTCCGTCTGCTTGCCAAGGCTTGCACCACATTCAACTCGGTCTCAAAACTGTTGCATTCGGGTTGACTTTTCGCCACATATCGTCCTATATCGTCGCCCTTCGTTTTTGCGTCACAAGAGACGATGCGAAGGAGGGGGATAGAAAGGGGAACCCACACAAACAGAAACGACATCCAACGATGTTTTTTTTTTCACGCACAACACATGGGCCTAGTGAATGTATTGGTGTCGAAGATGATCGGCGGGGGGCTGCATCCAATAATGCCTTCATCCGAATCCTCCACAGATTCTCCTCTCACAACCCACCAATTCGATTGTTGCCTTCATTTCTAATATAAGTATTCGAATCTAAATATGCGATCGAGATCATTCGGTTCACTCCTTTACCTCGTCACGCGGATGCATTGATCGATTTGGTTCCGCCGATCGGTCCTGAAACGCGAAAGCTTGGGATGTTCCACCCTAATTTTCATGTCTCCTCGACTGCACACCCACGTCAGCTTCGACCATAGCATCCCGTACGTTGTTCTCCGCCTTGGACTCAGAGGTTTACAGGCCGACATCCCTTTCAGCAACTTTATTTTGGCCCTTGCCGTCGCCGTTGATCTCGCTGATTTTGGGGATCTGCCTTTGGGCTGCGTGGAACCCAGTGTCGAGGCCGCATCTGAACCGTGTCAGTTTCGGCTCCTCATGTATGCCCTGGTGGCAAAGTGCGTGAATCTCGCCCACCTCACCTCACGCGCCCCTAACCGATGCGATGTCAGTCTCGGCTACGCCGTGGGCGCGAGCTGCACAATTAAAGTGGCCCTAGGGGCGGCGTGCAATGGCACCGCATTTTTTTTGGCGACGTGAGCGAGTCCTTCGAAAGGGAAACGTGTTCAAATGAACTCTTGGTTTCTTCTAGGCTTGCATCTTATTCGCTGGAATTATGTCCTTCTGTATGGCTAAACCTTCAGTAAGTCTTCGACGGTGTAATTTCGCCATGTGGGTTGCTGATCGAGACGTAAATTCAGCTTGGTGCTGGTGCACGGTGTGAATGGCCAGAGCATGAGAAATATTATGTTTCGGGCGCAGTGGTCACCTTGCTTGTCAAGGTCTCCACCCTCATAATGGCACCACTTTTTGGGTCACCCGGTGATCCTAATCCTCCCGACATCAAGTTCTGGACCTCCTTTTACCTAATATGTACCTCTATCACCACCATTTTGTAGCCATTCAGATTTGAGCTGTCGAAATCACATCTCTTCGACAAATTCTCACACGTTTGCCCAATGCGGAAATCAGCTCGGATCGACGTGAACAATGCCACATGTCAGCGAGCTGGTTTCTTCCGCATCGCCAGCTCGCTCCCCACGTCGAGGACAGCTCCTCCCTCACTCAAAATCAACCCAGTTCCCCACATCCTCTGTACCCTTTGTGGCATGTTATTGATATTCAATTAGACCGGCGCTGTGCAGCTCCACTTGAGTCATCATCCAGCCGTGAGTCCCCGACAATCTTGACCAGCAGTGCACATACGGAGAATGTTCCCATCCCTGGCACTCTCCTGCCTTGTGGGCTGCTTGCTCTTGAATATGGCTTTTTTCTTTTCAAACTGTGTGCATCTGCGACCGGTTAAACATCCAAATATCTTTCTGTCGTACTGGCTACTCTGGTACCTGTCCTCGCGGTCTCCTCGTCGGCCGTGCAACATAAATCTCGTCTTCTGAAGTATCTGCGCCCGATTCTGGATCAGAATCATCTTCTCCCGTTCCCCGTTCTTCGTCGGAAACCCGCATTCCCTGTTCTTCATCGGACACACGATCGAGGTCAAGATCAGACTCGGCATCGGGCTCTGAGTTGTCAATGACGTGGTCCTTAGCCTTCTTCGCAGGACCTCGACGTTTCTTGGGTTTTTCCTTGGTCTGGACAGACCCAGAGGCCTCGTTGGCAGCAATCTTCTGTCGCTTCCTGGGCCGTCCTTCTTTCGCTGGTGCGCTCTTCTCCTTTCCTTTTCCTTTCCCTTTTGCTCTCTTCCGCTTCTTTGGGTTTTCCTGCACTCCAGGCTCGTTTGGTCCGTCTGCCTGGGTTCCCGCCACAGCAGCGGCCGCTTTTCGTTTTGAATGATTGCTGCGTAGCGATTCGGCAAGTTCATGATGCTTGGCGAGGCGTCCTTCTGTCGTGAACATTGGAACCGGGGCCCAGGCGCTCCTGGGTAGAGAGCGGCGAAGGAGGTGGGCATTGTGAAAGGCTGTTGTATTAATTACCCATTTTTCAACTGGCTGATGCTCAACGAAGGACTCCGTAACAGAGGACTCGACGCGCTCCTGCATCTTCGCTCGGATCCCTGATGCTGTACAGTTGGCAGTGCTGCAGTCATGTTGTACGTTGAATAAAAATTGAATGTTCTGCGCCCAATTTTAGTATTAATCTATCCAGATGAAACTTGAACTCACCGTCGAAGGAACTATAAGCAGGGTTCGTTCTTCTTGACGCCGGAACAGTTTTGGAAGGTTGAATATAGGGTGGCGCTCATCTGAGATCTGGAACACGTCCAAGATAACGATCGGGGAACAACCATCAGTCAGAATGGCCTCGATGCGACCTAAGGTAGGCACATTCTGTCGATTCACGGACTGAAATCAATGTTTATTAGATGCCTGATCAGACTTACTGTAACAGGTGAAATTGCATAGACCCAGGAGGCGAGCGGGCATATGTCCTTCGACTTTGAAACTACATTTATGCAGTGCTGCCAAGTTGAGTTGATTGTGTATTCCCCAATGTTTATTGCTGTCTTGGCCTTGGTGTCTGCGAGTTTGACATTCGGGCGCGGAGGAGTGGCTTTCCCCTTTATCCGTTTCAAAGGTGTAAGCCTTACCGCCCCTGGAAATCTGTTAGTAGGAGATCCCCTGTCAACGGACATAGCCCAGACCTTGCTGTAGTGATTTTGGATTTGTCCAGCCAAGAAGAGCTTGAAGAATTGGTCGTTCCGTTAAAAAATCGCGAACCGATGATCCGGCACGTTCCCATTCGCCCGTGCTTGATAACCACCACCCCCCAGTCAAGCGATGCTTCAACCCCTCCTGGTGTGCCAACTGCCGTGCAATGTCACGACTTGGAGCAAGATGGTTCGAAAGAATTGAGCACTGCCGGAATATGGCGTTAAAACATTCAAAGGACTCTGTCGCTGACCCAAGCAACACGCCGTGGCGCAAGATATCTGTCTTGGTGTGCGCCATGACATGTAGCTTATTCTTGGCAATAAGTTTTGTCGGATCCAGCATCGCAAAAATGTCCAAGACATTTGAAACTGCAGTCTCGACGTCAACCTTGTGGTTATGTTAGTCTGGGGGGTCGGAATATACTGAGATGTCTTACCAGGTATTGATCGAGATTGTTGATCTCAGGATACCAAAGAAGGGGTAGGAGCTCGCCCATGGCCTTCCAGGCAGCAAATTGTAATCCGTCGGTGAGATCGTACATGTGGAAGACACAAGTTTGAGCAACTTGTTTGAATTGCCGGCCGATCAACGAGTTCGCAAATTGCATGATATAACTGGCCCGGATTGGGGGAATTGACAGGCCGACAGTGTTGGTGGCCTCCAAACGAAGAGTGTATGTGGTCTTTTTGGGCAGGTTCCAGCCTGTATGCGTCGGATGCCAGGCATACTTCACTATTCCCAGCAAAATAGTGTGCAAAATTTCTATCGGGGTGTCCTTAGAGACATCGAACCCTGTGCATCGAGTAAGTCGAGTAATAAGGGGCGGAGTTTAGATCTGAACACGCACCCTTCATCCCCAGAAATGGATTATATATTGTGGACTCGTTTGCCTTCACCCAATCCATCAGCTCCTTCACGATCTCCGCGCTGGCGAGAGTTGGATCCCCCTTCTTAAGCTCTTGTGCACGACGAATCAAGTCCTTAATCCAGTAACTTGTGTATGCGTCTTTAACGCCGCTATCGGTTTGACGAGCTTTGATTGCTGCCTCGACACCGTAACAAGCAAGTTCAACTTGTTTCTGAAGCTCTCGTAACGTGTCGGCGGCTGTTCGGGGAAGTCCTGCCTGTGTTAATCCTTGAGTTTGTATCTCAGTGAATTATTGGTGGCAGTACATACCTCAAACATGCAATGGAATCCGTCATCAGTCCGCTTGTGTTCACCAGTTCCCCCAACTTTGCATTTACGACAGAAGTAGTTGCCTTTCGCGCCGATGTGGCCTGTCATCTCACTCCCCATTGGGTTGTCGGAGGGTCCTGTATTCACGAATAACCGAAAAGCGGCCTCTTCTTGATCATTCTCGTCGTAAACTGAAACAGGATGACTGTGAGTTGACCTGGATAACGTAAATGAGTTTAATATTCCAATCTGAGGGGAATTAAAATCATACAGGATAAGGGCTTTAATGCCTTCGAACTGTTCTGAGGAGGAAGCGTGGGGCGACGTTGTCACAAAGTGTGTGTGAAATTCTTGCTGAAGGAGAGCGCGGGGCAGGTTGCGATGGGTGCAGTAACAATTGTAATGTTTATTCCAAGATTTGGACCGGTTTCCCGATACGTCGTCAAAGAATAAGTCAACAAAGCTGGTGTAAAGCGGCCGTCCATTTGCCAACTTGCACAACGGATTGGGCATTTCGAAGTATCCCGCATTTATGGAGCGCACTATAGGTAAATTAGTATCCGGAGAGTACGTGAGTTTAACACACTCACGGTCCCAGGCGACTGGAAGCATCTTCTTGAACTCTAGGTCATAAAAATTGTCCTTCAAATCTGCCGCACAGATGAAGAGCTCAGTTGAATCATCAACATGGCCCATTCCCCCTTCGTCCACGAACACCGGATATGCATCGGCACACATCCTCCCTTTACTCATCACCCAACATATGGGAATAACGAACGAGCCGTCGTGTAAACGTGCCAGTTCATCAACATAAAAGTGGCGGTGTCCGTCCACAATCATGGGTGTGAGCGCATCACGGTCGATTTCTCGCCGCCACTTTTGTGCATGCCATGCTTCACCGATTGGCCCGTCTGGAATTTCCGGATAAAAGTGGAGGAGCTTGCGGGTCAGCGGATTGGCATAGTCCTATTTCATATCTCGATTAAATCGGGTGTGAGTTGAGGTCAATTATGGACGAACCTTAGCAATGATCGTGCGGATATCATTCAAATGGAAAACATTACCCTGGGTCGACTTCCATGGAACGGTCGGAATCCCTCCCTGTTTGTGAAGAGTCGACTGTAGCTTTCGAAGTGCATCGAGCGAGGGCACATCTCGCGCTCCTCCTTCACGCAAAATCCAGAGAAAGACCTTCATAAGCGAATTTGAAACACGTTGACGAGGTAAGTTATCCAAGGTATCCAACAAAAACATCTGTTTGTGACACTTGAGCGGATAATTAAGCAAGCAAGGAAGCACTTTACCATTTTCGACGGATATGGAAACCATTCTTTCGAGGATTTGGTACGTGTTTGACCCATCTCAGTATCGACCATATCCTCAATTTCGAGCGTTTCAAGAAGCTCTGTTGAGGAATAGTAAAGTCAGTCGCATCTCAGAGCTCCTGGTGTTGTTTTACTTACGAGCATTGTCCATAATCTCACACTGAATGGCGTCTTCTTCATCTTGCTCATTAAGAATTGAACTGTCATCCCCCAGGAAGCCCATGTTGCGAGCAATTGCTGCAGCATTCCACCGACCAAATTCGTCGGCTTGTTTCTCCAGCCGTGCATGTTGGGCGGACACATCTGCACCGGGATCTTCCCCGGCACTGAAGGCAGCCCCCTCAGTGTGGTAATTATCCCACATTTCTTCTTCTGCAGCACTGGGGATATGGGCAGGCACTGTTTTGGGCCTCTCAGCGGGGATTTCGAATCGGGCGAGTGCAGAATTTATCGCATTATTCTGATTCTGCCGCGCAGCCGAGGCGGCAATTCTCATATCAGTAGCCTCGACATTCCGGAGGTGATTTCTGGAAGTGAGATGTCGTTTGTCGTTATCTCGGTCAAACCAATCATCAGCGCTCGTGTAATATTCGCAAATAGTGCACTGAATTTTCTTTGTATTGTTGTCGGACTGGATGAAGCCTATTCACGGGTTAATTACTACTCCGAAATGATAGTAGGCAAGTCATGGATCATACAGTTATCAATTGCCTTTAGTGGGCGAGGCATGGCGAGTATGGCAGTTAGGAGCAAATTGGGAGCGCGTCGGAGCGCGTCAAGGAATGATCGGTAGCGTAATCGGACCGGTCACCGAGTGG
Source organism: Mycena alexandri (assembly GCA_029233265.1). Taxonomy (NCBI): domain Eukaryota; kingdom Fungi; phylum Basidiomycota; class Agaricomycetes; order Agaricales; family Mycenaceae; genus Mycena; species Mycena alexandri. Next base: position 330,358 of record JARJCM010000064.1, on the reverse strand, counting down.
CATCAACTTGAAAGCCACCTCTTTTGGTGGTGGGCAAGGCCTTTCATTGATCCGTGACAAGCACCGCCACAGCTTTGGCGGGGGCGATCAAAATCAGTTGACCCACTACTCATCTGCCCTCCCGCAGGTTCATTTCTCACATGAGCACCTCAGACTTGGTGGGGCGATTGAAGCATCGTTATTTCTACATAATATTCCGAAGTTTTCAAAATTTTCGCGGGCAAAGTGCTTGTGGAATAGAGCAATGTCTGCGACAACTGGTTCGCCAGTCTTAGCGCGGCGGGCATGAAATAAATTATCGAGGATGATTTTGGCCCTGTGGTGAGCTTCCAGAGTTCGTGAGTAATGATTGGACCACAGTTAAACTGTTTTGGAGCACAAAAACGACCAAGGATTGCTGTACTATGTCGATGTGGTGTTCGACTAAAGGTCGAATTGATGCCACTTCGATCAGTCGTAAATTCTTTTCGCCTTCGTTTCTAAGGTTTAGACTTCGGTCCATTGACAGAAATCCCTCATGATATACTGGGGAATGTTGCCTTCTGAGTGGATTTGGCAATTTGTCACTGCTGCTTGAAAAGAACGGAAATCGGCCGCCATAATTGTATCTGACAGGCAATATTGTGAAAATCAGAGAATCCACTCAGAAGGCAACATACCCAGAGGTATTCTGAAGATCATTTCTCTTGCGACCAGAGAGATTTGAGGAGTGTCAAACCCCGAAAACGTTTTCACGGAATCAACACGGAATTTGGGTCACTCAGACGCTCGGCAACTCGGCATTTTGACCGTGGGACTAAATTGATGGCATCGGTCATTGCCCACCACCACCTCTTTTCCAAACGCAGCAACCCACCCCGCTCATTGTCTTATTCCTATAAGATGCCGCCGTCCTTCATCTCCCACCCTTCATTTCCCTCCTCGCTATGGCTCCTTCTCGTGAAGAAATCGATTTGTACGACGCCAAAATGGCAGCGGCTATGGATGCCGAGTCTCCGGTTGCACCCACCCGCAAGAGAAGAAGATCGGACCTGCCACCCAGCAGCGATGGATTCGACGACAGCAGTGACAATGACAACGACAACGACGAGCTACCCACTGTGATCCTTCCTTCTGGTGGTGCTTCCTCTGGTTCCTCTGACGGCAACATGCTTGTCTTGGCGAAACACTGTGCCACTCACAAGCGTCTTAAGCCGTCCCAAACCACAGAACTGGAGGCATTCGCCGGAGTAATATCTTCCTCTGTACCCTTTACTCCTGCTAAATTGCTCACCCAGGACTCGCTGGCAACACGTCAAATCAAGCTTTACGCCATCTCACTTAGCATCGAAGGCAAATTGAGCTCGATTGTGGCAGCAACACCCGAGTTTTCTGTTTCGCCATCGCTCGACGTAAGTTGTATATCTTCATTGACCCGACCTCGTGTTCATACTCTTCAGAAAAATATACGTCAGCTCGCCTATGGCATCATGACTTCGGTCAAGATTTCCTCGTACAAGGGCAATATTACTACGGCACATTTACTGGTGTGTCCTTGCCACTTTGGACGTCTTGAGTGTCCTGCTGAACCTTTCCTTAGAACATCCTGAAGACCCAGCGGTTTGATTTGCCGCTTGGAATTGAGTTCATCGCATCCGACTGGGGACGTGTGAAAACACGTTCCGAGTACCAATTGACCCAGTGCCGTGCCACCTTCAAGAAATTTGTACGTCCTTTCCAAGTCCTTTCAATATCTACTCATTCTTACAGTCATACCGGCCCCAGTTGAAAGCCAGTATGCCGAGCAAGGCCTCTCCTGCTGAGCACACCAACATCTTCGCCCTGGGTCAACGCTTCGTCAAGGACACCCAAACTGTTCTCACCGTTGAGCTGTGTGCACGAATTGCACTCATGGTGCGTAATATTGCGTCACCCATCCATTTATCACTCGCTTATAAGCCTCAAGCGGCAACGATTCATTCTATTTCCGGGGGACGACTTCTGGGATGAGCTGGACAAACGGCTTGTCTGGATGCGGAAGCAGGCTAACCACGACCCCGCCAAGATTGCCAAGTGCGTTATTAGTCTCCCTCTATCTTGTGGTGCTGAAACTAATACTTTTCCCAGGGGCTTCAAGCTCGTTCTCGCCGAGGACCGTGAGAAGCACGGTAATTCCGCTGATTACCAGCTCCCCGAGGACGCGATTGTCGACACCTGGCAGCTCTCAGTGGATGATTCGATTGCCGCGGATAGTGTAACCGTTTAACGACTGTAACAAAATTCTATTATCCATTATTTCACACTATTATGCATCCCATTTCTTCTCGATACTGGTTAAATTGAGAGTAATCCAACGGAGGTCCCGCCTGATTGCCCAGTCATCTAAACTCAAGATTTAAGCTGATCCAGTCCCTCAATGGCAGGCCTCAACGCGCCGGTAGTTCAGGAGTGGAAAATGCGGTGAACAACACTGTGAAAGGCCCTGAAATCATCTGAGTTGCACGAATAGTGAGACATCGGAAAGATTCAATTCGGAGGGCGGGAGGATTATGAAGTCGGAGCCAGAGAACAATGAGTATGCCACATATATCAGAGACAATGGGCGGTGGCCACCGCGCGTGGTTTGACATGTGTACGGCAGATAACAATGGAGACACGGTGAAATGATTCCTGTCCAAATCTGGCAACAATGTGAGCCTCACGCAGCACTTGCGTGATTTCTGAACCCGAATGTGATGTGACTTCCACGTCGCTGACACGTCTCGGAAATTTGGTGGTGGTACTTTACCTAAATTCAAACCCAACATTAATTCGAACCAGCGACGACTCCTGCTCAATGAAAAATTCGTCGAAGAGCCAATGGCCTGGTGGAGCAGAGCCAGCAAGATTTATTGAAGCTAGAGGCGCTGAGCTTTTGTGCAAGCAAGGTCTGTTCCGACGGAGTCGGAGCTTCCTAGTAATGACTTTAGCCTCAATATTCCACCATACGCCGTTGGCGCCTGGGTTCGTTTTGCTTTTATGATATTATATGTCACCCAGTACTGGGCCACCTTGGTACTTTTGCTCTCTGGCCAGTTGATACAGTGCTTGATGTGCCTATATTCCGACCCTTGGGTAAGGACTAACATACTAGAAGTCAGTTGAGATATTTTGGGGAATTTTTAGGTTGTGTTTCGAGCCGCCAGTGAATTTATTCTCGGCGGTACCCGGAAATGGCAATAAACGAGGCAGTGGGCCACCCGCCTAAATCAGTGGTCACGACTAGTACCGTGCACCCTGGAGTACTCAGAATCACTCAAGTGGTTCGAATGTAGGATTCTATACACTTAAATCATGGATTAAAGGTGTACACGAGCTATAATTACTGAGACTTGCAGCAAAGGACGATGGGTGAAATGGGGGTATTGACAAAATTGCGTGCGCTACAAGGCAGAGAGACGAGTCTTGGGTAAAAGAATGTTGGAAAGATAGATAGGAAGCTATAGCATATAATTAAGTACAATAGATGACACCTTCATACCACTAGCCCTTCAAACAAATCTGTTCATTCACGGCAATAAAATCGGGTGGTTCGGTGAAATGACCCCCAGTGGACGCGAACTCGAGTGGTAGTGGTTCAAATGGAAAGGGAAAGCAACTCTGGTACTTAAAATAAATGTACATACCAAACTCTAGGGCGGCAGAATTGTCGGGTGGGTCGCCAGAAGGCGGTCTGTCTTGCGCCGGTCAAGAGAAGGCCGTGCTGTTCTTGAACAGTCTAGCGAGGGTTTCTACCCATCCTTGCATCTAGCGTCCACAGAGGACGTTACCCTCGGTAGAGGTAACGAAACGAGCCCGCAAACGTGGGAATCGGTCGAGAATTGGTTGAGAACGAAGGAAAGGAAGACGGCAAGTGGCGTTCGGAGATAAGGAATGATCAATTCTCACTCTACCATCGGAACCAAACGGAGCACAGCTTCTAATCAACGCATCACTCGGCTTCAAAATTTGATGGACAATGTCTTCATATATCGTACTCCATCCTTGAAGCACCAAACCACGCACGTCTGCAGCGTAAAGGCTTGTATTATAGAAGTGGCCCACTACTGTAGTGTTTCGACCAAGTGTTCACGAATTCCGGAAAAATCGATGTCCGAGATGGCCGATAAATTTTGTTTTGATTTAAGGCGATTTTTGCACACAAAAAAAAATCGGGTGTGACCATGACGTGAACACTTGGTCGAAACACTACAGTACCCCGACTGGCCCAGTACCCAGTCGGTGATAGTAAGTTTTATCTCCTCTGTGCAATTTTCGACGTCGATACAGTTATTCGGAGGTCATCCACGGGTGCTGGTTCAATAGCCAGAGCCTAGTCTCTCCTAGACAGACGCTACAACAAATCTCGCTCGTACCTCGCGTGCCTGCCGAGCGATTACGATGGTGGATAGGGTCGCTGGGCCTGTGGTTGTTTCTCCTGTCAGCCGGCGAGTTTGCGGCATTCGTGACGATTGTGGGATCCATGGTGAGTTCCCATTTGTTCAGGGGGATAATTCTCAATTTCTCATGATTATTCGAGATTATGCGCTATCGTGTGGACTCTGCAATTTCATCGAACGTGTCCAACCTGACACTCCCCAAACCGCCTATTATTGCATACCGCAACATAATTTTGAGAATGGCCGAGTCAAAACAGTGGTCTTTGTATGCCTTGGCTGATTCGCCGCCAGGGTTGTACCCACTCGTTTCGTGTTTCTTACCATTACCGCAGGCTCTATCGATCTCCACGCTATTCTCGACCCGGAGTCCGGGACAGAATTCAGATGGATCCGAGGAAGGTTTTACTCGTCAAATATGATTTTTATTTATTTTTCCCTGAAATTTCAATGTACATATCTCCTTAGCCTGTACACATTTCTCTTTTCTTTTCTCTTTTCTGCGTCATAATGTCTCCGTCTCCGTACTTACTATACTTATACTTGATTACTCTCGCTCTCTCTCTCCCTTACGGACTGCACCACCCGCACCGTCCCTTGCCCTGTCGAATGACGCACTGCACCATACTTGATACTTTACGGGATAATTCTATTCAGAAACCCGGGTTGCAGGCAGAAACCCACGCCTAAAATATATATATTTTATCCGGAAACCCAGGTTTCTGCCCTCGTCGGGACCTGCATAATTTGGATGACTGCAATATAGCAGTGGAAACCAAGTGGAAACAGAGTCCAAATTAAGTTAACTGCAATATAGCAGTGGAAACCAAGCGGAAACAGAGTCCAAATCAAGTTCACTGTGAACTGCATACAGCAACATCATTTTTGAGAGCGCCGTGCCGCGATACGGCATCGCGCGGCACGGCACTACTCAAGTGTGGTGCAGCTGACACCTCCGGTAGGCAAGACACGGTGCCCTGGCAGAAAGTGGCAGATTGAGAGTCGAGGGTTCGGACGCACCCTGATTACGGAGTGTAGAAGAGTTGAGCAAAGCGAGTTGCGTAAAGATACGGCACCCTCGGCTTGATCCGAGCGGGTCGGCTTCCCTCGCTTACGCAGTTGCCCAACAGTTGCCTCAGCCAAACCACCTCTGAATTGTTGGTCGTTTGCGGTATTTTTGCTTATGAGCTAGCTTCCATCCATCCTTCGGAAGGCAGGCAGCTGTAGTCACGAAGTAATCTGCAGCTTAGACTCACATGCTAGACTTTGTCCCCATGCGACCGACTGTTTACACACCGTCGTCGGTTTTCCGACGACAAAGAAAATCCCTGTGCCGTCAGTGCCGAGCTTCAACTTCGGCGGTCAGCACCTAGTGAACGGCAGTAAGCAAGATCCCTCAATAGTGGGAAAAACTCGTATCGCAAGGCCTCTGCAGGCACTTATGTTCTGGCGTACATTTAGAATTATCCTACTTCACAACCCGGCTTTCCTTAATGTGTTTCTAATCTTCTCTCTCTCTCTTGCTACCGCACCGACTCGGATTGAAAATTTCACGTTCAACTCCACCATCCTATTACTTTCGTGCACCCATAGATACAACTACCTTCGACAGACCGGCTACATGTAGTCACACCCAAATGAATAAATGAGATGATATTATTATTAGGACACAACTTCGTCTTACCTTAACTACATAAAAACTAGGAGGATTCTTTAGCATGAGAAGGGCAACTTGGAGAGTTCAAAAGTTGTCGCTGGAGTCTCCCCAGTCCGTGCGAATTTATAATTTTTGAGGACGGATAAGACCATCCTGTCTGCCTACAGACACTTGTGTTCTTAATAGACTCCAAGTGATAAAGGATTCGCTTGCCTTCACATTTTCACTCCTAATGACTGGCCTTCCAAGACTACATTGTCCAAATCGTGATCCTGGGAACTGCGTTCAATTCTCCCGAGTCCTGCGCTTGTGCTCCAGCTTATTTAGGACGGTGTGATTATAATTAGTCCTTTCACTCCCTCGGAATGGACAGATATCAATCAAGCGAGAGAATTCCTGCAGCTTAACCCAACAGTGATAGAAAGTCGCGCCAGGACCGCCACTTCAGAATTAGTTGTCGTGGTCCTTACTAGTGGGGCCTGCAACGGCGCGGAAGGTTTAACATAATAGGAAATTCCACAGCTTCCAATTGGAAGGGACAGGCAACTGCGGAGTTTCTAGCTATAAGGTCGTATAGACAAGCCATTATGCAGCTGCGTCCCAGGCCCGCGCAAAAAACGAATAAAACGAAGTCTAGACCCCGAATAGGGGCTGATGCAAATGATCGACGTCTCGGGGATTGCCGAGGTCTCTTGTACTTAACCACCATGCCGCATCCGTGTTTCGACATGAAGAACATGAAGAAGATACCGGCTCGGCTCAAAGTAGTCAAGCGTTTGCATTGGATGCAGTGCCATTCTTACTTCCCCAATAGAGCCTCGCAGACGGCATCCTCGACGGGGTGTCGGGAAAGACAATTGTGCAAAACTTCTTCACGATTAGCGATCGACTGCCCCCGAAAGACCAGGCTCACTTCTTGCCCGTCTTCTACGAGACCCTTGAAGGCCCACCTTTCTCCGTTAAATCTAGGGATTCCTTGTCTCAGAAAGAGGTTCGAGAGCTCCGCAGCTTCGGCATCCTTGGCTGCACTGTCCTCAAGTCCCTGGACTCACTACGCTCCCATTCACTTTTCCCCCAATCTGCGCTTGCGGACATCTGGAACCGCATGTGGACTTGCATCACAGTTCAAGCTGAGTTTATAGATACCTTCGAAGACCCTGTCGAAGAGATCTGGTTTCTTCACCTCTCGCTCATCATGAAGTTTGCGTTTTGGGAAGAGCTTGCGGAGCCATCGCCACTCAGGCCCAGCCTCCCTCTGCTGGAGCCACTTGTTGGCGATACTCCCTGTATCCGAGAGTATCTCACGACGATCTGGGCGCGCATGATCCACGACAAGGTTGTGCGAGACCGGTGTGCCACGCCGATGCGCTACATCCTGTGCTACTTCATGCGGACCAAAGAGGAGGAGAATTTCCAAGACATCGTTCTGGGCGCCGGCGGCACCGTATTCGATGTTTGCTCTCTGCTCCTGAAGCACCTCGACACCGTTCTCGCGGACATCGGCTCTGGGAGCGGTGATCCAAAGTGGATCATCCAGTCGCTCGTCTTCGTGCTGGAAACTATCGTGATGAACGACGCTGAGGTCATAGAGGTCCTGGCTCCCCAGCGCCTGGTCAAAAAGCTGGTCAACCTCTCCTTTGCCATCCACACGGCAGAATTCCAGGGCGCTTCACCCGCGGGTGCCCTATTTGGGCAATTGCAGGTATTTTTCATAATAGTGCTGGTATTCCGAGTGCGGAATCCGCAGGCATATATCCGCGAAGGCTTGCGCTCAGGACTGCTGGTGTCCATGGCGCAGTGCACCGACAAACTGATGAGCCCCACCCATCCGCTGTACGAGCCCTTTGTAAGCATTCTCGCGAAGATTGTGCCGGGGTACCTCACATCCTACTCGGTGCTCATTCGTCTCGAGAGGGCACTGGAGCTCTTTGAGGAGTCTGGGTTGGATGATCGCTTTTCGGACTCGGAGCTTGAAGGAATCTGGACGCCGTTCCACGAGTTGGCGCTGGAGCGGATCGCTCTGAGAGCCGAATATGACGAAAGCCACCGTTCTGTCAAGATTTGCGATAGCCTCAGCGTGCGTATTCTCTGAAATGACCTTTGACTATTCCAACCTCTCTTCAGTGTTGTGAGGTAAAAGATAAAGTCCACCTGCGGCGGTGTTCTCAGTGCATGAACATGTATTATTGCTCACCGAAGTGTCAAAAAGAGGACTGGGTCTCTGGAAAGCATGGTCAAGTATGCTGGAGCCTGTCAACGAAAGGTCCGTCCATCCATCTAAAAAGTCCACGCGCACTTACAGGAGTTGATAAAGACGGGACCGACGCAACCACGCGGGAGAAGTCATTCCTCCGCTTCCTCCTCCAGGCCGACTGTATCACGCACAAACACACCATTCTCGCACTGCACGGCGAGTCGATCGCGAGCACGCCGGAGCAGGGGCCGTTCTATACCGCGTTCAACTACGCCGCGGGTGCCGTCTACCTCAGTGTGCTGCCGGCGAAAGAGCTCAGTCCGCTTCTTCCCGCCGGCGCCCAACGACTGGGCGGTGCGTATCAGCTCCGTCGTCACGGCGCCGCGCAGGGTACACTGAGCCTGAATGTCGCTATCCTGCCGCGGGGCCGCCGCGAATTCCGATATTGGATCCTGCCGATGCGCTCATCGAATTCCAGGCTTTCCGACGAACTGGCGCGGCTCGTGGGCGAGAAGAGCGCGGGGGCTATTACTGGCGACGAGTATGACAGATCTCTCGGGTCACTGGTAGAGGAGGATGATTCAGAAGTATACTGATTACATTAACGACAATTTTATTCGGCGAGTCTCGCAAATACCCGGCTCGACGATGTGACTTTTCTTCCTCGCCATCGCTATGTCAAGCTCGCCGGGCCCCGCTCTCAAGGCCTCAAGGCCTCAAGCTTAGACTCGGCCACCGTTCTCAAACCGCCCTCCAGGATGTTTGATGACCCCCTTGTCATCGCCGCACCATCGCTTGCCACGTCGCGTCACCAGGGTGCACTCACTCTCCCACCCACTACGCCCCAACGTCGCGGCACCGTGTGCATTACCTGCGCGGACAAGGGGATCGTTAGCGCTGCTCGGTGGGAAGGAGCCTTCAAGGAGAATTCAAGGTGGCGTACCTTCTGCTCTCTCTTTTTCATCTTGCCACGCATCCTTCGTACCCACGTCTTCCTCGTCCCCGTATCCCTCATTTTCCCCAACATCTATCCTGGGTGTGTTTACTGAGAGCCGAATACTTATGATCAAAATTAAAATCATCAAGATTTGCGCTCAGTCCCTTCCCATGTGTGGCGAATGGGGAAGGAATGACGTTGGAAAGGGTGATCAACGGAACTTCCGGCGATCGCAGTCTATCCCCATGAGAAATTAAAAGAATCTATCATTCGTTTCATGGCTCCCTCCTCCACCGCGCAGCCATGAACTACCTAAACGTATTTCGCGGGACCGCCAAACCTCCACGCAGTCTTGCGTATCGGTCGGAAGATTCTACCCACCCCCTCCTCCCTCTCCAAATCGGTGAAGAAGACCCAAAGGCGCAGTTCTGGGCGCAGCGCCGCCCGAGCAGAGGAGCGCGCATTTGGTGGCGCCGTGCGGCTGCGGCCGCTGGTGTCCTCGGCGTCATAGGTTGCACCCTCGTTTTTGCGCCGCTGTTGCGTACCGTCAGCCCGGATTCGACCATCGCCCAGGAGGCGGTCGATGCGCTCTATGCACGCCAATCGACATCGCTTGAACAGGCTTCGGCGCGCTACACTCTCCGCACGGGTCGATCCCCGCCGAAATATTACGAGGAATGGTTTCACTTTGCGCAAGAGAAGCGGTGCCTCATCGACGAGTACGATCGAGTCCACCGTGACTTTGAGCCCTTTTACCAGCTCGCTATCGACAACCCAACTTTATTTGCCGCCAGAGTGGCCCACGCGCGCAACCGGGTGAGTGAGCGCACATTCTTGGCGTGCCATCATAAATGCTAATTCCGCAGCTCGAGGGCGACAACGCGGAGATCGCGCGCTTGGAAATTCGCGATGGAAAAGTCTCTATTGCGGGTGAAACTGCATACGGCGCATACTGGCCAGATACGGTCGGGCATGTACGTCTCCACAAAATTTTGGCGCCCTCCAAAACGCTGAATGAAAAAAGCTTTCAGAGCATCTCCCCAATATGACATTCTTCATGAACGGTCGAGACGAGCCGCGCGTTGCATTCAACTACCGTGCCCCCGGGGCCCGTACCCATGCGCTGTCGATTAACGACTCGACCCCGTTCTTAATACAGCCTCATCCAACGTCTGAGTTTTTTGCGCAGCAAAGTGGATGTCGTAATATTCCCCTGGAGGGGACGGGGTTCATGTCCAGCGCCAATAATGCCAGCAGCTGTATGTGGTTTTCATTTCTTTTGCGCCTTTAGGCGGCTAAAATGTTGTTGCCCGATAAAATTAGTTCTGATTTCGAGCGCCAAACCTGGGTTCACGACTGATTTGTATCCTATGCTCAGCATGACGAAGATGTCGCCCTGCTTTGCTGATATAGTCTTCCCGGGCGAGGTGCGTATGCTCCCTGGCTGTTCGTTGACTGGATGATAACTGATGGCGCTTCGAAGTATCACTATGGCCGCTCGTGGTGGTGAGTCCCTCTTCGTTTTCTCAGCCGCCACTGATCTTTTAACATTGTTCTAGGTATGGGCACTACAGATTCGAGGACAACGTGCCCTGGGATCGGAAGGAAGACAAAGTTTGTGAGTAATATCTTTATCTTGCTCGCGACAAGCGCATTCCGACACCAACGCAGACTGGCGTGGGATGTCCAACGGAGGTATGATACTGGGCGATAACTACCATGACTTCGCGCGCTTCAGGGCGGTCGACCTCGCCCGTGCGCATCCCGAGCTCATGGATGTGGCTATCACGACCTTTGCGGAGACGCTCTGCGAGGAGGACTGCGATCGGGATGCCGTGATAGCGGAGTACAATATCACCGGCGTCGGGGAACCAAGGGAAGACGTCTATGGCTACAAATACGTGCTCGACCTCGATGGGACCACGTTCTCCGGAAGATTCTTGGGCCTCCTCAAGTCGGGATCGCTCGTTTTCAAGGTACGGCATTCATCTCGATTTATTGTGTGGCCCATATACTCAAAAAATAACTGCCGCAGTCCACCTTATTTGAGGAGTACTTCAGCGACTGGCTCAAGCCCTTCGAGCACTACGTCCCCGTCCTCCCGGACCTTTCAGATTTAGTGCAGAAATCCGAGTGGGCAAACAAACACCCCCAGGAGGCGCGTATGATACAGCAGAAGGGGTTGGAGTTCACCCGGCGGGTGATCACTGACGAACAGAATGACTGCTATTTGTTCGCTGTGCTTATTGAGTGGGCACAGTTGCAGGGCGTGGACTCGTCTTAATTTCGACATCTCAGTTAATAGATGAACGGATTTTAGATTTTAGAATTTAGACACGTAGATCGAGTTGGTACGTAGAATACGGTAACTAGATTGTCCTTTAATATCAACTCAAACCTTCTAAAGATTTCTGAACTCGTCCAATGCTTGTTTCTCCAATGGCCGAACGATACGCTAGCTCATCGCGCTCTGGGAGCTGCAATGTAGTACAAACTGTAAGTAGAAGATGTAGGTAAATGCACTCCGAGGAGCGGTGGGTCACGAAATATCTCCGAAGAGACTGGGGAGGCAAAAATTCATGCAAGGATGCCAACGGAGGGCAAAACAACATGCATAGATGGATGGTGTGTCAGACGCGGCCGCAGGCCGCTGTGAGACGCTCCCGGCCCCGAGAGTGCAATAAAAGCAACTCCGGGAAGTGGGAGACGTAGCTCGCACGAGACGTTCCCGACAACCAGAGCGCAACGAAGGCGACTCCGGGCAGGAGACGAAACTCGCGTGGGCAGCCCGCGGCCAGCGCGACGCGAGACTGGGGAGTACCGACGCCAGAAAGCGGACAGCCGGACCCCCCAACCGGAGCAGCGCTCCCAAAGCGAAGCGCGGCCGGCGAACGCAATGGCGACGGGCACCCCAACTGGAGCGGTGTGACGAGGAAAGGAGGAAGGAAAATGATAACATAAAAGTTCAAAGAACAAATGAGTAGATGGACTTAGCGTTGGAACGAGGACTCAGTAAACCCAATGTCTTGATGCCGGCAAGCTAAGAATATGTCGCCGGAGATCCACGCTAACGACATCCGAGAGATTGCCGACGCATCCAGCCCAGAAATAGACGAAAAGGCTAGAAAAGAGCTCCTAGATGGCTGGAGTGGAAGCCTGGAGGATCCAGCACAAAACTAGCGCGCAAAAAACTGTCGGCGCGACGCGAGGTGGTGGGAGCGAGCAGAGCAAATTGACCTGTGACCTGTGTGATGTCAGTTGTTAGTCAGCTCCCCCACGCTCTTCTCGCTCGCGTATCTTGCGCTACACCGCTCGTGCCTCGCCCCGTAGCTGGCACTATTGCGTGCAATCGCGACGGTCCCGTGATAGCCAAATATACATCAACTCGGACAACGCGAGAGTCGTAGACATCAATTCAACGCAAAAAGTACAGTCGTACACATTAATACTAGGTGGCTACAGTAGATGATATATATAATTAAATAGCCCTGCCCTGAAAAGGTGTTACAGAAGAGATGGACAATCGCCTTCCCGAAGTACTTCCTGAGCACTACTACGTATGAGAAGCCGCCTAGTCCTCATCCTTATAGTGTTTGAGGAAGATTTGTCTTCTGCCAATATCTCGAGAGTCCGATCAGAAATCATATGGGTTGGTCGTAGTTGAAACTCACCCAGTGGGGCATCTTCAACCTGTCTATTGTTCCAAAGTTAGTGCTGAAAGAGAAGTGGACAGAATTGTTCGCACTCGTCGTCCTCGTAGTGTTTGAGGAATATTTGTCTCTTCTCGACACCTACAGGTCACATTAATCACGGTCCGATCCATGCAAGTGGAACATACTCTGAGTAGCCCCTGCTTGGCTGAATGGGGAGGTAAGCATTTCGGTTCACGAAGCCAGTGATAGTAAAGCGTACTCGTCGTCTATAGAGTGTTTGAAGAATATTTGCCTCTTTCCGACATCTACACCACGTTTTCAGCAACCCCGTCCCAAATTGATAACAGGGAGAGCTCACTCTGTGCCTCGTCCTCTCGTCTTGGTCTCTTGTTCAGGTCTATTCCAGACGATTGAATCGTCGCCGGTGGCCTTGCTAGGTGCTCCGCTTCAGCGACCAGAGGAACCCAGTAGGACGGACAAGAACGAACCAATCGCAATAGCATGGGCTGAACGGTGGTCAACGATGTGAAAAGAAATCCACGATGCTGGCAAACCTTCAAGAACTGCTGAAAGCAGAATAATTAGGCCAGGGAAAGAGATGTTGAGTTTCATGATTGGGAGATCTCGAGAGGAGAAAAGAAAGGGGACTTGTGTGGTTCTTGTATCTGAAGGGTCGCCATTTCGACTGGCTTTGCTTTATACCCGAATTCGCGGTGCGGCAGATTCTCAGTTGAAACCTGTCCGATCTGAATTCCATTATAATCAGGGGACTATGAATTCAATTCACCGCACCCATCCTCTTCACCATACGCACTGCAGTAGGCCGTGTGGCTCCGAGTGGTCCTTCTGCCGCCGATTTTTGCTTCAAATTTGCAATTAGCAGAGAGTTTCATTCTTCGTGGTAAGTTCCCGTCGTCGGTGCCGCGCCAGGCGATACTCATTCTGACTAGTTTCACCCTTGAGTCTTACCCGAAACGGCGGGATTAGCGGCGTGACCTGGATTCCCGAGTTAAAAGCAGCATGACGGACTAGGAACACTGCCATCGCTAGAAGTTTCAAGGTTCACCGATGATCACTGCTTATCCGTGCAAAAGATTAAAGTGCCAGTGCGTCGCGGGACATCATCTCCCTCGCCCAAACCCCCAGATGCCACGACATTCTTACGCCCCTCTGCAAAACTCTCCTGTAAAGCAAGATTTAGAAGGCACATACCACCCGAGCCCGCGGCAGCGGCCACGCCATATATACCTCATTCTGTCCTTGATCCTAAACATTGCGCTGCTAGTCGTTCCCATTGTTGGCCATTTCCGGGCGAATAGACCTGTGGCAATTTATTGTAAGCAAGAATAATCAGATTTCATTAAAGAGAGACTCTCAAAATCATGTCCAGCACCCGCTCAAAGCGCGGTAGAATATCAGGTGGTTAAGTTCACGCGCGGGGTCGAAGACGACATCCCAATATACGAGCAACGACCCTCACCCGAGGTCGACGAGGCGTGGCGACAACTCTATGCATGTAAGAGTTCTGTCCTTGATCCACGGACAACTGCTGGTGGCTGAGCTTTAAAAGTTTCAGAAACCAGTGTTTCAAGATCCGAAGCCTCTCAGATGGCTAATAGGACCTGGCCGATACTTGGTGCTCCTGATCATTACCTCGTTGCTTTGGATGTGTTCCACCAACTCCATTGCTTGGTACCGCCTTCTCTCTCTTGTCCTATATTTCTACTGATCGCCCGCCCTGGGTTTTAGGACATGGTTCGCCAGCGACTCCATCCCGGGCATAATTATACCCGCCTACCAATGGGGCACATCCGCCACTGTATCGGCGCAATTCGCCAGGCCCTGATGTGCGCTGCGGACATCAGCCCCGTCGTGTGGCAATGGTCGGATGAGCTGCAGATCGCGGACCAGAGGGACGACATCCCGCACGTCTGCCGTGATTATGGGAAAATTCAGGCCTGGGCAAAGGACCATCATGCGGGGGCGTTCCCAGACGTCACAGTCTACATAGGTGACTCCGTCTGAGGGTACACTGTAATTCCTGGCCCTGTCACCTCAAGTCTGAGACTAGCTCATGCGCTGGTGCTTGAGTTATTTCGTGGGTTCCTGCTGAATGCCGATCGGGTAGGAATTATTGGTCCAGATTTCAAGAGTCCCTCGTTTTTGTAAATATTCGGAGCCAAGACCTAAGCTCCCAGAAAAGCCAGTGGTTAGTTCAAGGTTAGTTCAAGTTCAAGTTTGGACACTTCCCTTTAGCAGCGTCTTGACTGCAGCTATGGCATGGGTGGGCAGCGGAAGGGATGAGCTGTGCGCCGGGCGCCCGGTATTCCAACAGAAAGCCTTCATTCTGATGTTCCGTTGTCGGCGCTGTTCGACTCCGATCATGGGAGTTTTGATGGACGGTCAAACTACATGACCGCCGTGAGCGCTCTTTCTGTATCCACAATGGCGAAACCGGTGAATTGCGGCCTTTCCACTGGCGCAAGAGCTCATCTACTGGCCATCCCCGGGGTGACTCAGCTTGTGAGGCAATGTGAGCTACTGCACCTTGTTTTCTGAGTTCATTCCTCAGTGGCACTCACGGCTTTCCACACCCATCCCACGCCCGGCTTCTATCACCACATCTTCCAGCAGTTGCAGAAACGCTCCGTCTCACATGCAAGTCACATTTGAACCTGCCGGTGACAGATCTCTTATGCAATACCGCTACTTCGAGCACCACGTTTAAAAATTCCACAGACTGTGATATGTTTTAATCGGTTCTCCCGGGCTGTCTCGACAGCATTGAGGTGGCTTTCCAACATCCCACCACCTTGAACTGTGTCGTTGTGTCGAAACTATGTTACGATCGGATGAACTTTTGGGACACGCACTTCGTCGGAAGGTACGCTTTTAAGAAGTTTTGACTCCTCGTCGATTGAGGTACATCAGCAAACCCTGATTTTCCCTGTAGTGGCCTGTAGTAGCCCATAGTAGCTTGTAGTAAGTGCCCAGCTACGTAGTACTCTGTAGTACCCTGTAGTACTCTGTAGTACTCTGTAGTAAGGCCACTACTCTGTAGTACTCTGTAGTAAGGCCGCTACTTTGTAGTATTCTGTAGTAACCCTGCTACTCTGTAGTAAGGCCACTAGTCTATAGTATTCTGTAGTAAGGCTGCTACTCTGGGATAGATCGACTCTATGACATCCATGCTACACCTTGGTACAAAGACTCATAGGATTTCATTATATACTCGTGGAGAACAAAGCAAGTTTTTCCGGGAGGACAAATTTGGCCCATTAACGGCATAGCGAAACAATGCAATACAACTCAATCTGCCGGTTTTTCGCAGCGCAAAGGGCCATTAAATTTATATTAGGTCCTGTAGGACTGAAACACAACCCCCAACCCGTTTTAGCTATTATCAAACAGCTCCGGGACATTTTGATTGAAGCCCTGAAAATGTGCCAAATGATGCTCTCAAAAAAATCACGCTGTGCAGGCGCAATCTGACGGTTTCACCCAATTCCCTTTGCAAGCTGAAGTTACTTAAGGATGAGACTCGCCTCCCAAAATTTTGAGCCCATCCGAGACCTGCGACGTAGCGAGGCCGGTGTTTCGCTTCCCGGTTCGCCACTGTAAACTCTAGCAAGTCCACTCCAGATACATCATGTTGTCAAAAACAATACCACTCTGTTTAATTTAAACCTACAAAATAACTCTGTCTCCAGCGTTGACGAACACGGTAAAGCGATCATCCGTTACGACAACGTTGATTTGTTTCCCTCCCCCTGCAGAAATCACGTCAGTGTAATGAGTTGAATCAGGACAAAATGTGATAGTAGTGGTGGCAAGGTTCAGTTCGGAAATCGGTCCGAACTTGAACCGGACCTGAACCGGACACACATTCAGGTTCAACGTTCGGAAAGTGGCCAAACCGAACCCGGCGTTCAGGTTCGGCGTTCGCGCTGTCGAGGCGAGGTTCAAACTTCAACCGAACCCCGAACCGAAGTGCCGTCTTTTGCCGGTATTTCTGTTGAATTTCAACATCGGTTTGGGCATTCATCCTCAGTGCATCATCCTTCCAGAGCATTTTGGAACCCAACTGGCCATAAATTTAGTGCTCCTTAGGGTTGAATGTTGCAGAGTTGGTGAGTGTTGAAGTTTTGATCCATCATATGTTTTGTTCTGGTCCACTTTCCAGGGATAGAGCAGGAGTGTAGGATCCCCTAGCCAAGGAAGTACATAGAAATACCCCATAGGTGGTGTCTTGAACGAGTTTTTGGACCCCTGAGAAGCCCGATTTTTTTTTCAGGTTCAAACGTGTTTGAACGCCGAACTGAACCTGAACGTGGGTTCAGGTTCTGCGTTCGGGTAATGCCTGAACCGAACCTTGCCAGCACTATATAGTACCTCAATACTGCCCTCCTGCCCCACACGCCCCGCAGTATTTTTGATTGGTGCGCGAACAAGCTTTGCGCCAGTCATCGACGCGTGTGCAGAAGCCATCCTGAAGGTTACGTGCCTATTGATTTCTTTCTTTTGAATGATGTTCCAAAAAATGTATGCGAAAGAGGCATCCTACTGGAAAACACGGTCATGTTGGAGTACCAGGTTCTTGACTTGTCGCTCAAATGGGATATACTGCGTGTCAGTGCGATTGGGTTCGTGGAAGCCACCGATGCCCCATGGGTTCAGCGAAGGGAAAGTGAAGGTCAAAAGCCCAGGTGTCATGATTCCCACTTTTTCCCTATTTCCATCCTAAACTCCCCGGGTTATTTACAATCGGAATAACCCGAATGGCGAGATCAATGCCAACCCCGGATCAGGAATCCCATCAGGTGCCGCATTGATCCTTTTATTTCAACTTCCCTCCGATTGCTTTCTCAACGATCACCCCTTTCTGCCTGGTGCACGCTGCGATGTCAACCGTCACTGGCAACGCCTCTGACATATTTCATATATATTCTAATTACTTCGCTACCAGTTACTAGGTATTTTACTATAAAACCCCTACTTACAGCTCTGTATTCTTTACACTATTCTAGTCTATTCTCCAGAGCTTAATCAGATTATCTCAAACCTATCTCTTTCTGTATCGCCAGTCGCCTACGTCGCAGTAACCCTGCTAGTTAAGGCTCTGTGCTGACAAAAGAATAGTGTCTC
The DNA here is from genome assembly GCA_029233265.1 of Mycena alexandri. NCBI lineage: Eukaryota > Fungi > Basidiomycota > Agaricomycetes > Agaricales > Mycenaceae > Mycena > Mycena alexandri. Next base: position 312,378 of record JARJCM010000064.1, on the reverse strand, counting down.
CTCTACCGACGACTCGACTGGAGGATACAATGAGCGACCCCACTGGATTTACCATGCCTCAGCCGGAGGCATTCGAGAGCGAGACTGTCGACAGCCGCACCGGGTTGCTCTATCGCCAAGCTCACCAGAGCCACACCGAGATCAGAGAACTCCACGGTCAGATTGCCATCGTTCAGGATTTGCTCACCTCAGCCCACGGCAAGCTGGACGCACTCAACCACAAACGAACCGCGCAGAATGCTCTGCTAGCGGAAGCCATGGCGGCGTTGACCTCGGCTCATACCGCCATCGGACAAGGGACTCTCCACGCTACGGGTGGGGAGGTCAAACTCAATACGAAGCAACCCCGGGTTGCCGCGCCTCGCATGTTCAGAGGAGACTCCAAACAGGTCGACCAGTTTCTGGCCGACTGCTGGCTGAACTTCCATGGCAACACCGCCTACAGCCAGGATAGCAGCAAGATTACCTTCGCCCTATCCTATATGAAGGACGGATCTGCCTCTCAGTGGGCCAACAACGTCGTGTTGGCCATGCAGACCAAGGATGCGACCAGTTCGTACTCCACCTGGGAGACATTCCGCCTTGCAGTCATCGAGGCCTTCAAAGGAGGAGCACAAGTCGAAATTGCCCAGGCCAAGATGGAGCGCCTGCACCAGAAGAAGAGCACAGCTACGGAATACTTCACCGTGTTGGACGCCCTCAACAAGACCGCGGCGTATGATGAGGTCACCCTTATCCGCCTACTCAAACGAGGAGTCGACGAGAAAGTAATCCGAGCCGTCTACGGACAGGGAACCCTGCCCACCACTTATGCAGAGTGGAAGGCCCAAGTCATCAAGATGGACGGAGTGCACCGCGCGTTCTTAGTCATGGACGGAAGCCTGAGAGATGGCAACACTCAAGTGACTACCCCGAGGATGCACACCGCACAGAGTTCCGGAGTAAACCACCATGGGAATCAACCGGGTTATTCCCGCAAATCGGAGTGGAAGGGTCCATTGAATAACCCGGTAACCCATTTTGGGAATAACCCGGTTACTTCGAATACGGGCGGTTCAACCGCAAACTCCACCACCACCGGCAGCGGGGCCGCTCCCATGGATATCGACCGAATGGTCAGCAGAGGCAACGCCAACACCTCCCGCCCCACTTGTTACAACTGTGGGCAGGAAGGGCATTTGGCTCAAAACTGCCCGCGCCGTCTGGTCAAGGACCCCCAGTTCCGTGCGATATATTCAGACCTGTTGAAAGAAGAACAGGCAGCGGAGGATTTTCCCGAAGGTCACGAGTAAAGTTTGCGAACTCGCGACCTGACCCTATATCCGACTCACCTGTACCGGTTACATCCCAGAATCGATTTGAACTTCTATCTATTCCGGATACCGATGAGACGGCGAATGCAAGCGAAACCGAGGAAGACGTGAAATGGAGTCGAGAGGCCATTCTCGTAGCTCCAGAAGACGAAAGTCGGAACGCGAGCAGACGGAGAAAGCGGAATGGCGCAGACTCCCTGCTGGAAGTGTAGAACGAACATTGGCTCGAGCCATGGCCCGGCCCTTCGAAGGAAAAGCAGTCATAACCCGGTGGGCCCACCCACACCGATGAGGGGAAGTGACAGATGAATTGGTCGACCGGGATACTCACGCCTACCGACCCGACGCCCTGGACCCGCTGGACAGTCTGAGAGAACCCCCCAGCTTTTATACGGGCCATGGACAGCAATTCAATGATGATCCCGGTCACCATCCAAGAACTGAATAATCTTTGAGGATGCTCGGTCACCGGGTTGGTGGACAGCGGCGCCACAGGAGGATTCATCAACAAAAGACGAGTGGAGGAAAGGGGATTCGAGCGAGAACCCCTGCCTCTACCAGTACCGGTTTATAACGCTGACGGAACACCCAACCGAGGAGGGCAGATTACCCATGTCGTGCGCATGCGTCTACAGGTACAGGACCACGCCGAAGTCTGTGCCCTTGCGATCACCGACACTGGCAAAAGCAATGTTATCATCAGATTCAACTGGCTCCGGAAACACAACCCGGAGATCGATTGGGAGAAGGGGGAGCTAAAATTCATGTGATGCCCCGCCAGTTGTAAACGCGAGCGCCTACAAGACGTCTGGGTGGAAGAAGATCAAGAAGACATACAGGAAGGGGACCAGATTTTTATAACCCGGATATATCCGGACACCGCGTTGCTGCAGAGGAACGCGGCCCAACTCCGAGCCATGGGCAGCGTAGCCACAAAACTAGCGGCGGCGGCCAACGAAGCGAAAGGTGAACAGCGGATAGAAGACAACGTACCGGAACATTATTTGCGAGACTATCGCAGTGTGTTCGAGAAAGACCAGTTCGATAAACTCCCGGCACGGAAGAAATGGGACCATGCGATCGAACTCAAACCCGGGGCAGAACCCGTGAAGGGGCGGAATATTCCGCTCAACGCGACAGAACGACGCGAGTTGGACATGTTCATCAAAGAACATTTGGAAACCGGGAGAATCCGACCCTCCAAGTCGCCCTGGGCTTTGCCGTTCTTCTTCGTCAAGAAAAAGGATGGGAAACTACGGCCAGTGCAAGATTATCGGAAATTGAACGAACTTACCATAAAGAATCGTTACCCCATTCCGTTGATCTCCGAGATCATGCACATGCTCCGTAAGGCAACTTGGTTCACTAAATTGGACGTTCGATGGGGATACAACAATATTCGCATCAAAGAGGGAGACGAGGAGAAGGCCGCCTTCATGACAAACCGCGGCTTGTGGGAACCTCTGGTTATGTTCTTCGGGCTCACGAATTCGCCAGCCACATTCCAGTCGATGATGAACGAGATCTTCAAACGACAAATCACAGAAGGCCGGGTTATCGTATACCTCGACGACATTCTCATCTACTCAGATAACCTGGAAGACCATCGGACGACGGTGCTCGAGGTGCTTCAGGTGCTCAAGGAAAACGACTTGTTCCTCAAGCACGAGAAATGCGAATTCGAGAAACGAGAGGTCAAATACCTCGGAGTGATTATCGGGGACGGCAAAATTCGAATGGACCCTGTGAAGGTGGCCGGAGTCTGGGAGTGGGCTACTCCGAAAACGGTGAAGGACGTTCAGAGTTTCCTCGGATTCCTGAATTTCTACCGGCGGTTTATCCAGGGGTTCGGGGATCTGGCCAAACCATTAACCCGGTTAACCCGAAAAAACCTGCGGTGGCGTTGGGGACAAGAAGAACACGGGGCGTTCCGGCGGCTTATTGACACTGTAACCTCTGAACCGGTCCTCCACTTCCCCACGGACGACGGAGAATGGCGCGTGGAGGCAGACTCCTCCGACTTCGCGACAGGGCCTGCTTAACTCAATGCCAGAACGGAGTCTGGGTGCCCATCACATTTCTGTCCAAAGGACTCAACAATACAGAAAGGAACTACGATATACACGACAAGGAAATGCTCACCGTGATGCGTGCACTATACGAGTGGCGCCATTTCCTGCAGGGCAGCAACAAAAAATTCGAAATCTGGACGGACCACAAAAACCTGGAATACTTTACCACGACCAAGAAGCTTAACCGTCGACAGGCGCGCTGGTCGTTGGAACTCAGCGAATACGACTTTACCCTGGTTCATAAACCAGGGAAACAGCACACGAAGACCGACGCGCTGTCCCGTCGCGGGGGACATGAACACGGTGAGTTGGATAATTCCAACATTGTGTTGTTACCGAACAAACTATTTTCCGATAACCCGGAATCTCCGGTCAGTGGGGCGGAGTTCTTGTGGGCCATGCCCGCGGTGCTCGACGACACACCCGGGGACAGATTTATGGCCGACATAAAAACATTGAAGGACAAATGGGAGGACACGGCGAAGGAAGGACTAAAGAAGTTGGGCAGTGGTTGGGCAGAAAACCCGGACGGGTTTCTCACCAAAGGCGGACTGGTCTACGTGCCGGAAAATGAAACGCTCCGTCACCGGATTCTTCGAGCGCACCACGACGACTTCCTGGCAGGACATCCCGGGCAGTACCAAACGATGGAACTCATTACCCGAAACTACTATTGGCCCACCGTGCTCCGAGACACAAAAAAATATGTGGTGGCATGTCCGACTTGCCAACGAACGAAGGTTTTCCCAGTGAAGCCAAGGGGAGCGTTACACCCGAACACGGTACCCGAGAAACCCTGGCAAAACATCTCCATCGACCTCATCGTCAAATTACCGGAGAGCAACGGCTTCGACTCCATTGCAGTGATTGTAGACCGCCTCACGAAAGGCAATCCGGGTTCTGCCCTGCACAGAACACATCAGCGGGGAAGGCATTGCACGACTATACCGCGACTACATATGGAAGACTACGGATTGCCGGAAATCGTTATCAGCGACTGGGGCCAGATATTCGTCGGCCACTTTATGCGGGACCTCCTGAAACTTTTGGGCATTAAATCGAACGCCTCGACGGCTTATCACCCGCAGACGGATGGACAGACGGAACACGTCAATCAGGAGGTCGAACAATGCCTTAGGGTGTTCACAAACTTCTTGCAAGACGACTGGGCGGACTGGCTATCGCTGGCAGAATTCAGCTACAACGACAAGGTTCACACAACAACAGGCGTTAGCCCGTTCTTTGCCATGCTCGGATTTCACCCGCGGAAAGGGAGCGAGCCTAGGCTCGAGGTGCCCACAGAAGCGGCGGACGACTTCGCAAAGCGAATGCACTTGGTACGAGAGGAAGCGGCCGCCTCAATGAGGGCGGCCCAAGAAACGGTGAAACGCTTCTACGACCGGAAGCGGGGGGAAGATCCCGGATATAACCCGGGAGACGAGGTTTACCTGTCAGGCAGAAACCTCGTAACTCATAGGCCGATGAAAAAACTGGACGACAAACGCCATGGACCCTTCAAAGTGGTTCGAAAGGTCGGCGCGTTGTCCTACGAGTTGAAACTTCCAGACACATGGAAAGTCCACCCTGTGTTTAACACAGTATTCCTGCGTCCGTGGAAACCCCCGGTGGCCGAACATCAGAAAACGGTACCACCCCCGCCCCCAGACGTACGGGACGGAGTAGACGTGTACGAGGTGGGGGAAGTCCTCGAATTAAGAAGGCAAAAAACTCCTTGCGGTATTATCTACGCTGGGAGGGGTATCCGAAGGAGGAATATACCTGGGAACCCCGACGGCATCTGACAGGAGCGGAAGAGGCGCTCAACAACTTCTACAAGAAGAACCCGGGGGCACCAAGGGAAATTCCGAACGGGAGAGGCGGCTGGAAGATATGCAACCCTCCTAGGGCTTAAACCGCCATGCTTCAGAGACGAAGCATCCTTAAGGGGGGGGTAATGTCATGATTCCCACTTTTTCCCTATTTCCATCCTAAACTCCCCGGGTTATTTACAATCGGAATAACCCGAATGGCGAGATCAATGCCAACCCCGGATCAGGAATCCCATCAGGTGCCGCATTGATCCTTTTATTTCAACTTCCCTCCGATTGCTTTCTCAACGATCACCCCTTTCTGCCTGGTGCACGCTGTGATGTCAACCGTCACTGGCAACGCCTCTGACATATTTCATATATATTCTAATTACTTCGCTACCAGTTACTAGGTATTTTACTATAAAACCCCTACTTACAGCTCTGTATTCTTTACACTATTCTAGTCTATTCTCCAGAGCTTAATCAGATTATCTCAAACCTATCTCTTTCTGTATCGCCAGTCGCCTACGTCGCAGTAACCCTGCTAGTTAAGGCTCTGTGCTGACACCAGGGTTGTGATCTGTGATGAATGTCGAGTTTGTTTACATTTTTTCGAAATTCTTTTTAAGGTAGCGGACAGGCAAATACGGTTACCCCACATGCTGTGACCGTAACACTCCTTTTTGGGACGAGCGGTCTTCGACCGCGTTTCTTCACCACTTTTCGTAACTATTGAAAAAATCAGCCAAAACAGAGTTGTGTGTATGTACCTTAGGTGTTACTGTGAATTTTCTTGAGAGTTTTGGTGCAAAAATGAAGGACTAGTTCCAATTTCTTCTACAAAATGGTACTTTCTGTCAAAATTCTGCCCCAGACCTGAGTTTATTAGGGCAGAGTTGTTGGATATGGCTCATCTTATTCCAAATACATGCTCTGGATTTGAACTGGCTGCATTTTGGAAGGTTCAGCTTGAATTGACACTAGTTTGTTTTGGTGCTCAGCATAGCACAACAGATTGGACGACCCATGGGGGTACCCAGGTGCCAGAGATGGATGGAATACACTATAACTTTTATCTCCAAGCCTCCTAGGGAGCTGAAAGCCTGTATAGTTGTGCAAGGGGCAAAGCAAACACTGGTTTGGACCATTTTGGGGAAAATTTTGGAACTAGTCCTTCATTTTTGCACCAAAACTCTCAAGAAAATTCACAGTAACACCTAAGGTACATACACACAACTCTGTTTTGGCCGATTTTTTCAATAGTTACGAAAAGTGGTGAAGAAACGCGGTCGAAGACCGCTCGTCCCAAAAAGGAGTGTTACGGTCACAGCACGTGGGGTAACCGTATTTGCCTGTCCGCTACCTTATCAAGGCACCATGCAATGGCGGCCGCCTTTGTACTTTGTTGGTTGGTAGGAGTATTCTCACCCACAGTATAACCAACGGCTGTACCTTAGCAGTAGTTCGAACAACCTCATGTCCAATGACACTTGCCGTTCGAACCCCGTTTGAACGGCACTATATTTGTTTTTCGACTTAATTGCACCGCTGGGGGCCACAGTTCGAACGGTCTCCGTTCAAGCCGTTCAAACGGACAGTTCGAATGGCTGGTGACTGGTTCGAGTGTTGTGGGAACACTATTATTGAAGCAAGCAAGTTATGTGCAGGGTTCATGATATTTGCGATTGAAACGACTGCTCGAACCAAGTCCGAACGCTGTGGCACCACAAGTTCGCTTTTTATTTTGGTTCAAACAAAAGTATTTCTTTGTTCGAACACTACATCATCCCAGGGACAACACTCTTGGGCTCAAGCAGTGACCAAGAGGGAACTTGGGACAGGGAGGTCGACTTTTTTTTTGTTCGACCGGAGTACTCCCCGTGAGATGATGGTTCGAACCATGATTCTAACTGCGGTTCAAGGGACGTTCGGATGAGGGACTGGAATGTTTATTTAATTCATAATTGGGTAGGACTGGGTGAAGTGTTTGAGCTGCAGGCAAAATACCGGTCAGTGTCATTGTGAATGAGGCCGTTCAAATTACTCTAGAACGCTGTGGTTGCTGGACGGCTTCTAAAAGCACTGTACTTATGCGCTACGGGCCGGCTAACTTTATTGCGGCCCGAACTTTGTTGCGGGTTGTTTGGTTGATAGGCTGAAAGAGTTCGCCTGTGCTGCACAGGGGGCTGTTAAATGACTCAAATCCCAGGGCATAGACAAAGTCTATACCTAGCCTGCGACGCGTGCCGCGCCTCCCTTTTTTAACCTGCTAGAATGATGGGTCTCCAGCGTGTCCTCCGATCTGGAGGTTACAATCACTTTTTGTTGCTGTGATCCAATTAAAACTGCCACAGGACTCAAGGTCCAGCCGTACAGTGCTTATAAACTTTTTGTGGAAAATAAAGTTCAACAAATTCCTATGAGGCCATCATGAACACAAAAAAGCTGAAAATAATCAAGGAGTCAACATCAAAGACACTTCATTTGAGGGACCAGATCCACAGTCTGGAGCAAGAGGACAAGTATAAAAATGTTCTTTAATTAATTTCTTTTGGCGACTAGGGCCCCTAGGGCGTGATCGAGCACCGGACCGGTATGATAGTGCACCGGCCCGACCTTTTACATTATCGTTTTGAGACCTGGGACCTAAGACGGTACCAGGAACAAGGGCTTGAAGGATGCCGGCGAGGTAACTTTTCTTGGGCTTGAGCCTCGTACTACAGAGGATGCGCCCTACTACAGAGTACTACAGATGATGAGGGCCTACTACAGAGCACTACATAGTACTACATAAACAATGACCTTCACTACAGACACTACAGGCACTACAGCACTACATAGTACTCTGTAGTACTATGTAGCGGGCCCAGGGTTTGCTGATGCTCTTTGTAGCCTCCTCAGATGGCACAAATAAATGTACACCCCATGAAAATGAAAACTTCAAAAAATTACAGAATGAGATCAAGAAATTGATGAAACCTTCTTTTGGTAATCTCCGGTTTGGTTTTCATATAGCCACATTTTGTTTTGAATTGCCAAATTTTTGCTTTGATTCAACAAAGGTCAGGTCTGGCAGCGAAGGAAAATAGGAACAGGTTTAGGCATTACAGCCAACGACAGTACCAAAGGCGCGGATCAAAATTTTTCAATTTTAGAGATTTTTGATCACTTTGAAAGAATTCCCCATTGCTCGCTCAGTTCTACACCGTTCGGCTTGTAAGTATGCTACAAATGTCAGGCTAATTCGCACACAACTAACCATAGAGTTCAATTGGGCAAAATGTTTTATTTTGGGTAAGCTCGCAAGTTGGGTCGATCACACAGTAAATTCACCCTGGTAATGTCATTGCATATCCAATTGGGCCCACTTTTGGAGACCAGTTCATGCCCCGCTCATTGCACAGTCGATAAGGGTGTGCTCAGGCCAGTCAAAGCGGAGATAAAGTACCTTCTCTGTTGTAAACCAGTGTATAGAAATCGCAACATTGTTTGTTGGGTCCAGAAGTAACTGTGTGAACCAATAAGTCGAAGCTTCGCTGAAACGGTGCACTCGGGTGCAGCCGTGAAATCGATAGATTGGCAAGTCAGACCAGCGCAGCGAGCTATCAACTCAACCAACACCAACCAAAAACCAGCCAAATCTAACTAATCTCACAAACTCCAATAACCGAAGCTAATTGTGTGTGTGAGTTCGGGGTAGTGGGACAGGCGTCTCGTCCCTCAGGATTGTTGCTTTAAGTGTTATCAACAAGTGGACCGCAGACAAGGTTTATATTGAGCGCAAGTTCAATTGGGTTTCAATTCAATTCAATTCAATATCTTTATCTGAAGTCGCGGCCCCCGTAGGAAAGTTTGTATGGTTTGAGAGTACTCGACTTGAGTAAAAAATATGGAGATTGTGTACTTGCAACACTACAATGACCACTCTTGCCACAGAGTAGCCACAGTAGACCAAAAGGTCAAGCTTTCCTTTATTTCCCAACTATTGCCAGAGGATTCACTGGGGTACATTGGTGAAATTCTATATTTATACAAACTGCATAGGCTAAAAGGAAATATTCGGAATGAGCTCGGAATGGCGTGATAGGTCATGATTGATGAACCATGTGGGTTGGTGGTTAGCGGTCCAATAGCGGTTGGAGTATTCCTAACCGTGGGTAGTTTTGGTTGCCAACCGCTGGCCTGTGAATATCATATCATGGCCTAGGCCGAGAAGCCTCGACGGTTAGCAGTTACTTGGGATCCTGTTCAGCTGCTGACCGCTGGCGGTCCCTACCATTGGCCATTAACCAATGTCTTTTATATAGCTTTTATCTCGAGAGGACTCTGTTGGGTGGCTTACCACTGGTCCAGGACTGACACCATCACCGCCATTGCCTCCCCCCGTGCGCAGCCAGGCCAGTACCTCTTAGCGCTCTTCCACACCCTCCACCGCCGCCTGCTTTGCACCCGCCCCACACTCAAGATCCGAGTCCACTGGGTGCCTGCGCACATCGGGATCGCTGGTAACGAAGCCGTAGATGCTGGTGCAAAGGAGGTGGCCCTCGCGTCGCGGATCACCACCTTCAAATCTGACCTCCCCAAGGCGGCGGCGCTGGACGCAGGGGCCAAGGCCTTCAAGCGACACTGGCTCTCCGAGTGGCGCACGTCTCCGCGTCGCCCTGTTTGACCACCCCAAGCCCGGTAACGCGGTCCCCCGGATGTTGTCATGGGATCTGGGTATTCATGGTGTATTTTGAATTTACCCTGTATATTAGTCTTCGTAAATTCTGTATTTTGATTCACAACCGAAGCCACACTTCTCAGCTATTACTTCGGTGCCTCAACCGAATTTATAGTCCAGGTTAAGCTTCTGAACGACTCAAAAGCTTAACGCATCAATATTTGATCGGAGATCAAACCATCAGATTAACTTTGTGTAGCCTTGTTCTGTACCTTGAAACATGTTTATTACATGTTTCTCACACCCATTAAGTGTCAACCCTTATGGTTGATGCACGGCCATTCTATGTAGTCTTTTCCTTTGCAGTAGTGCTTGTAATAGTGTCTAGAACATTCAGACTGTCCAAGAATATTCTAGAACACCTATAGAACATTATTCCAATATTCTATGGAATCTTCTAGTACTATACATGAAGATTCCAAACCTATGTAGAAGGTTCTGGTTTCCAGAACCTTAGTATATAACTGAGAGCCTGTCCTCATGTGAAGGCATCTATCCTTACATCAATCCACAATGTAGCACTTCTGCATACAACTCCGAAAAGGCTAACTGTAGAGTCCATAGCCAATTCACCTACTTCCTAACTGTAGAGTCCATAGGATAGTAGTCCCCCTTGCCGAATCCGCTAACCGTAGGGTCCATAGCGCATTTGAACCCAGTTCCTAGCTTAACAGCCCATAGGATCTGGAGTTACCTGTTGTTTGATTTAAGTTTGATCACACTCGCATTGAGAGTTTCCGAATCCCTCACATCTGAACTATTCAGATATCCTCTGACGACTCACAACACGCTTTACGACTTACTAACTCACAAAACTCACTAAAACATCACTCACGACATCAGTACTTGATTACTGACTTACGCTCGTAAAATGCTAAATCCTAACAGATGTACGACAGGCTGAGCCGTCCGCAGTGCAGCATCTTGACGCAGCTGCGCACCGCTCACCTCGGCCTCGATGCCTACCTCTTCCGCTTCCATCTCACCCCCTCCCCCAACTGCGACCACTGCCACGTCCCGGAAACCGTCTCCCACTTCCTGCTTGCGTGCCCTTGCTACCACCGCCACCGACTCCGACTCATCATGAAGCTGGGCTCGGCGCCTGTCGCTCCGTCGCCTTCTCTCTGCGAGGTCCGACCCCAAACCTATGCTCCGCTTCGTCTGCGACACCGGTCGCTTTCCTCAATACGCCCTATAACACCACGATACTCTCTTTCCTTCTTCTCTCCCCTACAATACCATCTACATTAATCCTCTCCCCCGTCTCTCCGTCTCCCATCCAAAGTGACGACCCTCTCCACTTTCTCTCGACTCGATCTCTACACTCTGAACCAGAACAAAACCAACCAGTCCCTCATAGCACCTTACTATTCACCCCTCCCATTTGTTGCACACTTCACCCTCTCGTTTACCCAATTAGATTAGCTAGAACCACTACATGTACTTACGCAAAGTGCCACATGGGCCCCAAGGGGCCCGCGCGCACTCAAATTGAATTATGAATGAATGAATGAAAGGACTGACAGCAAACCATATTCAGACCATTAGCTTTCCGTCGTTCCGGTTGGCATGATTAACCATCAGGCAATCTCCCATCAACGGTTAGATCAACCCGTATCATAGGAGGGAGTCCAACCGTATGAGGTTCTCTACTGTAGAGTCTCATTATCTTGCATATTGTCTAATTAAAGCCCTACCGTTGGATTGCTCCAACGGTAGTGTCAGCACAGAGCCCTAACTAGCAGGGTTACTGCAACGTAGGCGACTGGCGATACAGAAAGAGGTAGGTTTAAGATAATCTGATTAAGCTCTGGAGAATAGACTAGAATAGTGTAAAGAATACAGAGCTGTAAGTAGGGTTTTTATAGTAAAATACCTAGTAACTGGTAACGAAGTAATTATAATATATGTGAAATGTGTCAGAGGCATTGCCAGCAACGGTCGACATCACAGCGTGCAACGAGGCAGAGAGGGGTGATCGTTGGAAAAGTAATCGGGGGGAAGTTGAAATAAAAGGATCAATACGGCACCTGATGGGATTCCTGATCCGTGGTTGGCATTGATCTCGGCATTCGGGTTCAAAGTTGAATAACCCGGGGTGAGGTTGAATAATCCGGGGTATGCTTTAGGCATATAACCTGGGGAGTTTAGGGTGGGAATCATGACAAGGTAGATCATCTCTGATGCTTGAGTTTGTCTCGAAAACGCGCTGAAGCGGAACCGGACGGCTCTCCAGAGCGTTGGCGTAGTCGACACTACTTCTCACCATTTTTGACAGATGCGGGTTAAATTGATCGGGGAACGCAGTGCGGAGAGGGAGTGCTCAAGATCCAGGATTTGAGCATCCAATTCGGCTGCACAAATGTGATCCGCCTCCAGGGTGGTCGGAATCATGATTGTAAGTTCTGCTGTGAAATTTGAGCGCTTCGCATGAAGATCTGTTCCCTGCGCCTACCTTTAGTGTCTTCCAAGTATCTTGATAGCAAGCAAGCACTGAACAATTACCAATCATTCCCATCATTTCCCCTTTTGCTTTCGACCTCCAAACACTTTCGACGGTTTCGCCACCTGCTGCCAGGGCTGCCTGGCAATTCAACGGCGTGAAATGTAGAGCTCCGCAGATGTTGCGTTTCCCGCTGGAAATCTCTCCTTCATCTCCGATGGAAAGGAGATTTTGTCCTGAAGAATGAGTCCTTTGCGAAGAACGCCTGGTGGTCTCATCGACCTGGCCAGTCTTGACAACATCCGTGAAAGACTCTATTCCACGTTGATACTCTACCTGAATTCCACACAAAAATAGTTTTTGGCTCCAATCATCGCCCGATTTCTTCTCATTCTACATGTCGGGTGGGCCTTATTCGGGATGCATCAGGTGGCCAGTGCCGGCAAGCAGGGATGGCGCCTGAGGAAAGCTGAGGAATCCCTGACGTTTCTGGGTGAGTTTCGCACTTTCATGATTCCATTTACACACTTGTTGGTGGCACCTCAAAGAATTTGAATGAAGAGGCGGATGCGCGTACTGGAGGCGGACTTTTCCCGCCCTCTTTCCCCGCCGAGCCGTCGCATGTGAGATCGCTCTATGCTGCGCCTTACCCGTTAGATGTTTTCTTGAATATCAACCTGAAGTCATTCGGCATGTATTGAGTAACTGTTTTAAGTCTTCCTTCTGATTGGGGGGGCTTGCCCCCCCTCTTTCCTCGGATGGGCACCCAAAAACCAGATGGCTGTGCTTTGTACTGGTTTCCCACGGTGACATCATCAAATGATCGCGTCACCATGGGAAGATCAGGATTCAACGCAGAGTCAACCACTCTAAATCCACGCAAGCCCCACCTAAGGTAGGTCGGGCACCGGCATAAAAATTAATCACATATTCATAGCAGACTCCACACGTGTAATCGAATTCAGGGTGCACTCAAATATGAGGCATACTGTGACGCTCGATGGAGCTCGCACTACGGGAGCTCAACGACAAAGAATGGAAGGAGTGCGGTTGAATTGATATATGGGTGTGCAAAATCATTTTTACAGACAAGATCATGCCGCTGCTAAACCGGGCCGATGTGGGATCCCGAAATCAATGCCAGGACACCACATGTCAAGTGTGGGAGTCCTGGGACTAAGACACCATGAGGACAGAGGAAAGCCAGGTTCCTACCCAGTCACAGTTTCGAGGCTCACAGTCACTGTAGCGATAATGTTCTGCAAATTCAGAAATCAATACATCGGGAAAATCGCGGGGTAGACGAAACCGGGAGCATACATACATTGGCTTCCCAGACACATTCCATCTAAATCCGACACATAGCATTGAATGTGTCTGTTTTGATGGGATTGATTTGGCGGCCGTCATTCGGCGGAATCTGTGCCGAATGTTGCCGGCTATGGTTCGGGTTCGAGTTAGCGGTTCGGGTTAGAGGTTAGGGTGGTTAAGGTTTTGGTCAGAGGTTAGGGTTAGAAGTTTTGGTTAATGTTTGTGTTAGTGGTTAGGGTTCTGGTTAGTGTCAGGGTCAAGGAATATCATAAATGTGTTGGCAAAAGGACTTGTGTGTGAATTTTGGAGATTGATGGGCAATCAATCCGCTCAACGCCGGCCCAACTCAAATCTGACACATTCGACAATGTGCCTGGTTTGCGAATGTATGTATGGTCCTGGTTTGGTATATACCCCATCCGATTTTCCGCGTTATGTGTGATGTTACTGTGACGAAAGTTTGGGGTGAGCCTCTCCACAGCGGCTGGCCGATAACTTATACAAACAACATAGCCACAACTTGCTGAAAATTCTTGAGAAATTCATTTTCATTGCTCATGGCATCGGCAAATATTACCCCCCTGTGAATGAAAGACTACTGTACTGTCTCGACCAAGTGTTCAGGTCACGGGTCACGGCCACTTGTGAACTGAACACTTTTGAACATTGTCACGAATCACAGGCCAGAAAATCATCGGATTCGGTGAAAATGGTACCAAAAAATTGAATTTTTCGCAGCCCGGATTACCATTTAGGGCAATTTCCCACGGAATGAACACCTGGTTTTCTGAACACTTGAGGTCACGCGTCACATGCTGTGAACACTTGGTCGAGACAGTACAATATAGTGATTGTTTTCCCCGTAACTGCGGCTGGGTAGGAACCTGGAGGAAAGCCACAGCAATTGCCATTGGGTTGCCGTTATGACAGATGCCCACCGCTTTGCCCCCTGTGTGATGTGCTGTTAGAGTTGTTCAGAGGTTTAACGTGGAGTAGAGGCACCAAAATAATGGCTGAGAAGTGCGGCTTTGCTCTTGAATCAGAAGACAGAATTTACAAAGACTGATATACAGGGTAAATTCAAAATACACTATGAATACCCCAGATCCCATGACACTCATGAAGGTGCAGCCAGGGGTCCCCTCACTCATCATAGTAGCACCTGAAGAATTGGTTGTGAGATTCCTAACCCTGTTCTCGTATCCACAAATCACTGACCTGAACGATGAGATCGCATTGTCAAAGCCGGGTGGAAGGCTCGTCAGGTTAGCAGCCGGGGTGATGCCCCCGAGGCTCGCGCCGCAGCAGTCAGGATCCCTGCATCAGTATCATATCAGTAAGTAATACCAGAGCTGCACAGGACATGCAGGAGGAGGACTTGCACGAAGATGGTACATTCGCCCTCGTCAGTGCTGAAGCTCGAGATCGCGTTGTTGTACGGGGCGGCAAAGTTGGTGCATTTGCCGCTGACGTCGTCAAAAAATGCGCAGCCCGCGGTAAAATCCGCGTCGAGACAGGCAAAGCTGGGGAGGAGCAATAAGTATTCATCATTTTAGAATCGCTGGAGGAGCGGGGCCCCAGAGGACATACACGCCCGGTGCGCGTGGCGCGATGGTGCGGTCTATTGAAATGGCCTGCTCAGATGACATGAATAAATGCTGTCGACAGGTTAAGGAGAGTGTCACCAGAGCCGCTGGAACACCGAAGGAGATGAACGCGAGCTGGTAAAAAAACATTTTGAATGGAAGCTGGGGGCAGAACCCGGGATTGGGACTGTAATTTTTCCTTCCATGGATGTCCCTCTCTTTATATGAGCCGCGAGCCAGGCTTTATAAGTACTTGCCGACAATATACCTCCATCTTCGGCAGCATACATTTATTATTGTTATCATGGCTTGACGGCATCCCGACCGTAGAGCTTCCGCGGGGCGCCCATACTGTACTATTACGACCAGAGGTTCAGGTGACGGAGGCCCGTGAACTGAACCAATTCGGGGGAGGTGATGGTGACGAACGGGCTTCCTGGCCCAAATAGGCCGAAAAACCCGGGATTAACCAAACTCTATGTACGCATTCCGATCGAGGGCGACACATTTCCCGCCAATGTGTCACCTTTGCGCTGAGATGCAACACATCGTGGGAGACTTTGAAGTGATGAAGTTTGATTGTTCAACAACGAGCCGGAGTGGGCCCAGAATTTCTGCAAACAATCAAACACACAGTCTTGAAACTCTGAGGATAACACGGCCAAAACAAAGCATTTAATAGACAAGAAAGGAGGCTGGAGGGATGGAAAAACAGATTTACTCCGCATGTCGGCTACATAGGATCATTGGCAACTGCCAGCGTAACGAAAATAATTAGTTACCAGTTCACCCCCCGCAACTTCACTGAAATTGCGCTTCGCGCACCTACGCCGTCCTTTAACTCATCCACCCTCGTTCACAGGGTGTCACCCGTCACCACAAAAGTTCACTGGAATCAAAGTTCACTCCTCGGCAATCAGCCAACAATTCCCATAAAAGGTAATCCGGCGAATGCCGGGGCGAAATTTTCTAGGCTTATTTGGGCCAGCAAAACTCATTGTCATCGTCACCGAGCTCAATTAGTTTAGTTCACAGGTCCCTGTCACTCGTCACCTGAACTAGCGGTCGTAATACTACAGTAGTGTCCGGTTCGGAGTCCGCCGTGCTCAAACTTGCGAATGTTCTGGTCACTCCAATCGCCCCAAAGTAAAGGACCAAGCTTCCAGAACGTACAACGCGGAAGGATGAGTTCGAGTATCTGGTAGCCTCGTCCAGGTCACTTCAGACGCGTATAATGCCCACGTTGATTTGATGAACAAGATGTGGAGGAGCATGGGCGTCCAACGAACACCATACCTTGACCATACCCACCAGGTTGCCAAGTTTTGGACACTCCATCGCAGCTCGACGCCGCGTTGACAGTCAAAGGAACTGCTACATAACCTTCATCAGGAAAAATACAAATTGCTATGGCGTCTACAGCCTGTTTCATAGACATCTATTGACACACATAGACACTATAGCAGTTTTCCATAAGGTCTATGGTGTTTATGTGGGTCATGTAGCAGCTCATAATGATCATGACTCATAGACCTGAGCTCCCAGAAAAGCCAGTGGTCAGTTCAAGTTTGGACACTTCCCTATAGCAGCCTCTGGACTGCAGCTATGGCATGGTGGGCAGCGGAAGGGATGAGCTGTGCGCCGGGCGCCCGGTATTCCAACAGAAAGCCTTCATTCTGATGTTCCGTTGTGGGCGCTGTTCGACTCCGATCATGGGAGTTTGGATGGACGGTCAACTACATGACCGCCGTGAGCGCTCTTTCTGTATCCACAATGGCGAAACCGGTGAATTGCGGCCTTTCCACTGGCGCAAGAGCTCATCTACTGGCCATCCCCGGGGTGACTCAGCTTGTGAGGCAATGTGAGCTACTGCACCTTGTTTTCTGAGTTCATACCTCAGTGGCACTCACGGCTTTCCACACCCATCCCACGCCCGGCTTCTATCACCACATCTTCCAGCAGTTGCAGAAACGCTCCGTCTCACATGCAAGTCACATTTGAACCTGCCGGTGACAGATCTCTTATGCAATACCGCTACTTCGAGCACCACGTTCAAAAATTCCACAAACTGTGATATGTTTTAATCGGTTCTCCCGGGCTGTCTCGACAGCATTGAGGTGGCTTTCCAACATCCCACCACCTTGAACTGTGTCGTTGCGTCGAAACTATGTTACGATCGGATGAACTATTGGGACACGCACTTCGTCGGAAGGTCACGGTACGCTTTTTAGAAGTTTCGACTCCTCGTCGATTGAGGTATTTCGTTCAGTATGTTTCCTATATCAGTGCATCCCAGACGACTATGCACCGGACGCATGCAACCCAGAATTCCAGCTGGGTTCAAAGCAGCAGTTAGGCCCCGGGGGGCCCTCCAAAAAAAGGGAATTCGCTGCTATTGACATGGAGATCAATGCCGAATTCTACGCCGCGCAAGACCTGGTGGTATCTCATGTTTAGTGAGCATACCAGGCCCTGCTAATTCTCCTTAGCATTCAGCCTCACCATCCTTTGTTCCCACCCTTGCCCCGGCGTACTGTCATTTGTGGGACGATAATCCCTGTTGCAGACTGGCAGTCCTGATCCCCCCACAGTACTAGTTCGAGTTACTAGAGTTACTAGAAATGCCCTCCCAACGTGATTTCATCGCGGCCCCTGATATTCCGTGGGCTTCCAGCGACGCACCGAGTAGGGGATAGGCGGTCAGTATGGCGTTTATCCTTCTCAAAGAAGCTAGACGCTTTGTGCGCGTATATATATCCAGAATCCCGATGAGGCCGGCGCTGACGGGCTTCCGAGTTTAGACCGTCAAAGATCAACCCGCACTGGCGAAGGTAATCGTTGAACACTGAGGGCCAATCGACCTTTCTTTTGATTCGAACCATAGATCCCTTGTGTGGTTGTTTTACTGCTTACTGAACCCTGAAAAGGTTCACTAGGCACCACCAACAAGAGCCTCGTGGCGAGATGCAATAGACCGTAACAGACTTCTTTTTTAAATTCCCCGAACAGTAAGCACGATTCATCAGCTTCTGTCATTGATTCTGCGCAGTTGTCCAATCATACGGCCCCTTGGTGGGCGTCTGGATTCAGATCTCCGCCAAATGCTCCCGGCTACCTCATGCCCGGGCGACATATAAGAGCTGTGGCCCCACCTTGACCTTTTGAGTACACCACCACGATGTCCTCCCTTGCGGCCGTCTTGTCCGTGCGAGAAGTCTATCTTGAGGTTACCCTGTTGGAGGTTCTCGTTTATGGTCAGGAGCGCAAACACATCACTGAATAATGTTCTCACCTGTAGCTTTGTAGGCATTTACACGGCGCTATTCTTCGTCACAATGCATGCTTTAAGTAGCAGGATGATCTCGTCCTCAAATGTGTTTAACTCAGAGCTGTGTTCTAGTTCTCAGGGGCAATGTGCGATCCAAGAGCCTGGGACTTCTTCCGGTCATAATCCTTCTGTACATCCTCGCCACAATCCACGGTGTGTTTTCCAACGCGATCCACTCTAACCAACCCTAATCTTTTTTGAAATAAAAGTCTCTACGCGCTGGTTCCTGGTCCATAAGGCCTTCATTGATGAACCCACTCCTCTTGCAACAGCGACCTACTTATTGGTTAACCCCCTTTGGCTCGCTGTTCTTCCGGGCATCGCTTTGACATTGAGCACCTTGATTGCGGATTGCGTCCTCGTAAGTTGAGCTGGGATGCAGAAAGGCTTTGTGCTTATTCCGGTTACGCAGATATGGAGATGTTGGGCTGTATGGTTCCGAAATTATAAAATCGTTGCCCTGCCCCTCGTGTGTACAATCGCTGGGGCCGGTAAGCATTTGGTGATCAAGAAGAATAAAATGCACTCATACCGTTTGACAGTTCTGGGATTCATGAGCGTCGCAGAAGAGGCGCGGTATGTCATAAACCCAACCCTCAACAGGGCAGAATTTGTCGACTATGCGACCCCTTACTTCAGTCTGTGAGTTCCTGGGAGTGGTTGGTTGAACGGAAAAAAATGACTGCGTCCCAGCTCCCTGGCCACCACCCTCATGGCGACTATTTCCATTATCGCTCGAATTGTAATCGTGACTCGGCGAGCCGGCAAAACGCTGCGCGGATACGGGGAAATCATCGAGATAACCGTGGAATCGGCAGTGTTGTACTCGGTCACACTCATAATTTTCCTACCCCTCTTGGTCCAACATTCTTTCAACGATGGGTATCCGGAAGCAATTTTGGCGCAGATGACGGTAGGGTCATTGTATCTTGATCTACGAGCCGCCGACAACCGTTTTGCCCAGGGAATCGCACCGACACTAATCGTCGCTCGGGCGTCATTCGGGTTTTCTCGTCCCGAGGACTCTTGGAAGGGAGATGACAGCGAAACCACCACCATCATCTTCGAAACGAAACCGAACAGGACGATAAATGCTTCAACATCGAACGAGAGTGACACGAAGTCGGAGGTGGAGACAATGGCATAGGACTGGAACTTAAGCTTGAACGGAACGAGATGGAGTTACTCTTATTTTTGTGGGATGCCGAGCCGCCATTGCCCCAATTTGTCAGACTGCTCCTCTTCGAACGAATTTGAACTTCAGCCATTGACAGTGACGGATAACGAGGACCGTGTTCCGAGGCTACAAAACGTGATTCCGAAGAAGACGCATGCCGTCATGCCAAACGGTGACCCAATCGACGATTGGTGATCTGGTCCAGATCGATGGTACTCGGAATCCAGGAGGAGTGCTTCAATTCGGCTCATACCGGGTGATCAACCCTCCGTTTCGATACTCAGCGCCTTTATGCTTTGTAGGTAAGTAGCTGGCACAGAATGCTTATGGATCAATAAGCCGCAGAGGCTTATAGACGGCTTGTTAAGGCTCCAACCATTTGATTTTAGTTTGAAGGACTAGGCAAACTAAAACGGAAACGGTTTTGATACCATCTAAAACCGTTTCAAACTGTTTTAAACTGGTTTTTCCAAGGTTTTTCTGAGAAGTCAAGAATATAATTCTCCTTTGTGTAAACTGTGTTCAGCACCCTCAAAGATGAGGGGACCATGCCAAGAAATTGGCTTCGGCAACCTGAGGTTTTAGTGGGTATAGCATCAAAAGGATCACAACGATCCCTGCCCCCCTCTTCTCAGTCATCCTCGGATGATGAGGGGGTCGGCTAGTAGAGATGTTGAGCCCCACACTGTCGCACATGCGGCGTGCGTAAATGCATTTCCTCAGGGGTGGTTATCCTACAACCGTGTGGGGGGTCGAGAGTCCCCCGTTCTTACGCGGCTGCCGGGAGCTAACCTTGTTAGTTGCCCGGTGGTCCTATCGTACCGCCAAAAAAAAAAAAAAAAAAGTAAACTGTGTTCAGTCTGGCACTTCTCAGCCAGGGTGGGATGCCAAACAACCTTCTAGCCTTCAAAAACCTTTCTTCGGGTGCTGCACCTTTTATCGGCCCTCAGTCCGCCTTGACATAAGAATGTCGCAATTTCCGAACCTCAAAAGCGAAGATTCCCACGGTTGTGGATTTACAACCCGAGCTCTGTTCACGCATCAGTTGCAGAAAGACAGATGGTTTCAATCTTTATTTAGTGGTTTCATGCGTGTTAAGGAGCACAAGAGGTACAGGGAACAGAAAGGGGCCAGGGGAGACTCCGGGGGAAGGTAATGGTCTGAATGGCTTGAAAACAGTTTTGCCTAGTCCAGCAAATAAGATGGAAATAAAAACGGTTATGACCGTTCGAAACGGTTTTGAGACGGAAACAATTGGAGCCTTGCAGCTTGTGGCGTTGCAGGTATATAAGGGTGTTTCAGACATTCCTATTTGAAGGCTGATTTGGACCCAACTTGATGCTCAACTTCGACCCTAACTTGACGAAGTTCAAGGACTCCAAGTCGGGTTGAGATGTGTGAGCACCCTTTTTGTTGTCCAACTCCGGAGTCAGTGCCAACTTCACCCAAGATGCCATCCACACCCGCGTTAAGCGAAGTTGGGCATCAAGTTGGGACCCCAAGTTGGGCCGCAAATAGCGACATGTTTGAAACACCCTATTGAGGGCTTATGGCTCCATTCGTGGGATTATTTGTAATACATTTTGATGTGGTAGAGGTTTAATCTGGTCCTTTTTTTTTTTGTCAATCAGAAATTTAGTCTAGCGGCCACCCGAAGTCTGTAATTTCCAGTTGACCATTAGTTGACCATTAGGTCAACTCACAGCCGATTGAAGGATACTTTTTAACTGGGTTGAAGGCTGAGCGCTGAGGCTGGACCTGGTGCAGAACTGTCACCGAAATGAGGTGCTTAGTTCAGCGCCCTGGTCAACATCGCTGCCCTCATGGGCTCCTTCTTCCACCACTGACGGTGGTGACGTGCACACTTGCATCAGCACACTCCTCAACAACAGCCAGAGCTTCCTGAAGCTCCAGGCGGCCCACGCACTGATTGTTTGCAGGGAGCAAATTTGCTTTGGTGAAACTGGTTTTGCCACTGAATGCCTGCAAGCTACCCTCAAAGCTCGTGGCGTGGACGGCCGACCTCTGTGGGGTTTACTATACCAGGCTTTACTGGACAAAAGACCAGTGGCCATCCATGCTCACGCGTGTGCCATCGATGTTCGGCCGTGTAGCATGCATGTTGTGTTTCCCTGACCCTAGGGAATTTGTTCATGGCTCACTCATGACCATCACAGGGATACTTCTTCGGTCCGTTTAGTTTGCGTTGGAGTGAATGTACCATGAATGCCCATCATTCATGTGCCATCCAGGCCCTTCCCCACATTTTTCCTGCACCAATTCTTTGACCCCAAATTGAGGGCCCAATTTAGGTCAGAAAATCACTCCTGATATGTAGACCTCAATCGGCTCCTCGACTCCTATTTTTTCACCTACCGCCACATGATGAGCTTTCACATATTTTCCATGCTTTCCGACCAAACACCGCGACAGCTATTGAGACCCCATCAGTCCCGTGTCGGTAGATGTGTGAATCACACACATTGGGTTGAGAAGCACGGGCTCGAGTCAAGAACTGCAGAAAAGAAGAGACCGGAATTTTCGAACCAGATATCAAACATCTCCGAGATACCCGAAACCCCGGAATAATATTCGGCAAAATCGAGGATGTGCCTGGAGACTCGTTATTGATGGTGGTACGGGCGAGATTCACACAGGGAACAAGCCTTAACTCACCCAGTCGACACCGAAAATATTTTTAAATGACGGATTTCGCAGAATCGAATATTTGCTTAAATTTCAACCTGGAACCAGCCAGGCCTACTATGAGGCCCTTGCCCCAGGCAGATAACCAACATAGGCGTGATGGAGGTAGGAACAAATGATGAAGGTAAGTAGAGAACAAGTAGAGACGAGACTGCACAGTTGCTGAATAATTCGACTCACCGAATGAGGAGTACTTCTTCCAAAATGTTTGGTGACCAAATCGGGACAAAATGCCTCCTTGAAACCAACTGGAGCTGCAATCACGACCCTGTACACAGTAACTTAGCACTGACCACACGCGGAAGGCGCCCAAAGCTTCAAGTTCCGGCGGTCTTTCTTGACGTGGTGCGGTGCTGAGGGTAGACGGAGTTGGATGGGATTTACAGCATGCGTGCCACATGGATGCGCAACATCGTAAACAATTTTGAACGAACCTAGGTGGCGGTACACCACGCATGACAGCATCTGTCAGTCGGACGACTCCCAGATTGTCAACCTCCATGAGCATTGATGGTACATCGCCCGTCATGCATGGCCATGCGTGGTCACAGGCCGACATCCATGACCATCCATTAAAATGCGTGGTCATGCATGGTCATGCATGCCCACTTGACTTTTGTCCAATAACGCCCGTCATAGTCTACACAACCACAAGAGCAATCTAATCCTCCAGGTCATTACCGTATTATTTCGTTCGAATCGACAGTCACGCATCACGCTCAACTTTTTTTATTGCGGCAATAATTTTTTCTCAATTTATCGGATTTTCTGGCAAGGGGCCCCAAGTCACGTGATTGTCGAATTGAACGAAAAAGTACAGTATTTGTGTCCGCTTTTCTGTTCATTTACTGACTGTGTTGCACAGGACCTATTTTATCACGAGGCGAGAAGGGAAAACACTCTCAAGGCACCCTGCTCTGTTGATCTTGTTTGTTCCGGGGACCGGGGTAGTCGTTGCGGTGTGGGTTCAACCAGGGTGGCTATAGTCCTATAATTTAAAGGAAGAGTTTTTAACGCCCTTAAAGGCCTATCAGTATTGCTCCGAACGAGTAAATGGGTTGAACGGTAAATGGCGACCATAGGTAGTGGAACGTGATTATTATTATTACTTTTGGCAGAGACTGTGTGCGCAGAAGTAGGGTTCAACGGAATACTCTCCATGTTGAATTATTAAGGGAGCTATTTTGGAAGATTCCAGCTGAGATTTTGCATCTGTGCAGGCCAGAATCTAGATCTCACTAGGTTGCAGTCCCCACAAACTGTGCGAAAGTCCTTCGAAGGCCTTTAAAGTGCCCTATAATTATAGCCCTTGCCATTTGAAAGGCCTTTAAGGGGACCCATTGATAGCTATAGAGTGGACACTGGATTCAACAAGAATTTGGTTTTTTTCTTTCTTCTTTTTGAATCCCCGGCCCGGGTCTAGACCGGTCCAAACACGTGCGGTCACGCGGCAAAGATCACAAATCAACAAACACTCCGAGTCGCACCTCGCCTTCACCTCGGTGCTACCGCCGCAATGCCTGGCCCTTTCCAAGCCCTTCCCGACGATGTGGTTATATACCTGTTTGACTTGGTATCCATCCCGGACATCCTGACCCTTCGACAAGTGAGCTGGTAAATGATTGACCGTTGTGCACCTATAACAGTTGCCAGACGTGTAAACGCATGCAAAAAATCTCAGGGCTTCGCATCGTGTGGACCAATGCGTGCAATCATCAAATTCTGCTACCCTATTACCCATTCCCAAAGGTCCAAATTGAAGCACTGACGGTACTAGAGCTGGAACGCCACGTTCGCAATGCGTATACTCTAGCATCGCGCTGGCTCTCTCCAAAGTTAATTTCATCTTGCATATACTCCGATTTCGACGCAACCAATGGCACACCCGTCTCGGATCTCCGCTTTGTCCCGGGCTACGGCGGAAACTGGTTACTCGCCGTTTCAAATGGCATCTGGTCCATCATTGCCTTGTGGGAGCTGTGTGACGAAGGCCGAACTCCGATTAAACGATGGGAATGGTCAAGACGGAACTGCACCCTTCGGTCTTTCGCGATGAATGACGATCAGTCTTCTAATGCAATACTTGCGCTCTCCGTCATTCGAGGAAGGTTTGCCCTCTTTTTTTATTTGAATTTGAATCTATTTCGTTTTTAATTCTCTTTAGTGAATTCCATGTCGAAACTCTATCACTAGATGTGGAGACAGGATTCCGCCCGCTGGGCACGATCGACTCTGCATTAAACCCCATATACTTCCACGGCGACATTCTCGTCCTTTGCGACCCTATCGATGTCTCAATCGTGACCAACTGGAAAACCGGTGCTTCTGCGGTGCTCCGTCGCCCAGAAGACGCCTCTCCGACTGATATGTCCCTCGTAGGTCGCCTGGATGCCATATAACTAAACTTAACTCATTGGTAGAACGACCGGTGCATTCAAGTGGTGTTCAGCGCGGACTGCATCCTCGTCATCCGCGCGCGCTCACTCACCCTCTTCCCGAATCCCCCACTCACGAAAAACTTCCCAACGACTCACGCCCCGCTCGCCGTCCACTCCTTCGGGTGGGTTGACGGTGTCGCCGTCACAGCAATCGTCGGTCCAAATAATTCCAGCCCCACCTCCCCAGCACAACCGCTCTCCATCCTCATCCGACCCGAACCAGACGACCCATGGGCCGCTACATTCGAACACGACCTCGATCTCTACGTCCTCCACCCCGACCCAGCCTTCCCGCTCTCAAGCACTACTCCGTACGCCTTCCCCCCGCGCCACACCGCCCGCGTGCCGAGCTGCCGTGGGTCTTTGCAGTGTAGCGACCTGCGGCTCGGCGCGCACGGTACCGCGGTGTGGGTCGAGCCACAGAATCGCAGCGCCGTGGGATTGCTGGACGATGTTTATGCGCCGCTCGTGAGGCAAAACGAGCGCCTTGTGTGTGCGGCTTTTCCGGGCCCGCTTTTCAGGCGTATAGTTCTTAGTCCGGAGGAAGAAGTGCTCGATACGACACCGATCCCGGTGCACGGGCACACCCTGCGCACGAACGACCTGAATAACTGGAAGGCGCTTGACTACGATGAGGTGCCCGGGCGGATTGCGGTTGGGTCTACACGCGGAAAAATCACGGTGCTTTCGTTGATTCCGACTTCCACTCAATCCCCTCCTGAGGTCTAAAGTAAGACTGGATATCATCTTTTCGAACATCCAATATCTGAGGTACGCCTTGACCAATTTCCTCAGCTGGCTACTTGGTAACAAATATGCACAGGCATTCTTTTCGTTCAACTGCTGTCGTCTCAGCGACGAATCCCCGTGGTTGTATTATTAACTGATGCTTCGCACACTATACGATTGCTTCTGCGAACGGACGGACATTGGGGCACCCCGAACAGAGTGACGGATTCACATGGTGATGATATTTGCTGGTCACGATCTAGATATTTCCCACGGACAATACGTGGAGGTTGAACTAAATTTCACCCTCTAGGTCATGGGGTAATGCTTGAGCGTCCTCTTCCATTCAATAATAACTTTCCAAGCGCCACAGCTGCGCAGACGAACCAGCGAAAACTGGTATTCATATCTGTTATCTCTCAAGTGCTATGTTTAGCAACTCTCATCACCGTCCCATACGCTCTTGAGACTTCAGAAGCAATCTCGCGACAGGATGTCGCCACCACATAAATACATCGCTGCTGCTTTTCTTCTTCGCGTGCTCCCCGCAACTCCTATGGGCTTCCTTACGGTCGTGTCTGTGCTCTCCATCCTCCACGGCGCATACGCGGAGTTCAGCGCCGTGCGGCGGGTCTCCCTCGCGCCGCGTGCGCTAGAGCCTGCTGTGATCCCCGCGGCGGAGTTCAGCGTACCCATCTCCGCGAAGACGCCGCGCCGCAGCTCCAAGAAGAACGCACTCGCCGCTCTGCGCGGCAGGCCGACTACAAAAGCGCCTGCAAGCGGCTCGACGGTCGCTGTGGACGGCTCGGACTTCGACGAGGAGTATCTGACCAACGTCACAATTGGTGGCCAGCATTTCAGTCTCATCATTGACACGGGAAGGTGCGCCGCCCAGTCTTATTATATTTGTAGTAACCCGTTGATTC
Source organism: Mycena alexandri (assembly GCA_029233265.1). Classification (NCBI taxonomy): domain Eukaryota; kingdom Fungi; phylum Basidiomycota; class Agaricomycetes; order Agaricales; family Mycenaceae; genus Mycena; species Mycena alexandri. The sequence continues at coordinate 285,815 of JARJCM010000064.1, read as the reverse complement.
TGATGCAGCTCGGATACCTGGGTCGCGCAGAAAGGCTTCAATTGCTTCGATCTCGATGAGAACCCCGTCCCGGAGTCGACCTGTGCATTCGGCACGGCGGGCTTCGACACGCATGCGTCCAAGACGTTCAAGCCGTTCCCGAACGTCAGTTTCAACATAACTTATGGAGATGGAGAGTTCTTGTCGGGGCCAGTCGGCTTCGACACCGTGCAAATCGGCGGCTTCTCTGTTTCGCAGCAGGAAATTGCGGTGCCGACTCTTACTGCCTGGGAGGGCGACGGTGTAAATACGGGTCTCATCGTCAGTTTATGCGGATTTTGCACACTGGGGAATTTTTTAATTGGCTTCCCTTAGGGCCTGGCGTTCCCAGACTTGACGAGCGTGTACAATACCACCGACCCCACCAAGGCGTCCGCTGAGAACCAGCTTCCTTACAGCCCCCTCTTCCTCTCTGGAGTTCGCCAGAAGAAGGTGGCCAAACCATGTTCGTTAATCTGCCATTCTTTTGTTCTTCTATGCTGACCCTCAAGTCCAGTTTTCTCGATCGCGCTCAACCGGGGTACATTTGACCAACAGGAGAACGACCCTTTCGACCCCAACCTCGGCTTCCTCTCTTTCGGTGGCATTGCCCCTGTCCCTGTGGTTAACACAGCGGTGACCATCCCGGTTGAGGGCTACGCAACGACCGGTATCCCCAGCAATGGGCCGGGGTCCGACTTTTTCTTTTACACCGTCAATGTGGAGGCATACACTTTCCCCGGGAGCAACCACGTTGTTACGGCGAACAACAACACGATCCTCGATACGTTAGTAGCATTTCCTCCGTCTCCACAGTTCCCTTTATTGCGAACTTGCCTCGTTGATTATTTTCCCCCGCCAGTGGCACAACACTCGACTTTGTCCCGACACCCGTCATCGAGGCCTACGCCGCGCAGTTCAAGCCCAAGGCCGTTCTCGACGAGGACTTTGGCCTGTACGTCGTCGCGTGCAACGCCACCGTACCCCCACTTGGTGTCACGATCGGGGGTAAGACGTTTACTATCGACGCGCGGGACCAAATCATCCCTGCCGGCACGGACGACGAGGGCAACATCATTTGCATCACTGGGACGCAGGATGGGGGGCCGGATGCGCCGGAGAACATATTTATCTTGTGGGTGGACCGGCCTCCTTTGCATTTGTGTGATTGCTGATTGAGTTTGGTGTAGGGGCGACACTTTCCTGCATAATGTGGTGGCGACGTTCAACCCAGTGGCTGGCGAGGTGACTCTCACGCAACGTGCGAAGTATTAGGTTGTAAAATCGCCAATTCATGGCATCGAATATGTGTTTCTTGCGTCTCGAAGGTTTGTCGATTGGCAGTGGATGCGGTGCAATTTGGAAAGCCAAGGTAAATAAGGAAGCAAAGATCCGATGACAGTCGGTCTGCACCTCCACTACATAGCATTACCGAGGAGTCGCCGTTTGAGATCATCGCAGGGTGTGCCACGATATCTTTGCATTTTTATTTCTCCTTTTCCGTCCCACTTGCAGCTCCTCGCGACCTTTGGGTTGGAACTTGTAGCGAAGGGAAACCGCTTCCTACTTACTTACTAGGTACTGGCCTTGGTTACAACACGCGAGGTACGAGCGTAGAATTGTTGTAGCGTCTGTCTACGAGAGACTAGGCCTTGGTTGAATGTGATACGAATGTGTTGCACTTTTCCTTCTTCTTATTTTATTCTCACCAGCCTGAGTCTAAGTGAGTTCAATCCGGGGAATCTCTCTTTGAGAATCTGCACGATGCGCTCCAAAAACTTTCGCCGCGTACGAAATTACTGGCAGTGATTGAAAATATTGCGTGCTTGGATACTCATGGATGTTGAAAACAGGGACGAACAGGTAGGTCAGCCATACCATACAAGGAAGGCCCAATGGCAGGCGGTCTGCACCTCCCGTCTTTGGAGGAGCAAGCGAACGGGTCATGGAGGAGTTCCCGTTCGACTCGGGGCCGGGTCGTTCGGCCACCGGAAAGCTCCTTTTTTTCGTCTTCGAAGCCAGGCAGGAATATTTTATCCCTAAAGGTCTGTGTTCAAATAAATCCCGACTGGATTAAAATCTAGCATGTTATTCAATTGCAACCAGTTGAGACCCTACCACCACGACCAGAGCAAAGTAACAAAGCCACTGAGCCAGTAGCTGACTGAGAAGTAAGATCCAATGGCAGTCGATCTGCACCTCCACTACATAGCAATGGAAGTGCAGAATTTATGGAAGAGTTCCCCGTTCGACTCGGGGTCGGGTTGTACAGTAAGGTCAATTTGTTGCCCATCCTGAGTGCTGCAGGCACCTCCAATCGCAAGCACCCTCTTGCAGAGGCCATAGCGAAGACAGGTGCCCCCAAGGGAATCCCGTGAGGAAACTTTTTCCTTCTTCACACAAAAGGGTAACGGGGGAAATTGGCGTGTATTAGCGCTGTATAAGCTGTAAAGTACCCGCACATCTATTAGAAGGCTTTAAAAAAAAATCGGCCTAATTCAACGCTTCAACGCGATGCGATTACGTAATCATAGCGGCGCAGCAAAGATTCATCTTTAAAACGCGTGAAAGGTACGAAACGGCGGGGAATTAGGGCATGAAGAAAGGACTCTCGTCTTGGATCTGTGGGTGGGTCGCTTCAGTCACAAGAAGATCGATATAACAAGGGAGCGGGAAGTAAACGACACGCACCCATGGACTGTCCTTCGCGCCATACGCACGCGCGGGGTGCTCCCATGCGATCGCCGCCGCCGCATCTTCGGCCGTCTCGAGTCTGAGGACGACGCCAAGCTCGTAGTTGGTTACCTGTCGACGTTCGGGTTTGGGTCAATGCTCTGACAGAGGGCAACGAAAGGAGGGAGGGAGTCAAGGGGAAGAGCCCGTCGGCCTTGCGCCTCGAGGTCCGAAAGAGCACAGCACAGCAGAAACCCACGCACAGTAAGCACCGGGCTGAACCCACTCCCCGTCATCGACCCCCACGCGCTCGGCGTGAAGTTGTGCGACCCCACATAGATCCACCCGTGCGGCTTGCGCTTCTCCTCCTCGTCCGCCTCGGGCTTGATCTCGACGACCTCGATGTCGCTGGTGTCGGGGTCCGTCGCGTCGGGATCGGTGTCGCTGTCCGTCGCCTCGGGGTCGGTGTCTTCTTGCGGGGGGCCGCGCAGGGTTGCGAGGATCATCTGGGGGGCACGTGCGTGCGTTAGTGGCGAGGCTGAATGTAGCAGCGGAAGGTGTTGTGGAGGTGCAGCAAGTACACACCTTCGTGTGCATCCCCACCGGTCCACTCCGACTCTTCGCATCCCGCATCTCGAGCCCCGCACGGTCGTCCAGGCTGCGGATCTTCTCCCACTGCGTGCGGCGGCAGAAGACCTGTGGGGGGTGTGAGTACGCGTGGAGAGGAGGGACAGTATTTCAGAGAGTAGTGGTAGCAAGACTTACCGTCCCCGCTCCGCCCTCGCCCAGCGCCGTCCCCCTCACCGTCTCGAGCGTCGGGAAAAGCACACGTGTCGGACCTTGCTGCGGCGTCTGTGGGTGTGGTTGTGGACGTCAGCCGGTGGGGTCTACAGCGAAGATGAAGGCGGGCCAAGCCCAAGCCCGCACGAAATCCCAGCAAGACACACACACCTTCTTCCGCCCCCGATCCAGCCACGCCTGCAGCCCCTCCACGCGCCCCGCCGCACAAAGCCGAAACGCCTGCACCCACGGCGCCGTATACGTCCCAATCGACGACGTCTGCACGAAAAAAAAAAGGAACGTCGTCAGCCCTCTACTCCTCTCCTCTCCCGCACATGTTGTATAGGCGGCATAACGCACCAAACAATCGAGCTCCAGCTCCCACTTCTCCGCGCCCTTCCCCTTGGGCGACTTGCGCTTCGGCTTCCCGCTCGCGGACGCCGTGCCCTTAGCCTTGCGCTTCGCCTCGGGGTTCGGGTCCGAGACGCCGATGGCGACGCCTTCGTCGAGCGCACACCCGAGGGCGAGGACGGCGCGCAGGAGGCGCGGCTGGGCGTTCCTGGGAGTGGGTTAGCCGGGCCGGAGTAGTGAGGGAAGAGGTAGGAAGGAAGGGAAGCGGGAGGGCGGACCACGACGCGCGCACTGAGCTGAGCCCGACGAACGGGGATGCCCGTTGAGAAGGAGGTACAAAGAGAAGATACCCACCAAACGACCGCCTTGTCGCCCGCCCAGCCCATCGAGCGCCCCGCGATGCTGGGCACGAGCGCGGCCCGCACCTGCCTCCAATCCCAGTTCGTCTCGAGCGGGCTCTTGTCCTTTGGGGAGGGCGGGAGCAGCGTGGGCAGCGGCAGGGCGTCGTGCTGTGACTGCGTCAGCGCAGAAAAGGCAGTGAAGAAACGAAGAGTAGGGGACGGGGAATGAAAAGCCCACTCACCCCCTGCTTCCCCATAATCCCCAACGCCTCCTCCACGCCCAGCGCGCGCAGCGTCCGCGCCAGCATCGCGGGGAAGCTCTCCCCCGGCTTCTCCCGCGTGCGCAGGCGCGTCGTGGGCTGCTTCGAATTCGGCGCGGCGGGCGGGATGTCCTGGACGAATACGTACTGTGAAGGCGTGCGTTAGCGGGGGATGCAAGGAGGGGGTAAAAGATTTCTAAAAATTAAAATTAAAAAGCTAGGAGAGGAGGGGAGAGGAAAAGGAGGCCAGTAGTGGGAGCGAGGACGTCGTCCGCACCCCGCATCCACGTCCGTGGGCAGTGCATCGCGACGCTGTTTGAGCAGGCTTTCGACGCGCCCCTTCCACCAACGACCAACTCGACAAGAACGCACGAACGCACGAACGCACGCTGCGCTCGCCCTAGACGGCCCACAAACACACAGCGAGCCGCGTCCGCATCATCCGCATCCCGTCTTAGCGCTGCAAGGACAGCCCCGCGTCACCGCACGGCCGCCGACGCCGCACACACCACGCCGCGACCTCATCCGCGCATCCTGGCCAGCTACCCTCCCCGCCCCACGAACACGAACAGGCACGCCCGCAAGGCCCCAGCGCACCCCGCACCCACAACCGCGAGCTGGGGATCACAAGTGCCGCTCCCACATGGGCACCCGAGCCCTAGCCTCTGATGCTCGCCCTCGTTTGGTCGCAGTCGTCCCTGCACACGCGACGCGCGCCCCGCACCCCACGCACATCGGGCCGACGCACATCGGCGACTCCGAGGTGGCAGAAGCAAGCAAACGACGCCGCCGCAGCGCGGAGATGGGAGACGGGACACGGGTGCGGAGGGAAGGGGAGAATCCATTCACAGCGCCAGCCGTGCGTCTCTGCGAGACGAACGCGGACGCAGCTAGATCGGGAGAGCAGGATGCCCGCCGCTCTACTCCCAGCTCGCACGCAAGACCGGCGCGCACCACCTCCCCGGACTCGCCACACACACACAAACGGACCCGATAGCGCACAACCGCAGCGAGCGCACGCGCCCACAAGCGCAAATGGGCACAAAAAAAAAAGAACAGGAAAACGCGCGTCCGCGCCGCCCGTGCCTCGGTACCTCACTCCCCGAGCTCACCCCGAACGGCCCGCGACCGGACGCAGAAACGGCTCTTGACAGCCCCGTCGCGCGCGCAACTCCGTATCGCAGCGGTGTCTGGGCGACCCTCCCCGCCCCGCTGCGCACCACGAGCACGAGCACGAGCAAGAGCACGAGCACTGCCGGCGCGCAACGGGCGCAGAAACCGCGCCCGACAGCCCCGTACGCCCGCGCGTCCCGCAACTCTGCATTGCTGCGGTGTCTGGGCGCCCCGCACCACGAACACGGCTGGCGCGCACCATGAGCACGAGCACTGCCGGTGCGCGCTCGGGCGACACGAACGCGCACACGGCGTGTGGGCGCTCCTTGGGGTTGGGCACACGCCGCGCGATAGACATGGATGTAGGCGGTCCGCCAGCGCACTGCACAAACGCGCCAACGCACGTCCGCGCCACCCGTACGCCCCCGCCCCCGCCCTCGAAAAAGAAAAAGAAAACGCCCCATCCAAAAAAGCCGACCAACGAAGCACCACCAACGAAACAAAGAACGGGCACGCACATTCTCCACATCGCGCCAATCCGCGCGCACCAGGTTCGCGCTCCCCACGACCACGCGCAGCCAGCCCCTTCCTCCGCCTGTATTGGCATTTGCACCAGGGCCAGAGAGAGCGTCCTTGTAGAACAGCAGCAGCAGCTTGACGTGCATGCACCCGCGGCCGGCGTACAGCGGGGGCGCGACGCGCGTCCAGGTGGGGAAGATGTTCTTGAGGGTTGGGCTGTGCGAAAAGAAAAAAAAAAGAGGGGGGTTAGTAAAGAAAGAAAAAGAGAGTGGAATGAGGATGAAGAAGAAGAACAAACGCGCACCCACTCTCCGCGCCCTCGCCCTCCGCGTGCGCGACGACGACCACGGGCGTCTCGCGCTCGAAGAACTCGTAGAGCCACGGCGCGTCCATGACGTACGCGCTGACGATGGCGAAGGCGATGGAGGCGGGGGGCCCGAGGAGCGCGGAGAGGCGGATGCATTCGGGCGAGGTGTGCTTGCCGTTGCCGCCGCCGCCGCCGTTGTTTGGCTTTCGCGCAGAAGAGGAGGAGGAAGAGGGGGCGCCATCGAGCGGCGTGGAATGCACGGTGGCGTGCTGCGTGTCGACGCGCAGGATCGCGCCCTGCGGGAACAGGCGCCGGCCGTCTGGGGTGCGGGATGCTGCTCCACCTCCTCCGCTGCCACCTCCAGTTTTGCCATTGCTCCCTCCTGCGCCGCTGCCGCCGCCACGCAACGTATTCCCGCCCTCCAACCGCGCGCGCTTCCTCGCACTGCCCTCGCTCCCCTCTTCGTCGTCCTCGTCATACTCATCGTCGCTCGACGGCGCGCGGGCGGGCGGGGGCGACGGCCCGCGCACCCGCTTCTGCCGCGCGAGGCGCTCGCGCTCCATCTGCGCGCGGTCCGTGAGGAAGGAGGGGGCCGGTGCGGGGGCGGGTGCGGGTGCGTCGACGTCCATCGCCGTGGTCGAAGGCGCGATGGTGGAAGCCGCGGTGGCAGCAGGCCGCAGCCTCGCCTTCACCGGCCTCGCCACCTCCTCCACCTCGTCCTCGTCCTCGTCGCTGCTGATCACCACCACCTCCCGCTCCGCCGTCCGTCCTTTACTGCTGCTGCCCGGCTTGCGCTTGCCGCTCGTGGTCGAAGCGGCAGCACGGGCGGTGGGCTGGAGGAACGGTGTCGCAGCGGCAGCAGCGGCAGGCACGTCCCGCAAGCTCTCCGCAATCGCGCGCGCCAGATCCGCGTCGTCGTCCGAGTCCATGGTTCCCAATTTTTCTCAATTCTTTTTTATTTTTCAAACGTTTTCTTGGTGTGGGCTTCGCGTCCCTTCTGTAAATTATTAATATTACCGTCGATCGAATATCTGCGCGTATACAGTATACCTACCTACCAGCGCGTCGCACCTGCGCACCAATACCACTCGTGGTTTTTCAAAAAAGAAAAAAACCCTGCGTTTCGCGGTTAACCTCATACCTACACGGCTGTACGCTACAATCCACGCACCTATAGCGGGGATTCAACTTCGTGCGTCGCGTCTGCCGAGTGGCTAAAAGCTAAAAGCCTGAAACGGAGGTCGGTGACGTGCGGCGTGCGAGGAAAGGAGAGGGGAGGGGGGAACGATCACGTGTTGATTGTATCATTTTCCACTACATCAGTCTGCGCCGCGCGCCTCGATGGAAGGTAATACTTATCACGATGAGGGTATAAAATAAAAGACACGATATGGATTTGCAATTTACGCGGAATCGAATACTCAGCGAAGGCTCCTCCACACTAACTTAAACCACGCATCATTTTCCATTACATCAGTCTGCGCCGCGCGCCTCGATGGAAGGTAATACTTATCACGATCAGTGTATGAAATTAAAGACACGATATGGATGTGCAATTTGCGCGGAATCGAATACTCAATAAGGCAAAGAAAGAGTGTTTGGCTGAAAAAAATGGTGAAAGCGCTTGTGATGGCCCGACCCCGAGTCGAACGGGGGGACTTCTCCATAACACACAGCTGATCAACCTGAACGTAGGATGCGGAGGTGCAGACCGTCTGCAATCGGGTCTTGCTCTATCGTAGCCAACTCCCGGTTATACGTCCACCTCCATTTCCTCGGCGTTATTCATGGTGCCAATGCAGGTTGCGATTGAATGCCAACGGTGGGCGATTTCTTGCGCTAGCTCTGGACTCAAGAGCAAAGGTGGTGGTTAAAGGAAGAGAGGGAATCTCCTATCCGTCATGTTGCCAGGCATTTTTATCGGGATGGCTGTACGTCACTCGAGCCCAGCGGTAAATCCAATGAGAGGAAGGGAAAAAATAAACATGTAAGTAAAAGAGTCGATGGCAACTCCTCAGGTTAGGTGACCCGCACCTAGATCGTCGAACCATCCGGGAGCTGTGCAAAGACGGGTGACCCACGGGTCCGAAATGGCCGAGGGTTCGGTGAAAGTGTCGCCGTTGGATATTGAATGAGGCTTGATGAAAGGAAATAAGGTAAGTAAAATAACTTGTGCATGGTGAGATGAAAGAATGGATCAAGGGGGACGATATACATCAACCTGGACCTGCACACGAAGCGCTTCCAACGACGCGACGCGCGAATTGATGCGCGATCACGTGTCTTGATGCGGCACGGTTCGACGCGAGATTTGGGCGCGTTCGAGGTGTTGGAGGTAAAATCGAACCTGATAAGCAGGAATAGTGATCGAGGGAAGTAAATTGGGCAGTAAGTGACGCGGAGGAGTGAGATAAGAAATGAGTGGGATGAGGACCTCGCACGCAATGGAGATACAGTACCCCAGGCGACGATTGAGCCGTTAGGCACCAGAAAAGTTCGAAAATGACACTGAGACTGGCATGTTGGCGTGGGATTCAAAAAGACTGTAAATTTTACTAGAGGTTGAACTAGTACAAAGGACCTGAACAAGATCCGAACACGAGATAGCACCGAAAATCGGAGATACATCCACCCCGCTCGCGTCTTGACGACGAAATTTCGGGACGATGCCGCCGCTTAATCTACGAGCGCGTGCGCGCCCCTGTCACCCGACAAGGAACCTGTTCTAAGGAGATCCATCGCGAACCGTTCTCATTAGAACCTCCGATCCAACCCCCATCTCATTCTCATCAGAACCTCGCGATATACCATAACCCCAGATACCCCTGTGACGAGCTCTTGTTTTGGGATTTAAAAAATGCCGGATATCAGACATAGGCACATGTGGCTACACCATGACACAGCCGGGCGTTCTGAACCCATAACGGAGGAGAAAAATGGTATGAGTTGGAATTACTTCTTTAGAGGGCTGTAATTTAAGCCACCGCCACGGCAATGATCTACTTCTCCCCCTTCTGCGAGTTCCCACCGAATGATATCTCGTTATCATAATCATGGACATGTTCTATCGGGCGTAGCTCCACTTCGTCGAAGGTGAATGTTGACTCGTTCAGGTTTCGTTTCTAGCATGGACCATTGATCACTGAAGAAAAGGAGAAAAGGGCCAAGACCACTAACGTTCATCAACGACACCCTCCCAACATGCATCTCACCCCTTCCTCTCCCCTTCGTACTATCCGTATCTTCCGTACCTCCAGATCCCGATTGCCCCTCGACATGAAACACAACCGCGCTCTGCAGCACTGCGGAGTCGAATGGTTGGTTGGGTGTGGCCACGCGCATCTCGGCGTGCATGCTTGCAGGGATGGCGATGAGGAAGTTCCCGAGGATGGTCAGGGAGTAGACACGGCCTTGAGAGGTGAAGAAGAAGAAGAATGCTACGGGGACAAAGGCAGATTGTGATGAGAGAGGGATGGGATGATGGGATGCGCTAGAAGACGCACCTAAGCTATGTTTGACGAGGAGGATTAGCATGAGGATGGTGTTCACTGCAACAATCATGCCGGAGCTGATTACGACGAGGAGGATCTTGCGAAGGAGACTGGAGAGGATTGCATAAGCCGTAAGGAAAAAGTAGGAAGAAACGCGAATCGAATATGCACCTGCGCGTCGACCGTTCGGGCGAGATCTGTGCCATCATCCCCCAGAATTTCCAGGACAGCAAGCCGGCAATGGTGATATCTGTAGTTGCACATAAAACTGCGCCCACTCTGTGGATTGGGGTTTGTTAGCGCTGCGAGGAAAGGAGAGAGTGTGGGAAAAAGGGGCGAAGTTAACGCACTTGGTCGTCATGAACGCCGCACCACCGACATTCAACGTCGTCAACAATAGAATTCCGGAAGCCCAGGTTACGCCCAGGTGAGCGAGGATCATGAGGAGCACAATGCCGCTAATTAGTTTGTTTTTCGTTCTGGATTTGAGATCGATTAGCGAACGGAATTCAACACCGCAACCACTCACAGCACATAAAACATATAACAAAGGAATGTCTGCGCAATCGCCGCCGTCGCAAAGGTTGTTAGGATCCCCACCGCCGTCGGCGCCAGAATGTTCCGCAGTTCAAACGTCATTATCCCACCCAGCGCCATGATAACATTGACGAAGGAGCCTGCGGTGGCGATGGTGTCGAAGAACAGGAGGCCGAGGACACAGAGTTTGTTGGAGAGGGGACGGGAGCTGGGGCGCCTGAGGTATTGCGCGGCGAGGACAAGTTCGATGGCGTAGAGGCCGCTGTTGAGCCAGGTAGATGAAACGAGTGAACTAAGAGAGAGGTGAATGGGCCAAATTAATGGAATGGACGACGCTTGAGGATAGAGCGGCGCACACGATGGAGCCTGTGGTGCCCACGGGAACAAGTGGTGGGGGAGGTGCACCAGAGGGGAAGGGAGGGAATGTCCCTGCGCCTGAAGGGAATGCGCCTGACGGCGACGGAGGGAGGCTCATGGCGGCACCGGGTGGTAGGTAAAAACGTTGACGCTGTTGAGCTTACTTTTATGATTGACTGTCGACTATCAGCAGATCATAGTGAGGTTATAGTGAGATAAACCGTGAGCCGGAGACTTTGTGAATACAGATCTTAAACGATTCGGACACAATTGCTGCGAAGACATGGAGTAATCCTCGCCGATACACAACTTTTGAGCCAAAGAACGCCGTTTTTGAAGCCAGGAGTGTGCTGAAAGAGCCCTCGCTCTCCGCTCGGCCGCCGGTATCGCTTGTGGGCGGCGAACTTGTTTAGCTAGCCGACATGATGGTGGCCAAAAATCCTGCCGTACGTGCAAAAATGAAGAAACTACTTGGAAACTACTTCTCTGGAAACCCAGTGCATAGTCTCGTTTCTTAGTTAATTCCTGGGCCCCGGTGTTCCTAAGCGGGACCGGCCATGTAATTCTACATACCTACCTACAAACCAGAACCGTTATAGGGCAGTCGCCCGCTCGCGGGCAGAAATCCAACCGGGGATGTCGAGATGTCGCCGAGGCAATTTTGATGAAAATTTGGTGGGAGATCACTGCCCTATAAGGTCTGGTTTATGGTAGGCGACTATGCGCTTCCTCCACAACTAGTAAGTACTCGGATTAGAGGTTATTGGCACTTTCAAAATTTTGGTTTTTACGCGCTCTGATTGGCTGAAAATTGTGGAGCAGCCAATCAGCGTTGACGAGAAACGATTTTTATGCACTTGCCAATAACCTCTATTCTGCTTGAACCAGGATACTTCTTGAGCTGAAACCTTACTCAGCCATTCCTCTGGATGATTCTGGCACACTCCGACATTCTCTGCAATTTTCTGACGCCTTTTCATAATACTGGGTAATTATCGAAGTTAGTAGCATGGTGACCTGAAACCAACCGAGTTCTACCTGAGCAGGAATTTTTCTTCGCTTCCATGACATCAGCAAAACAGAATATCTCTGGCGCCCCTGGCACCGTCTGGTTCTGTCTGACGGCTCTGATTGGTATGGCAGCCATACCAACCAGACCGTCTCAGAAATTTCAACCTGCCATTTTTTGCAGTTCAGCCAGAAATGATATTTGGGCCAGTTCTGACCTTGTTGACCCCGACCTTCGACGGTGGTATTCTCTTCGGCTTCTCCACGCGAAACATCACTTGAGCGTTTCCGTGGTTTGCTGCCGGTGGTGAGCCGCTCACCGAGAACATTGAGTTGAGTTTTATCCGAACCACTTATTTGTCCCCATGGTTTTTGAGGCAGCCAAAACACATATTATCCTAAGACGGTCACTTTTCGCGTTTTTTTTCCTCAATTTTCTCAAAATTTTATCTGAACTCGGGATCCGACCAATAAAGTGATAAACATGGGTCCTGATGGCAGATGGCTTAACAGAATGTACAGGATCAATCGACCGCTATCGATGTTCTGTATCCCGCGCGAGTACGGCACATTCCTGCGTGAGTACGGTACATTCCGACGCAATGTACCGTCTCTGAACGAATGTGCCGTGCATCAAACGGAATGTGCCGCGCTCAAAATAAATGTACGTACCGATTTTTGTTGGTCCCGATGTATGTAGGATGTGTCCCCGTATTATTTTCAGCAATTTATGGCCATTACTGAAGCCGGCGCGGACTTGTGCGCCGGCGGTGGGCGGCAACTGATGCATGATGGCGCGCGACATAGTCGCGATGGCGCGCGCCGGGAATTGATGGCTTTCGGCTCCATAGTTAAGAGGTTTGCTATATAGCTCTCATAGCCAGAGCTATTTGCTTTAAAGAGCTAATGGTTAAGCATATTCACACCGTGCTAGGGATTTGGCCCAAACAACATGTATTGACGCGGGAGATCACATATATCTCCTGCATCTATACTAGTACATACTAGGGGCCAGGCTATACAGGTGCGCGGTCGTTAAACGGTGCTCAAATTCTGACCCCTACGTTGATCCAAGTGAGAACACCTGCTTTGTGCGTGACGACGAGCTGATGTTTTTTGAGCTGTCCCAAGAAATAGTAAGTAAAGTAACTCGCGAATCTACATCAGAGGGCTGTAAGCAGAACCAGAATCTCGTCTCAACTCGAACAATGTTCGTCGACAATCTTTTAGCCGGTGAACATGCCGAATATGCCGAATATCGGCATGATTGCCAGCGCCGGCACTCCAACCAAACTTCGTGAAACACAGCACAGCATTTGCGCGCTTGCTTCCCCCAACCACCAGCAAACATGACTGCCAATCCACTGCGGGTTCCAGAACTCCTTACTCAGTGCATCGGTCATCTCCGCGCCGATTCCACTCCCGATCTACCGCACTGCGCCTTGGTCGCCCGAGCGTGGGTATATCCCGCCCAGGCGCATCTGTTTAGAGCGCTCATATTCGTCGGCCGAGGATTTTACAAGCCCCAAAGCCTCAATTGGGCCCAATTTCAAAAAATCATTGGCACTTCCCCACATCTCATTCAACATGTCCGACAACTCACCATCTTCTTCGGCAGAGTGGACATCGGAACCCTCTCAGAGTTGTCCGATTTCCGCTTCACGCACCTCGAGAATTTGGACAGCCGATATTACGATGATTCCTCGCTACAATACGTTCTCGCTCATCAAAAGCTACTCAGTTTGGATACGCTTCGCAGCGTCAAGTTGAAAGTTGAAGGTTCCCTACCCGAACCGGAGATCTTCTTAAAAATATGGGACAGTTGTCGTTCTCCCTTGCTCAAACGTCTCGAGCTTGAGCTCGGTGGCCCGCTCCCACTGTCTGCCTCGTCAGCCCTCCCAATCACTTCTCGTGCTGCACCCGTCGCGCTGAATGTGCTCCGGATGACGGGAGGAGGGATAATCGATATCCGGCTTGCATCTATGTTTTACGCGTGGAATCTCACGTCGCTCAAAGCGCTATGGCTCGATGGTAGCTTCATAGTTGCGTGGATGGAAATACCGCTCTTAATTCCCGCTATCGAGGTCCTCAGCATCATTCTTCGGGTGAGCAATCAGCCACTACGATCCGCCTCCTTCTCATTACATACAGTCAAGCGACATTGACCTCGACCTCTCCTCATTCCCGAACCTGTCCGTGCTACGTGTTCATGTTCACCACCGACTGGAAACCACGCGAGATATATTCCGTCATATCCTATCAACTATCGCACCATCAAGCCACATCCACACCTTCATGTTTTCTTTTTTACGCCTGGACCCCCTCATTGCTGCGGAGGTCGACTCAATACTCTCCACTCTTACGCTGGAACATACCCATAAAGTCGAAGTTGAACTTTATCCAAGGGATCTGAGTACAGTTCCAGTACACTTCCCGGGGTTAACTGCCCGAAACATGGTGAGCTCTGGGGTGTCCCCATTCCCTTTGTTTGTGTCTCACACCACGATGATAGCTTCACTATGGCAACCAAAATTATAGTTGGTGGGAGGTCGGTCATTTTTCAGGTTTCTCGGACAATCCCTCACGCAGCTCGCAGAACATGATCGACACCCTATAATTCTTGGCCATCGGAGACACATGAGCAGTGGACCCTATTTTAGCTGATCCTCGTCTTAGTATTCGACCACTAACATCAGGCCTTGCCGCTTCACTGTCAACTGCTAGTTATATAGCCATTTCGTCACCTCAGTTGCAATTCGGCCGGTTTCCATGTCACAACCCTTTGCAATTGATCAGCCTCAGGGTTTTGTTTACGGCGTAGGTTCGGGCAGTGTCAGACAAAGAAAAGGCGAAGGACGAATCCATTTCCTCTCCAGTTCAAGGGAGGAACTGGTCCCCACAGCTGAAGAGGTGCGAAAAAATTGTTACGAGTGTCTGATCAAAGGCAAAGGTTCTAATACACCCAATAAAGCAAAATATCTACATATGTGAAAAGGCTTTCTGAAAGGAGAAGAATCAGTGGCCATTTCACAGTGAATTCAGGGCCCCCGAAACGCACCCTGATTTGGGCTATTTCAGTGTCCCTTTCCACCTAAGTGAAAATAGATAGATTCACATCTCCTGATTGCTACTGATAAGTCTACTTTCGCTAAGCCTTTTCTGGAAATCTGGTCTATTGGGTGTGTAAGAGCAGCCTTAAAACTCACACTGCTACCCGGGCACCCGCCGCCGCAGGAAAAAAAATAGGCCAAGTGCCTTAGAGTATATTGCATCCTCGGAGGTGGTTCGGACAGTAAGCTTGTAAGCCAATTGATTTTCAAGGCCATGAATCCACTCTCGCGTGTAAAGATGAAGGACACACAATGAACATACCGAAGTATTACCAAATACATTACTCACACACCCAAATGAGATGCGGCATTCCCCGTTTTTCCGTGATTCAAGACCCCATCATCGCGAACGTGTCGCCGCGGAACAGGACCGGGGTTCTGAACAGCAGCACCAAAGACGGAGCCACCTATCTGTTGCTGCGCACGCATCTGGGCCTTCGCTCTCCGTTCTTCTTCCCGTGCCTCCCGCGCCGCCCGATCCCGCCGTTCTTCTTCAACCCAAGTGGCAACACTTCGCACCGCCTCGACGGGTTGGGTCTTAAAGCCCTGGAGATAGCCCTGCAGCTCTGCGGTGGAAAACTCCTGAGGCGGAACAGTCTCGGCGAATTCCTCAGCGAGGATATGCACTGGTTGTCCCTTGACTCCCTTCTCTGTTGTGTCTGGCCCCGCGAGCTGAGGGAAACGGGCGGCAGGGAAGAACCGAAGGAAGAGTGCTTTCGTTTGCTCAATCGTTGAGAGCGCGTACTCGATTTTGCGATCGATGCGTCCGGGGCGAAGGAGCGCGGCATCAAGCCGGTCGATGTAGTTAGTCTGCACGTCGTGTATGAACGAACACTTAATTATTTGAATAGCAAACATGAAATATGGGGACGCACCGTTGCGAAAAAAAGCTTCCCCTCTTCGCTCCCCACACCGTCGATTACGTTGAGCAGCCCAGACAGTGAGACAGAGCGTGGAGGACGTGCGCGCATGGTGTTCCGTGGCAGCGGTTCCAGCATTGTGTTCAACTCTTCCTCCTCATCCGCCCGAGAGGGAAATGCACAATCGATATCTTCGATCAAGAATATACCTACCAGTTCTTGGTCAGGCCGTTTATTGTTAGGAGACCATGTCGAATATACCATTTTTGGGAATCCCCGATGCTGCGTTTTGGAGGAAGCTGTCGTCGACCCTACACACCCAGTTCAGTTGATGCAACGAAGACTTTGGGGAAAGCACAAAAGGTACAAGTTGGACGCAAGGGAGAGGGAGTAGATTTCAAGATTCAGCGCACCGGCAAGTGCATAGATGGTCGACGCTGCGCGGTTGAGGCGTCAGATTTGCTACTGTAACCGAAACTTGCATCTATACTTTTTCCTGTACCAGGGGGACCATGCAGGAGATACCCCCGTCTATGTGGGATTCCCGCGCCGATGTACCAATCTTCAGACTTCAAAAATTCTTCGGCATCCTGAACTAAAGTATCGAGGAGCCCCTCTGGAAGGATGATCGAACTAAACAGCGGTTTTCAGAGGACGGCGGGGATAAGAATGAATAATGATGCTTGGCACCTCAAGGGACGCCGAATTTTGTGCTTGATGCTCGTCCACATCTGCTGGGGGTTGAATCGCCGCTGAGAAATGAGACTCATATCAATGTTGGCATACGAGAAAGGGAAGAGGAGCGTACTGTGTCCGTCAAGTGAATAGTTACATGTGGCC
This sequence comes from Mycena alexandri, assembly GCA_029233265.1. Classification (NCBI taxonomy): domain Eukaryota; kingdom Fungi; phylum Basidiomycota; class Agaricomycetes; order Agaricales; family Mycenaceae; genus Mycena; species Mycena alexandri. The sequence goes on along the minus strand of JARJCM010000064.1, from coordinate 269,250 downwards.
GATTGACCTCGACGTAACGCAGACGCGCCGCTTCGACCAGTTCCGACAGAACGTTCATATCCAAAGTGTAAATCCTAATCATGGGATGGGGGCACAAGGTTAGTAGCCCCTCGTCGGAAGTGTGAGATAACTGCCATACGTAAGGAATAATCGCGACGTGTGCTGAACACCATTCATATTAGCGGTCGCGCGTTCATTGCCGCGCTTAATCTCCACCCAGTGGCTTCTCCACCGGAATAATTGTGGTGCCTGGTAAGTGGGCACGTATTCTGCGTTCCCGACAGTGGTTGGATCTGCGCTCGTTTGGACGGTCCATTTGCGCTGAGAATTTTTGGCGGTCACGGTGAAATCACGCGATCGCTGCCAGACGCGTTCCTGAGTCTGACGTACAGATAAAGAACTTGTGGGCAAAGAAGGGAGAACAAATGAAAGAGACGAACGAGGAACAGGATAATCCATTCGTAGGCGGGGTCTCCCTCGCTGAATTGCGCGGTAAGTGAGTACTCTGTGGCGGGTTCGGTGAATCGAACTAGTAAAACTAACGAACGGACGCACGGATTCTGAACCTCTCGATGAACCACCAGCAAAGCCGCCGCCCCGTTTCAATCAAAGATCCAAGTACGAGCAACTTGAGGCTCGAGCCGATGTAGGTTTGCGAAACTAAGCCAAGCAGGCCAAAGATAGAAGACAGCCCCATGAATGACGCCATCCAAGACGAGTCCTGAATCGCGCCATGCTCAGTCGTCGAAGGATTGAAAGGGCTGGGGAAGAAGGTGGCAAAAGGCATTTGTTGTGGTGTTCCTAGACTATGCTAGTTAAATACAAAATGAGTAGGCGCCGTACTGCGGGACTATGACTCAAGCAATTTAAGCACCGCGGCGATTCGCTGTGGAGTGAGAACGAAACGGGATCGCCTGCGGAAGTGGAATGGAAGTGCCTTCTGTCGGCCTAACGTGCCGATTTTTTTATAATTATCCGACCAGGACGCACGGTGGTAGTGTTGCCAATGTCCGGTTCGGTCCGGTTTTTGGCCAAAAAAATCCAAACCTTGAACCGGACCTGGGTTTCGGTTCGTCTAAAAATGGCGGACCTCGAACCGGACATCGGTCGGGTTCACAATGGGTTCGGTTCGGGTTCAGAGCAGGTTCGAACACAAATGAACCGTTTTTTTTTCCAACCCGTTTTGGGTGCAACGACAAATCAAACATCAGTATCTACAAGCAAGGCAGCATCCAACGCCTCAACCACGAGCTTAGTAGCCTCCTGCGCAGCATTCATGTGTCCATTACGATACACACTCTTCAGCAACTGAAGCACCTCGAACATCTCAGGAGTGAATCTGTTGCGATGCTGAGTTCCAGTAAGTGCCCCGTTAGAGAATGCACGCTCCGAGGCGGTCGCAGAGCCTTGAATGGCAAGATAGTCTCTCACCACACGTGCAAGGGTTGTGTACTGAGTTGAGCGGTGCTAAGTAATCGGCGGTCAGATATGTAAATAAATCATGCATGAGAAAAATCGCGCACCCCCCACCAGCGTACGACATCGTCGACAGTCTCCAAAGGAGCATTCAGGTAGGCCCCCAGCTCGTCATGCGGACTAACGGCAGTGAAGTCCTTGTTTTTACGTGCTTGAACCTTGGCTCGCATCCAGGAATGACCATATTGAACAGGTGCAGTCGGCACTGATTTTGTGTCCTTGAAACATCCATACCTTTTTTCGTGGCTCGCGAGTCTCACACGGCCTACTCGCCTCAGTCTCGCCTCGTAAGAATTGAGAGATTAAGCCTACCCCTAACCCTATCCACATGCCGACCAATCAGAGGACAGGGAAATCAGTTTAGTGTATTGATTATTTGAAAATAGTTTTAGACGTCATGATCGGGGACCACTTTTGCTTGATGGCTATTCGTGTTTGAGACCTGGTTATGGTACCAGGAATGAATATGTTATGTTAGGTAACCACCTGACCACCTAACCACCTAACCTTAACCCCTTACTACCCTAACCTGAACCTAACTGGCCATGCTCGGCACAATGCTAATACCCATCACTTTGTGATGCACTGAGCAATTGCCATGTAGCAAACAACTCACGAACTGCCAGTGTCCCAAAAACATGCCAATGGGACGAATGTTCACAGGTTCTCATCAAAGTCACGAAGATCCGTGATTTTAAGTGAAGTAATGAAGTAACGAAAATAGCGTGGACTCATTCCGGCTTGAAATGAGAACTGTTTAAGCCTCCAAACTTGCCGAAACATGCAAGATGTTTGCCGTTGGTTCAGATCGCAAAAACTCTCTGGTCTGGGTCACAGACATGCCAAATCCCATTGTTCTTTCGCTGTTTAGAGCTCAAACAGGCCAATTTTTATCTGCAGAAGATTTTCGGAACATATCGGATTTTCTGTGGGTGATTGGGTTCCAAAAAGTATGTTTGCTGTTTGTTTGGGTGCGGTGCAGTGTTTCACATTTGACTCGCACACAAACATAAACCAAAAGGAAAGCATGTTTGTGGTGGCAAAAACCAAGGGGGTCAAGGATAAGCAATTACCATATGGGGTAGAGGCGTGAAGGGCCGCCGAAAAATAAAATTGTATGCATTTTTTTTGACCTCGAAGAAGGCCCTGCTGGCAAAAATTCCCAAGGTTGGGTGACCGGTGGGCCCAGCCTTCAACTCAACCACGTAATGTTAAGTACGAGGATGTCAATGACTCAGTGAAAGCTTCTTTCTAGATCACCTGCTAATATTTTACTGTCAAACCACTGCCACTTCAGTTTCTACACTGCCAAATTAAACCAGCTCAATTTTTGTGTATTTCTCCCTACCTCGGATATACATATGTCTCTAAAGGGAACTCGGGCAAGGCTGCAAATAGAAAAGTTCTATTTAGCAGCCCCCACGTGAGCTAATCTAACCGAGATAAACACAAGATAAACAGCCGTTTGAGGCGTTCTAAGGGTCAATGGATGGTCAGCAAAATGCTTGAGGTACATCTCGCTAGGATGGGCATTAAACACATTCACCGATTTCTTCCGCATTTCCTCTTGAGTTTTTCAGACAGTTGTAGCTATTTGCTTGACTCACAGCTTGAAGTATTGGATTTCCTGGATAGTGCGTATGAATTGCCTTTCAGAGAAAATTGCAGGGTCATTTCAGATATCGTCCTCGCCCCCGACATTTTTCCCCAAATTTTAGTCGCCCCCTTTACACCGCTATGAAGCCAACAAACACTTCCCACCACATCCCGCCCTCGCTGCCATCAAGGTAGCCGTCTAAGCATGCTAACGAGATCAGAGGCCCAACAGGATTTCCCTTCGCGCAGGAGATTGACGAATCGATAAACACGTCCTGGGACTGCCAAATAGAATTATCCTTTGTCCACAACAAAGAAAAAGTTGCTCTTTCGGGAGCCATTTCCCAGTGGGCTGATTCAAGCCAAATTCAGAGCTCCTGAAACGCACTCTGATTTGTGCTATTTCAGTGTCCCTTTCGGCGCTCACAAATATTGAAAGAATTCTCTGGCCCGAAAATGGGTCCTGAATCTTCTTCTTTCAGAAAGCCTTTTCACATATGTGGATATTTTGCTTTATTGGGTCCCCTGACACGCCCCGCGTCATCGCCGGATACCAGAATTTTGACCACTCTGGGAAGTCGATAATCGCTATTCCTCGCCTGCGCTTACATTTCACACTTGTTAGGCGTGGAGGAGAATATTCCTTCGCTCATCGCTGTCTGCCCTCGTCACCGTATTCGCGGTTTGAACCGGACTTCTTTCTTATTCTTGGGTTCTCAGCCGCAGTGGATTTCTTGTCTATGGCGATTATAATAATACGTGCCGCATCTAGGCAGAGATCACAAGTCGATAATTCGCAGGACTGCATACAGGAGGTTCATCTTCCCTTCACCTTCTTCACCTCTTGAACGGCCTTGCACATCTGCATACCGCGACAGTAAGAGGATGAAAAATCAAAGTCACTGCGCTGACCTTTTTATGTCGGGGCCAGTCACTTCGCTGACACGGTCCGCTGCGATAAAGATGAGGAGTTGTTTACGATCACGAGCTGGGCATTGGGATATTACCTGCAATATCTGGGATAAAGAAGAAAGAAAAATCAAAATCGATCCGTAAATACTTACGTTCTGAGACGCCCAAACCTGGTAAGGTGGCAGCCTGAGCACTTATTCATCTCGGATCCCGCGGCACCCGTGTCGTCGTCGTGGCAGCTGGCACAACTACTCGAAAGCGGTGCGACGAAGCCCAAGACTCGGCTCTCGATCGGCGCATTGAGCAGTAGCGGGGCGGGCGGCGGGGACATCCAGTGTGGTGGTGGGAGTTGTCTGACCATCGCGTGGATATCCCGCGTACGCATCATCTCCATGCAGGCCGTGTTTGCGGCGCAAAGTGCGAATCCCTGTGTGAAAGACGTGAATATTTAGCAGAATCAGATTGGCACAGGACGCACCCAGACAGTCATGGCCGGTTCGGGGACAGGTGTCCAATGGATCACATTCCAAAATGTTTCCCGCGATGGTGCACCTGTGTTTTTTTGCGTCAGAGGTCGAGAAAGCTCACCAAGTCGTCAAGCATACCGCACAATTCACACCCCCAACTGCGAGTGTGCTTGATGTCGTCGGCAATATCGATCATAAATTGCTCGGTCCACTTGTGCATCCCAGGTGTGCTCCCCGCGACGCCAGGTGGCATGACAATGATGATTTTAATTTCTGAACGACGCTCGTTTCTAACAGCGAAGAAACGTTCAGTTTGCGCTCTTTGTGGAGATCCACGGTGCAAGCACACCTTCCATGCATCCAGATGTTCACCTTGAGGGCGGAGGTCATGGGGAGGCCAATCGGTGAGTGTTGGAGGTGGAGGGAGAAGACAAAGGCAAAAAAGCGGTGCACTGTTTAGTTAACCGAATGATTGTGACTGTCGTCACCGGCCTCGTGAGAGTGACATAACGCGAGTGACGCGTTAGGCCCCGTGAAGCTCCTGCCAAGGGTTGTCCGGACAATTGGATATTTGAGGGCCAAATTTTCGTTTTTCCTTGTCCGAAAATTGGACATTTGAGGGCCAAAATCTCAAAACCTTGTCCGCAAATTGGATATTTGAGGGTCGGAAGCCAAAATTTTGGGCCAAATTGTAGGAAAGTCTCGTCACCTGCCCAGTCCTTTATGTTGTGAGTTTTGGAAATGTCACTATGGCCGAACGGTCTTTCTGTCTTCGTGTCTTCTAATCTCATTTTCTGTGATCGTTTGTTCGAAGCTCTTTGCTTCTCTTTTTTTGGTCATTCAGCAAAAAAATGACCATGCTCTGAATCAACTGTCGGTGGGATCGTACTGTGGAATGGTCAAAGATTTTATATCCTCGATGTCTACAAGCGAGGCGCAAGCAGCCGCTACGGTTCAACTCGGACGCGGACACTCCCATTTTTTCCTCCCGGTACAAGAAGGAGCAGTTATATACTCACACTAGGAATCAGGGAAACGACCTGAAAACGACGCCCTCGCACGCGGATCTAGCGGTGGTTTGAACTCTTACTTCCCCCGCGGCCGTAAAATGGCTGGTGTTCACGAAGCCCGCCGTACAAAAGGAAGCGAAAAGGCTCACAATAAAGCTTCCCAAGCCCAAGGCGAAATAGATACGATCATACTTATACCGCTGCCGAGAGCGAAAAATACAATTTAACGCGCGAAAAATTCGATTTTTTGGTCATTCACGTGACCACCCCTGTCCGATTTTGGATATTTGAGGCCCAAAACCTGAAAAAAATTGGATATTTGAGGCCAAAATTCGAGGTTTTGGGCGGACAACCCTTGGCGGGAGCTTCACGGGGCCTGACGCGTTTCAACCAAATTAGCTTAAGTACTCGCAATGCACTCTGGAAATTATTTATTCACGCTATTGCTAAAGTGGATCGGCAGGTTGAGGCATCTCCGGCGTCGCGTTGTCTATTTGAGAACCATCTCAGTGAGCTCAGAGCTGTGCCACCACGCGACGGAAGCTTACAGCTGATGCGCCCCGCCGGCAGGAAAAAGAGCGCGATGAGCCCTCCCCCTCTGGCTCTGGGATAATGATGCGATCCTGGACCTGGACATGTCCACCCACTCTGTAAATGATGTGAGTTGATTGAATGTGATTATCTGACGGGGAGGAGTAGTAGACCGTGACGTACTCCGACCCAAAAGCCGTCCATACCCTCCAGTTCTGGACTTGGCCCAGTACCAGGAACGGGAATCGAACAATTTATCTCGCCGTAGGGATGAGCGTGATACTATTACATAGTATCAAAACACTGCCCGTAAGTATTAGTTAGTGATTGCCGCACCTGGCCAGCGAAGACTTGCTCGCTCTCGCTCTCCATGTACACGGCTGTGATTGAGAGCCAATGCTGTTCCTCGGCTACATAAGAGGAAATTGGGAGTGGTTAGTGGACAAGGGCTGAAGATAGTATAGTATTAGAAGTTTCCCCACAAGGAGCTCGGAGACGCGAGCGTCGGTAGTTTGGGCCGGTAATCTGATACTCATATAATAAGTATCATCGCCATTTTATTTTCGACGGGTCCGCTACCTCTTGATTTGCGAGCCATCCCTGTTCAGAGAAAATCAGTGCCGGGAGGATTTATTTGGCAGCAAGACTCACGTCGCGTAGACCACGCAGTGCCAGTTCAGCCAGCTGTCGAACGGCGCATGTAAATTGGAAATTTCAACATTCAACGGTGAAGAGTTCGAACCTGTTGATACGTCTCAGAAGAAGGCCCGTACTCTCTGTTCAACTTCGCCTCGAGCGACTTTCCAGGGGTCAAGTCGGCAATTTCGGCGAGGAAGTTGGCAGACGCTTCGACGAGTTTGAGCTCGTCAGTAGTGGGCGGAAGGTGCGAATCTGTGGTAGCTGGCATGTTGTCTGGTTTGCGGCGGTTGACGAGAGGAATATATACTTACAGCGGCCTCCGCCCAAAATAACTGCCGCCCGTTCCCGTCGCGCAGTTCGCCGTCTTCAATGTTGTGGTACCCTCAAGGGGCCGTCTCTATCACGCAGTTCTATTTTACCTCAGGGAAGGCTCTCGGGTTGACTCGAATCCCTCCTACATCCGACCCAATCCTGCGAGACGCTGAGCGAGATTTGTCCCATCACCTGTTAGTAGAACCCTACAACCGTGCGACCCGCCGAGTTGAGGAGTCGTGTCCGTCGGCCACGGGCGGTACTACCCATCGACCGTACCTCGATATTGAGTAGACGCACATCCTCAGGGATCGCACCATGACGCAGTGAGGGAGTCTTGCGCGTTTGCAAGTTTGCAACTGAGTTCCCAATCCATACCATTCCATTGAAATTCTCGGAGTCCATCAGACTTGTGACACAATGGATTTCGGGAGCCGTGGGTGTGGGAAATTACCATTTTGGAGATTTACGGCATCTTCGGCTAGGTCCGACCCAAATGCGCCAAAAGCTGTCCCGACAAAAAGTTGTAGGTTTCGGACCCTCAGGACCTGGCCTCCAATCCAGGGTCCAATTTCAGTCCAATGAAAGCGATCATAGTTCCACTGTCTGCATGATCGATGCGCATCAAAAATTTTGCAGCGGTTACTTACACTTGCCTTTTCGAACAACTCTCGAAGACCAAAACTCTCAAGCAAAACAAAAATGAGAATCGACATCTATAAGCACTGAAGATTACGTCGCCAGTAGATGAAACTGCTGCGTCTTCGGGCCAAGTACGCTCCGCGCCTACATCGCTTACAGCATTAGCAGCCTCCGATGGTTAACAACCCAACAATTTATGGCAGCGGTTTTGAATGGCCGTCAAAAGGCAATGAGAAACCGGGATCAAATTCCCGGGATTGTCGGTGTGAACAAGGACGAAGACGGCAAGAAAATTCCCACCACAATGAATCGCCGTTTCCTCCCCCGAGCTGCCCCACTCAAGCTCATCTGCCTCGTCCTTGTCGCTCTCGTCCTCCTCTCGGGATTTTCCTACAGAATAATAACCACACGAGCGGACCTACAACAAGTCTCCTACGCCCCATCGCCTCACACCATAGCCCTTGGTCATCCTACCTTCGAAGATGTCAAGGAATATGAGCGTACCCTCCCGCAGCACCGACTGTCGGTATTAGCGGCCAAACCTCGCCCGAGGTGCGTCTTCTTGACACTGCATCGACGTATCTGGCTTACATGGAGCTTCCAGATATTTGTTCTTTCCTTCGGAGGCTTGGGGCACCGGGTGAGCCCTCGCATACACTCGTTAAGCTCCAATGTCTGATTCTTGTTCAGATGGAATAACGTCTTCCAGGAACAGCTCTTGAACACCCACCTCGCATATTTGGCGAACCGCGGTTACGTCTTCGTGGACTACATCGCGCGAGACCACCCACCGTTCCCTGACGAGTTGCCAGACGGGACACGACATATGTTGCACATCCCTATGAACGCGCTCACCTCGGGCCCGACTGGTGGTGGGTCCTGGGGCGAGGGGGCGAACCCGGGGGCGCCCCTACCGGTGTCCAAGGACTGGTGGATTTCCTCCTGCCCCGCGAGCGAGACCGTGGAGGTCCAGCTGGCGGATACGATGAAGGAACTCAACATCACTGACTCGACTACGGGTGAAGAGCGGCTCGTGCGCTGGGCAGAGAAGCTGCGTAGCATCGAGGCAGAGTGCGTTACGATTATTGGAGGGAGCCCCTTCGACTACATGTACGTTTCCCCGGTGGATCCGTTGCTACGACTGAACTCTTTCGAGGTTCATTGGTGGCGACAAAGTTCTATCAATATGGGCCGCGGACGGGAACTACTCGTACGGGAACTCACCGACACTCAAGCAGTACGCCTGGTCCCCTCTCGTCACTCGCGCCATCGCGCGGAACTTTGCCCTTATCTCTTCCGACTCAGTCCCCCCCGCACTCTCCCCTACTCTCTCCCGGATAACCACCACCCCCGGCGCGGGCAGCGCACACTCACCTTACCCGCTCAACGCATTCTCTCCCCTCCGCGCCGCAGCGCCACCCATCCGCGGTCTGCTCGGCCTCCACCTGCGGCGCGGCGACTACGAGGAACACTGCAACAACCTCGCCTGGTGGGGCGCCGGCTTCAATGCGTGGAACGCGTTCGGCGAGCCACCGGCGCGGGAGACGGGGCGCTTCCCTCCGCTGCCAGACTACCTCTCTCAGCATACTAACGAGTCGCGCTTCGACGCCGCGCTTCGGCACTGCTGGCCCTCCCCCGAGATAATCGTGGAGCGGGCGCGCGCGGTGCGCGCGGAGGCGCATGGGCAACAGCTGAGCACAGTGTACATGGCGACGAACGGCAAGCCCGAGTGGGTGACGGATGTGGCGGCAAAGCTGCGCGCGGACGGGTGGGATATGGTATCGAGTTCCGTGCAAATGCAGCTCTCGCGGGATGAGTTTGCGGTGTCACAGGCGGTGGATATGGGTGTGCTCGTTGCGGCAGAGACATTCATCGGCGTCGGATTTTCGAGCTTGACCTCGAATGTCGTTCAGCTGCGACTGGCGGGCGGGCGGGACCCAAACACGAGTCGCTTCTGGTAGTGACTCACATATCAAAAAGATCTTTTTGTCGCCGTAGTATTAGATGGGCCTAAGGCTGATGGTTAATTTTTTGACTTTAGACCTAGTCCTGCTTCGGTTGTATTGTATGCTCCGTTTCCATGCTCCGATGCTGGGTTGTATAGAACCAGTGGAACCGTTGCCGTTTCAAGCAATTTTAAGAACGACTAACCCAGCAAGGATGGTGTAAGGAGAAGAGCAATAGCACCCTGGACGGACCAGCGTTTTTGACTTTGTTATAACACGGTCAACGAGATGGTGGGAACTGTATATGATGGTCTACGCTCACCGAGGTCGATCACCGACGAAGCAATTTCATACGCGATAATCTGGACGGGTAGTGGAAACTTACAATGGTCAGGTTCATATCGTGGCATCAGCGTAGGAGGGGAAGAGAAGTCTTGCTTACGATTTAGCCCAGGCCTGACTGAGGAAATAAAATGTGTCTCAATCCGACGATAACAGACATCGAGCTGGTGGAAAGACTGACTGAGTTGTATCGATGGATAGCTTCTTTGATTTTATTCGCCCTTTTCAGCTTTGGCAAATTTGCTTTCACAAAGGCTTCACCCGCTTTGTGAGTGAGCCGAACAACAGAAGCAGCTTAAACGGATAGATAGATAGCAAGGTCAAAATTATTGTGACATTGACGACAAGAAACGAACACCGACCAGGACGCGCGGCGAGCGCTCCTTCTTCAGATTTCAAGATCGGCAGATTTGCGGCAGATTCACAAACAGGAACGAAGTGACGAGGGAGCAATGCGAGGGAGACCGAAATTTAAAATTAAAAATGTCCGCACCAAACGCAACGTGACTTGTCCAGCCCATGTGATCACTTTGTCATTTCTGCTGACATCGTGGTGAATCAGGTTTAACTCACTGTCTTCAGCTGCAGAAAATTTGCCTCGTGGATTACTGCAGTGTGAAGTGAAATATTAGTACTGTTTTCTCCCTCACCAGCTCTAAAATGCAGTAAAGTAATTTATATCCAAATGCGCGCGAGAAATTTATGCCGACTGTCATGAATCGTTGTTTCCCAGCCCATTCAATTTCTCTACCACGGCCCTATTTCCAAATGACAACGGGACTCCAAACGAATATCTCCTGGATCAATGATCAGACATCAATCCTCTACCTCATCGAATACGGAGTCGGAGTCGGAATACCAACTATACTTTGGTCTGGCAACAATAAAGTGTCTTCTCACCATCAAACTCGGACTCTCAGTATACTATTGGTCCTCCTGTGATTGGTAGCCCTATGTGCGGGTTATCTGGGGAGTTATTATACCGCCTTCAGGTTTCTGGGTTCCTCCTCGGGTGGATACACATCATACTTTGCCCATAGTTGAGGCCATTCAACTCTATCCCCTCCTGAGAGCACATCCCGTACAAAGGTCCCAGCTGGGTAACTTCCGTATCAGCACTTCACCCGACGGAGGAACAATGTCGGGTGTTTCAAGCTCTCGCATTCCCCAGGTTCTCGATCTTGAACATGTGAACACCTGGAGTTTATCCCGGAAGTGGTGGTTGCACCATTGTTGAACTCCAGTATTTGCAGGTTGAATGCAATAATTTCCAGCAGTTGATTTTCTGGCTGTAATTTCGAACAGCAAGTGCTTCTAGGGCCGATGATTACCGGGGCTAGGTCAGATCCAAAGTCCCAACAAAAAAATTGATTTGGGCCGCCAAAAGTGTGAGCCAAAGTCCCGACAAATCGGTCAGGCTGCGAAATATGTCTGAGTCAAAGTCCTGACAATGGGCGGGCCTCCGACCAAGGTGTGAGCCAAAGTCCCGACATTGACCCAAAGGGTAAAATTTTGAGAGCTTGAGGTGGCCTCAGCAAAATGGTCTAAACATATTGGAAATCGGGTCTCGAGTGTACAATATTAGAGGACCTTCTGGCGGAGAAAGAGGTGCTAGCAAAGGTGGTTGCAAGTCTCAATACTGTACGGAGGAAGGGAAAGGCAAATATCCACATTCTTGAGCTCCCAGAGGATGATTGCCTTGAGGATTGAGTTAATACAAATTCATTTATGATTTACGCCTTGAAATTTTCGCCCGATTTTGATGTCTAGTTCAAAGTCCCGACGAAAAAAAAAAATTGACAAAGGTCAGAGGCGGATTCCTGACAAATTTCGGGTGACCGAAGACGCAAAGTCCCGACAAAAATTTTTGGAGGCCCAATTTCGGGATGTGACCTAGCCACAGTAATCATCGGTCCTGTGCTTCTCCAGTAGGGGTCGGCACCGTACCGTAAGAATTACGGTCCTGTACAGGTGCTAACCGGCCGTAACCATAACCGTAAGGCCGCTCTCCGAGGCTCTTACGGTACGGTACGGTGGATTTTACAGTCTTTACAGTCATTTACGATGATTTATGACCGTAAAGATTCAAATAATTGAAAAATAATTTTAAATTCTAATCCACTACAATCGCCCGGAGAGCATCCTCAATGCTCTTAAATCGTGGACGGAGCTGGTGTTTAAGCACCATAAAGATGCGAATAGTCTCTGGTTTCAGACTTGAACGTCGCAAGGAGATAGTGTCTCGCCCACCCGAAAAGATGTGCTCGACTGCGACCAAGAGGTGGGCGTGCCGAAATATCCGGATATCAACCTCCGAAATCTGGAGTGGTGGCTGTACCCCCCCCCCCCCCCCCCCCCCCCTCCGGAAGTCGGACCACAGCCAAAATTTCTGCCGAACTGTTCGGCACCGCTGTGAGGCTTGTGTTCGCGCTGCACTGCTCACACCGCCTCATGGCTTGTCTGGACGAGACACGACAACTCAGAATTCCCACTCACTCGAGTTCACCCGATTAGGAAACGACATTGCCTCATTCGGATCCACTTCCAACAACTCGTTATTCGACGATTCCAGCATTTCCAACGACTCGTACGAGTACCAGACACTGCCAGGATGGCAACCAGGCACACTCGGGCTTCGTGGGGAGACCTGACCACGCGCACGGTTTTGACCTGCCGACTCACGCCAATCCGAGCCCCCATACAACCTTACAAACGACTCTTGAGCGACCCTCGATGGCCAGATAGCCATGTCTACAACCAAACGACCATACACCCACGTCCTATCCACCACTTTCCGACAACTCAGAACGTCGCGAATCCTTTACGAACACTCGGAAACGGCGGTATCTCGGAGTTTCAACACCTCTGAGTGCTCGTGAAGCTCAATGTCCGCGAATATTGGCAGTCTGGGAGCTCAGAATGGCACGAAAGGAGAAAAGAGGCTTGAGGAGCATGTGGAACGAGGCTGTGGACACCGATGGGACGGACAACGTGACTGGCTTGGAAAAGGTATAAAAGGCGTCAGACGAATCGAGGGTAGAAGTCAATTACTTGTGGACTTTCGGATTCAGTTCCCAGTCAGCTACCACAAGGAGACAGTTCCAGTCGAGGACTCTAGTCCAACGCTGAGTTCTTATCCTGACCTTGTACCTCTATCCCCCAATTACATCCTCGAGTTGACCACCAACGCGCTTGTTCGTCACCACCGCCAAGGGACATCGTCTCAAGGATTTGCCTTTCATTTATACATCCGAGAATACTGACTACAGGTTACCGGACACCGCCAACGTCCCTTCCGAGCACTCGTAAACCGCCTTCAGCCCGTCCCAAGCACTCGGGTCTTGCACACGCACACACACCTTCGACCTTCGACCAACACACACACTCGGATCCAACAAGGCAGACCACCTACAGCCTCGTGTTCTATTAGGAACCAACTTTAAAGAGCCCTAGAGAACGAACCAGCCACTTTGTGATCCCACATATTCGCCTAGTGGCACCGCGGTCCTTATCACACCGCATCATCGGTCCGATGAGATTTGCTGGTTCTCATACTTGCATTCGAGAGAAAATTCTAAAAACCAGATAGGTTATCTCGGACGGTGCAAAAAAGGGGGGTCCGTCTCTCAGATTGACAATACGGCCAACGAATGAAATCGACACCTAAATTTAAAGCTCATCGGCCGAGGGGAGGTTGATATCCGGGATTTTTCGGCCGCCCACCTCTTGACTGCGACGGCGGAACCTGGGTCGCTTCGTTAGAAACAATTCAGGCAGGGAAAAAGTGGTGGGATCATACCAGGAATTGACATGATATGAAACTCCTCCCGAGTCGCAAACTTTTTCTCCCCCTGCGCAATTTTTATTTCCTCAACAGAGGGAGGTGTATTCCTCTCCTTCGAATTTCGCATCTCGTAGAATCAATACATGTCAGGTGCGTGGTTTTTGAGGTGCAGGTCGAGGCCTATGGATTATGAGCCAAATATCCCAAATTGCGATGATTTGTTACCGTTTAGAGATCCACACATTAGCTTCGTCATTCTAAGCACCTTCATGGATTCACCATGAATACAACGGAAAAATCTATCAGTGGGCTCGCCCTTCTCGCTGTGGTCGGTGTCCGTGACAACAGTGAAGAAGAACCAGAGAGGATTCCTTTTTCTGGACTGCAAGGCTTTGCATGAGCTTGTAAAGATTTAAACATTGGTGCTCTTACCCCAGTGGTTGACGAATCCTGTTGAGCCGTCTCAGAAGATACCGTGGAAGTCGAAGCAGTGGCCGCGAGTTTGCCTCTCTTACGTTTAGGTGCGCTCGGGGCCTTCGAACGGTGTGATCCCTCTGGGACAGTCTTTGTGGAAGACTCTCAGCAAGCTGAGCGTTATCAGCAAGATTTAAAACATGTCCGAAAAGCGACTTACCTCCTCGTTTGTAATTTTTGCGTTCGCCTCGCTGTCCTCCCCGTTGTCGGTTGAAAAAGAGGGATCCTTGAGGTCGGACTGTGTCGCCTTATCTTTACCCTTCACAGTTTGAGTTCTGCGCTTGTGTTTCTTTTTATCCGTGCCATCGGAGTCAGATTCTTGTTTCGGCCACAACTGCTGCCTTGAAGTGAGTGCTAGGCGCTCAGCTGGGCCGACCCTGCGAAGAAACAGACCCGTTCATGAGCAAAAGCAGACATGATTATTTATATTTAGCAGTCCAGTGGATGAGGAGGAGGTACCTTTCGCGCCTCAATTAAAAGGGGATTTTAATTGATCTTAATTCTGATAGTATGAAGATAGGAAAAAACGGCCCCAAATTATATTCTTGCTAGGAGATTATGAGTGACTGAATAGCAGCACATTGTGATACACCAACCAGTGCTCTCTGCTGGTAAGTATGGCGGTCACTTTGCACATTCATTATTCAGGTGTTTTTTTTTCGTGTTTTATGCCTTTTTTTCGTGTTTTTCGTGTTTCCGATCTTTTTTTGGTTGTACTATACTTTTTTTTTTCAATCTTCAATCCTTAGTTTTTTCTTTCCCATTTTGAGCTCAGTACCACTGTTTTATGAGCCAGCAAGACACTGGAGGATGGTTTGAACTTCGCCCCTAGAGTGGAATTAATCAGGGTTGATGGCCTATGTTGATGTGATGCCTCCGCTGTAGGGTAACCTACTGTTGAGCCACAGCAAGCATGTCTCTGCTGTGGCTGGATGGCTGCATACGTTCTAGTGTCTCCTGAAAGTGGTGTGGACGTGGATCTTGCGAGTCCAGGTCTGGTTTCAGTGGTTCAACTACTCTTAACATGTGCTGCCGATCAAGGCCATCGAGGCCGGCTACTCGGCCTGCACAGCCACCGAGTAAAAAGAAGGTTGAGATTCTCATCTCACTCAAAACTTGGGTCCAATCTTGGGAAGAAATCAGTGAGACTCTGCAGAAGAAAAAACATACCTGGACCAAAAAGAAAAAGAGGTGTACATGAAAAAAAAAGTATGAAAACACACAAAACATGAACAAAAGCACAGAAAAGTGGGAAAAAAGTACGGAATAATAAATGTGTAATGTGACCGCCATAGGTAAGTGCAATGAAACTCATTGCTGCATTGACTGCAAGGTTCTCCTCTGTCATAGTGCTGGCAAGGTCCGGTTCAGAAAACGGTTCGAACCTGAACCGAACTGAACCGAACGCCGCGTTCACGCCGTGAGGCTGAAGCTTGAACCTGAACCGAACCGCGAACCGAAAGGGCTCAAAATTAGTGGATTCCGTACATATGCGGAACATTTTCTCCTTGATTCTGACCTTTATATCTTCAGTTCCATACCTCTGCATCCCAAGGCGGGAATTAGAGTTGATTTGACATGGATTTCACAGCCCTCCCGTCCCATTTCGGATCGCCAGATTTTCCAACCGTGGGACTTCAGGGCTATACAGGCACTGAACACTGCTCCAGGTGCAACTGACGAGGTTATCATGAGGTAAAAAACCAATATCTATGATTTTGAATTATTTTTTGGATGCCCGAGAAGGCCGAATTTTGCTCAGGTTCGAACCCGTTCGAACGCCGAACCGAAACTGAACGCAGGTTCAGGTTCGGGGTTCGGCCAGTGGCTGAACCGGACGCCACGTTTGAGTTCAGCGTTCAGGGAAATGTACCCTGAACTCGAACCGAACCGAACCTTGCCAGCACTACTTCCGTCACCTGCAAAGATTTATCACAGACTCGGATACCAAATACGAGAAACTGCTTACAGTGTCCTATTATTTGCTCAATATCCGCGTCAAGACGGCACTCACGCTTCTTTCGTCTACAAATGTCGCAGGGTCTATGTCCTTTCCTTCTCTTTTGAGCCGGATTCTCGTCCCTTTCCTCTTCGCTCGACGAGAGGGTAGGAAGTATAGGAATGATGGCGGACAATCCGGAGTCCGCCGGACAAATCCTTCAGGACTTCATGTGAAGGGAATTCAGTGCACATAAACCTCTTCACAATTGGATGTGGAGTCGAATTGGTCCATGAACTTCCATTAGCTATATTTTCTTCTGGACAATTACTTCAGTTATATTCCTTCAACACAATTGCTCAAGTGATATTCCTTCAACACATCTACTTCAGCCAACTTTCTCCTGGCACAATGTGTACATATTCCCTTGATATTTCCCTCTGCTGGAATTTCTGCACTGCGCATTGATGAATCAAGGTTCATTTGACCCATTCTGTGATGCTTGTGCTCCCCATAAAGCTCCAGAACCATCCGGTAATTTTTTTCGGCTGGATAGAGCTGAATCCAAGTGAAACAAGCTCTCTATTTTCAAAATTTATTAGTTACCTATGTAGAGTAAAATTCCTCTGTTGTGCATTCCTTCTTGGTGCAGTTGGTTTCAGTGCACATTCCTACGAGGATGTTGTAATGAGGTATCTCTTTCATCTGGTTCAACCCCTCCAAGGCTCCTTTTGTTGCTTTGCTTTTTGCTTAGATTTCATCAAGTCCTCCGTGTTACATATTCTTTCTCCCCTACCCAAAAAAAAGCCTTTTAACTTTCTCTGGTTATGGTCCCACAGATTCCATCTCTTTCTTCTTTCGCTTATTAATTAGAGGTGCAACTCTGTGAACGGAATTGATTGAAGGCCTTCCCGTTATCCTGAGTCTCTGAAGAAGATTTACCAAAGGGGAAATTCTGGAGTAGTACCTCTCCAGGATATATTGTGAATGTCAATACCTGGATGACAATGACTGGACCAGTTTCACTGCAGGATATTGCCTGAAGTGGAAGCCCTGAAGCTCAATGTCGGCAGGGCTCGAGACTGAAGGAAAGTCCCTGGACGAAAAGTGATTTATTTTTCACTCAATGTGCAAGCAGAGTGTATAGTTATGTGGGTTGACACTGTAGCTTCTTATGACGTTCATTTTGCACATTTATTATTTGCACAACACTTTCCATGTGCACTACACTTTTCCCACTTTTTTCGAGGTGCACACCACTTTTCGTTACCCGCGCACCATACTTTTCGATGCACACCACTTTTTTTAACCCGCCCCATTCGGCTTCGGCCCAATGTGGAAGTGAATTGATGATCAATCGCCGTATATTGATCTTCGCACGGTTCAGGTCAAGCAAAATCGAAGCGAAAAAATGCTTTCCTTGGAATGCAGGGGCCTCATATCGAAATGAAAGATTCTGGATGAGACCAGATAGGTCCTGGTCAATGTCGCGATGACTTAGTTTGGTTCTGAGGAAGTGAGCAATAATGACCCAGCATCTCAAGTTAACCAATGTGAAGGGCATCGCCGAGTCATCTATGGTGGACGGTTTGGTTTATTGATACTACGAGAATGTATCTCTACTTGCTGGTTCTCGAGAATCCGATCCGACTTCTCAGTTATAATCCAGTGTTGCATTGGTGAGTTGTTTGGATTTGACATTTGGAGGGATTGATCAAACTGTTTGGCCCGATTCAAAGTCGCCCAGAACAGGCTCGGGTGCATATAACAGACGTTCGGGCGGTATTTCCATCTAACAGTGACATGTTTGGCTTGTGTTTGGCTGTATGTACCAAGGGGCTCCTATTCCAAGAATGGTTCAATGTACCTCCCAGATGGTCCAGTTTTGCCCTCTGAACACAAATGTGTATGGCATCCAGGTGCCATTTAAGCCCGTTTTCGAGGTAGAGACCAAAACATTATTACTATATCTGGGCGTGGAAGTGTGTACGTGAGTGTACAGCCACACCCAATGCGGTCGCCATCAATCCATCAATCCCTGCCGACGCAGTCCGAAAAATAAAAGTAACTTGAACATGAGTCAAAATGGTCTGGGAACACTTCAATTGCAATACAAGTACTGAATACATTGTGTCTGAGCACAAACTTCCGACCCGTTGTGTGTTTTGAGGCGAAACGCTACATAGGGGCTTTCCTAAAAAGGCAATTTCCCACGAGGGGGGGGGGGGGGGGGTCAAGCCACTGAGCTGAGAAAAAAATATTGAGTCGGGGTATATATTTCGGGTAATGGGATCCCCTTGGTATGTACGCGACGGTGGCAAAGCGATCATACGTAGGCTCGGGATCAGCCGGCATCTTAAACTCGACCTCAAAAGTTCAACAAGACGTGAAGCGGCCTGCTGATGCAAGACTCTTTCGGGACATACTAAGGGGACAACTCAGAGAACCCATATACGACGACAGTCAAAAAAAAGTGTGGTGCTCACCAAAAAAGTGTGGTGCGCATAATAAATGTGCAAATTGAACGTCATAGCTTCTAGCCTATATGCTCGAGAGGACAAGAAGCGGTGTATTGGCGTAGCATTAGCTAAAATAAACTGGCGGACAGTCCGGCGGACTCCGGAGTCCGCCATCATTCCTATCCTTCCGATATTCTGCGCTCGACGACATGATCAAGAGGTGGGGGATCTCTGGATCGTCCAATTAGATGATGCGATCAATTGATGATAGCCGCCACTTTTGCACCGACTTTTAGGATTGCTCTGAGCACAGAAGACTTGAGTCTTTGAGGGTTGTGTTTAAAGAGGTATGGCAATGCATTCCACAACAAAAAACATGCACTTGAACTCTAGTGGAATAAAAGCTCGCCGCTCTAAAGTGGTGGGAACTGATGAGAATTCCCTTTTCTGGGGGGGGGGGGGTCGTGGGACTTATTGGCTGATCCAGAGATCCCCCATCTCTTGGACATGATGGTTCGGAATCAATGGAGTGCACCGCATTCGGCAATAAACATCCCCCTTTGGCTTAGGCCCTCTTGCAATGGTCGGATGAGCCCCCCGGTCACTACCTACTAGGTCGGTCCGCCCAACCTCGAACTTTTACTCTATGAAAATTGGCCCGTCGAAGGCAGTTTTACTCTATGACGGACCGATTTTTTCTTTCCCACGCCCATTTTACGGCTTTTTTTTCGCCGCCGTGCTTCCCCGTCCCGTTTTCGCGCCTCCCCGCGTTGCTGACTGCGATTTCGCGTTCCCCAGACGTTTCTTCTCTGTTTTCCTCCTCAAAACACCGGTGAACTAATCAAGAACTAACTGCCAAACTCAAACTCTGGGCGAAAAAAAAATCTCCAGCCCACCAGTTTTACTCTATCTCGGACCGACCCTCACAATTCCAGGGCAGTTTTACTCTATGGTGCGGGACACCTAGCTGCCGCCACCAAAATTTAGTGGCCAATCTGGCCGGAGAAATTTTTTGGCCTATACACAGCCACTATCAGCCACTTTTTTCAATATTTCGCCCGCAAGTGGCCAAATTTGAGGTGACCTTTTATTTTTGCTCACTCAGTTTTGCTTTAAATGAAAATCTGTCTTACAGTTTTGTAGACAACATGAAAAGGAATACTTTTGTAAGACGGATAAGAAAAAGAGGTAAAGCTCGGGCCGGGAAATGGTCCGCAGTTTCACGCACCAAGTAGTGGCAGCTAGGTGTCCCGCACCATATATCCCGGACCCAAAAATCGAATTTTTCGCCCCAGTTTTACTCTATTCCGGACCGACCTAGTAGGTAATGACCGGGGGCCTGTCGGATGGCTCACACTGTTCGATCACAACCCGCGGCCTTAAGGCGTTACATAACCATCCAGCCGCCGGACCTGATGGTAATCACGGCAGGGGGTTTTGGTTGCGTAAGCTCACATCAGCTACATCACCGAACCCACTGGCAGCTTGACCTCAACCGTCAATCGGAACTCGACCACTCCACGAACGGGCCAAAAGCTGCACACGTATGGCCAAGAAACTTGTACTCGTCACTGGGGGCACCGGGCAGCAGGGCCGGGGGCTTGTTCGTGCTCTTGCGAGCGACCCGGAATTCCATGTCTGGGTCTTGACTCGCACCATCACTTCCCCCGCAGCAAACGAATTGGCGACCACCCAGCAGCATGTCACTGTCGTCCAGGGCAACCTTGATTCACCTGAAACAATCCGCAAGACATTCGAGGACGCCAAAAGAGAACATGAAGGGATATGGGGTGTCTTTTGCGTCCTTGCGTTCCCAGGACTAGGAGCAGATGCTGGTGGAGAGGAGAAACAAGGAAAGGTGTGCCAAGCGGAATTTCAACGAACGATGATGCCGATCGGCCGAGACCTAGACCCTTGCGGACATATCAGCGGAATACGGTGTGACCTCCTTCATTTTTTCATCTGTCGAACGCGGCGGTGAATATAACGACGAGAACGCCAAACTCGATCGGCGCGCAAAAGTTCTAATTGAACGGCATGTTCGTGGACTTGGGGAGTCAAAGGGGCTGAAGTGGACGTGCGTAACTTTTTTCGACTCCGATATCTCTGCATTCAGCCTTGAACCAAATGTGGTTTAGCATTCTACGACCCGGATTTTTCATGGAGAATTATAATCATACCATCGGCAAATTTACCGTCGGCGTACTCAAAACTGGTCTCAAGGAAACTACCACAACACAGCTGGTTGTGAGTCGGTCTCAGCCAGTCCCATTACATCCTCGGTTGACTTTTCTAGGCCGCCGAGGACATAGGGAACGTCGCTGCTGCGGTTTTTAAGGTAGGACCTGGTCTGACGGTTATGCTCGGCATTCAATTAACCTCTCCGTCGTAAGAGCCCGCAGGGTTACACCTCCCAGATCCTTGTGATCGTTGGGGACGGTAAGCCAACCTCCGAAAGTTAGAAATGGTCTGACCCCTCTTCTCAGAACTGACCACGGCTCAACAGCAAGAGGCATTCACACGCGCCACCAGTAAACAACTGCCGTCGATTCCTTGGTGGGGCGCCCGGATATTGATAGCACTAAATTCTCATACACAAGCTGTGTACGCACATCTCTGACTGCGGTACTCCGTTCATGGCTGAGTATTTGAATTTAGAATCGCAGACATCGAACGAGTCCACGATGCGAGGAGGAGTGGAAAGTGCCCCGAAGTCGAGGAACAGATGGCGATGACGAGAAGAGCATACCCACACATGAAGACCTTTGAGGAATGGGCTCGCCAGCGAGGAGGAAATTCGTCGACTCAACAGAAAAACTGGAATCAAGTCTCGGTTGGCGCCTTGGTCACCGGGCGGCAGTAGATTTAGATCTCTGTACTAGTTCAGCCGTTATTGAGACTTACCTTAATCTATTAGCAAGGCAACGTTAAGCACATCTCAGTCCTCAATAGATCTACGCGACAGGCTGAGAATGGAACCGCGGATGCCTCTGATGACCATGTCGACCGGGTCATCTCCCGCCTTGTCAATGGGGCTTCCGTCGATGTATCTGCTCATCTCGCGCAGGGCCAAGTACGCTACTTCCCACATGTCCACTGTGAACACACCTAACTGCGTCCGACAGAACGTCCGGGCCATTATTAATGCGAACCCTGCCAGCGGCCACGCTAGCCCGCGAATTACAATTCGAACTGGGGCGCTTCTGGCTATCACGATCATCGCTCATTCTGTAAGGCCATGGTAGACCGCGTGAACCATCACCCTGGTTTTGCTCAAGTATGTCCGTGTTCTGTCTTTCTCACACTTAACCTAACTGTCTTAGGTCGCCCCGCCTGCATATAATTCCTGCCGCGGCGGGGCTCCTTACCAGGCACCCGGCATCCGTGCCCTCAATCCCGACTTGATCTATGACCTGATTATGAACCTCAACCGCCTTGAGCGGGCGCTGTACGAGAGTGCCGAGCTGCAGTTCCCGCGCCGCCTCTAATCCACCGCCCATCCCAAATTGTGTCTCCCTGTCTCGTTGCTCCCAGACTCTAGTATCCGATGTGTGTCTGTCCTCTTCACACATTTTCTGTGATTCTGCTACGCCTACACTCCCAATTTACACCTACCTGCTGATCCCTACTGTACCGATGAAATGCTCCTGTAACCGTCCTTATTATTTTCCAATTATTATATACGCTCTCAATAAATTGTGCTGAGCTTAGAGCAAATGGCGGGTTCAGATACGCGGGGCTTGGAATGCGGAATACAATTCCTTAGCTGCCTATCTTCACCCGCCTAGGTTTGGACGCTCAATATCTCTAATCCGGTCTCCTTGTCGTCATAAAAGAACAAACTTGGATATTGAGGGCTTCGCTGTGTTAATTAATGTTCTATGACCACTTCTCAACTCACCAAGGGAGACCGGTCGAGAGATCACACTTCGATGTCCCATCACTTTCTTGTGAGCATTATGAGGACGGTTCGCTGCAGGGCACTTTGCTTGAAAATGTTTGAGAAGGTTTACAATGAGGTCTAAACCCTGCCAAAATTAACCGCTTGCTGAGGTATCTCATTATCGCTACGAAAAACGTGTCGAAGCAATCTGTTCGGAGAAGCTGATAAGAATTGACGCCTAAACCAATGTGGGACTAAGGTCTGAGCTCAACCTGGATCTCCTAGTGTCCACAATATTGGGTGAACTTCAAACTACCCATAACCTTGATGTGGCATGGCGCACCACCACGCGACGGGTAACTTTGGCTTTGTTTGCGTTCACGTGATCCTTTGCCTTATTTGCCAACGCGTTACCCCAGCCCCCGGGACAAAGGAGAATAAAGGAATTTTAAACAAAGCAAGGTAATTTTGCACAAAGTGATCTGATTTCACACAAAGGGAAAGTTTGTCTTTCAGGTGGCATTTCCGCAGAGCTGATCAGACTCAAGATGAATTCAGAACCCCAGTGTCCCTTTCTGCCTTGGTGAAAACAGATAGAATTCACATCTCCTGATTTTGGTACTGATATGTCTACTTTCACTAAGCCTTTCCACATATGTGGGAAATCTTGCTTTATTGGGTGTGTGAAGGTCAGCCTCCCTATGAGCTCGTCAAGACCGGCATCGCTGGCAGGGAAACTGAGGGTACTTTGTAGTCAGTTAACATGAAAGACGAAGAGACAAACTCACGATTCGTGTTAACCAGAATTGAACCTGGAGGGATGACCAGTTGCCCGCACATCGTGTTATCCGAAGTCTACAGAAAGATACTCAATCGCGTACATGAAAATCGAACATTGGTATACTCACGTTCATGCCGCGCTTGCGACCCCGGACGCGCTGCTCCTTGGAGAGAATATACTTTCCATGTTGTCTCCAAGGGCAGCTCCAAGACTGGAGACGATGTTGTTGATGTTCTCCAGCGTGTCGGAAGTAAATGGGAGGATGCCGTGAATTCTACTATTCGCTAACTCGGGAACCCAGTTGAAAGGCCGGTCCCCAAGGTTTAATTCTCCCTGGCTGCACTCCTTGTCATTCAGCGACGAATCCATGGCCATGGCGCAAGTCGCGTGAATCACGAACCTGAATTCCCAGCAAGTTAGTAATATTCAGTACGTTAAACCCGTTTTGCGAGAACGCGATGTTGATGGCCGTGATGGGTTGGGTATCGAGAACTGAGTAGCTGAGTGATCATGGCAATGGGAGGTAAAATACAGGCTGCAAGTTTAGACTTGACATCCGGCTCGGTAGGGGTGAGATTCCATTTGCCGAATGGCCCTATCGGGATGTAGGCCTCGAGCACAGAGTTTCTGGCGCTTCTGGGACTCTCGGGCAGCTGGGAAACGAGAGCAGCGGGAGCGAGAATTTCAGAGACCCTTATTTGCACCAGGTAAGGGTCCCACAGTGGGACGTGGGGGTGCGTGGGAATTTGGGCCAACTCACCGACCTCCCTTTTTGGGAAGGCACGGCAATCACGGCAATCACGTCCCCATTTGGATTCTCGACGCGTCTCAATCCAGTATGCGCTGTGGCCACCACCACACAATGGGGGACGTCGGGCCGACACACTGACCTGCCTTTTTGGGAAGCCTCGCGTATCACGGCAGGCTTGACCCGAATGATCTTGCCGTAATGTTGCCGCTCCATTGTCCTGCTCTCATTGACCATGATTATCTGTACAACTACGACGAGGAAAGGCTTCAATTAACAGGTCTCAATTGAATTCAAAGTAAGTACCAATTCAATACAAGTAAGCACAAAACTCTAATGGAAAGAGTATGACTGATGCCGCTTCTGCATCTTTTCAGGCGACGGCGGTAGCAAGCGTTTACGCTTTTCACGAACGCCGGAGGAGGTGTCGGGGGTACAGGAAGTAGAGCCTGTGGGGGCAGTCGAGGGAGTGGAGGGCGTGATGGTGCTTGGAGGCGGCAGATTCAAGACCCGATCCATCTTCGTCATCAGATTTGCAAGCTGGCCATAGCCTCGCCCGATCTCTTCGCGCTCCTCCGGGCTCAGGCCGGTAACGCGCTGGTCAAGGTACTCACTGAGATCCGCAAACTTCGACTCCAACTCCCGGAATTCGAAGATGGTGCGTGAGATCGCCTGTTCTCCGAGGGCTGCGACATTCTGACTGGCGAATTCTCGCCGCTGTTCAGAGCCCTGCAAAAGAGGTTGGTAAAATTGGACACTCGGATGAATGGCTAAATGATACGTACAGTCTCAGCGTTCGGTAAGTCATCTTCATCAGATTCCGAATCTGAATCTGAATCCGACGACGCGTCGGTTGCTACACTTGAATTATTGTCTCCGTCGTCGTCTCCGTCAGTGTCGCTCTCAACCTCAAAACAGGTATCATCCTCCTTCAGAACCTCGTCAAGTTTCTCCGCGGCGCGAGAAGTCGGCAGGTCAGCTTTCGATGGCGGGATGGTGATGGTGAGAACTGCCGCTGCTTGTAAGGTTTGCGCGTCGACCAGAGATCGGGGAATGGGAACTGGAGGTACGTTTGTTCCCTGCCGGCGTAAATCATCTAACATGATCAGGGCGCCCCGAATGTGTTTGCAAGCCCCGCCGCGCTCCATAAAATCGCGGCACTGGCAAGAGACGACACCGTTGAAGCCAAGTCGGATGGTGTAGATGGTGGGGTTGGTATCAATGGACAAGGCGCCAGCGGAATAGCAGGTCAAGGTGAGCCCGACATTCCCGGGCAGCATGACCGGGGAACTCATTTGCCGATTCTCGAGTAACTCTCTCCCGCGGGATTCATGCTCTGGATCGGCAACAAGATAGGCGATTTTCGGCACCATGGCAGCTGCCTTGGGGAGGCCTTTCTGCTCGAGGAGTACCCGGGGAGTAACCTGATAAGTGCCGCAATTCGACTATTTTGATCACTAATGAGTCGTCGTTCCTCAAAAATTGAGGGCAGAATGTAGATAACCAGAGCGTGGATCAAGATATCGACGCGGATGCGCCGTCCACCATTCTGCCATCTTCGCAAGTGAACTCGTTTCAAGACCCGGTTAAAGGACTCCAGGTGATTGGTGGTAGGAGTGACGCCCTCGGCAGGGCGATTGAGGAGGGATGATAGGACGGTTCGGCCGTAGTCGGACCAACTCTTCCACAAGTTGTCCGTTGTCCAATAGGTATCAAGATAATTAATGAGCTCCATCGCTTTCCGCGCCGGTCGTTTATGGGCAGCCGCCAATTTAACCATTACCTGCCGCTCAGCTTCCAGAAGCTCCCTAGCCGCCTCAATTGTTTGAGTTGCCACCAAACCTGTCTCAAGAGCAGCCATGCGACGCTTCAGATCAAGCATTACCGGGCTCTTCCCTTTGAGGAGCTTGTTGCGGTGATTGCACCACGATTGGCGCAGATGGAAACGACAAATTAAAAGCCAAATGTCGGGGAAGATGATGATTAGCGCCCCGCGCTCCTTCAGGTCTGTATCTGTGATCGCAGATAGGGGACGGAATATAACTCCCGCAAATCCATACAAGTGGGCGCATTTGTTGAGCGACTCAGACCACTTTTGTAGGAGTTTGGTCAAGATTTTAGTGTCGTAGCCCGACGACGTCTGCTTGTTTCCGCTTGGCGCCGAGAATAGAAGGAAGGCGACCGGGACGCCTTTGCGGTTCTCGTCAACGGCCATGACGATGAAAAGCAAGAGTCGGCTGTCGCAGACCCCGAATGTACCATCGAGGATGATCTGTGAGTCGTGACCATACATCCAGGCAGCGCGGTTCATCTCGTCTGTGGCAATGGCGACTTCAAAACGTTCCTTCTTGGCAGCACGAGCCGAGTAATGGAAAATGGCGTGCGCGAGCGTCGGGTTGTACTTTTCTGACTGCGGATCCAGCCACTCGTCGATGTTGACTTGCGGTGCATCGGTTACTGTAACCCCTTTCATGCGGTTATATTGGCGATAAAGTGAGCGGGAGTCGTTGTGGGTCAAAAGCCAGCGGAACTGGGATGACAGGAGATAGAGAACGCGTCCGATTGCCAGCGGAACTGGGATGACAGGAAATAGAGAACGCGTCCGATTGCCACCCAGACTTCCCTCGGGATATTGCTTCATCCCAGTTCCGCTGGCTTTTGACCCACAACGACTCCCGCTCACTTTATCGCCAATATAACCGCATGAAAGGGGTTACAGTAACCGATGCACCGCAAGTCAACATCGACGAGTGGCTGGATCCGCAGTCAGAAAAGTACAACCCGACGCTCGCGCACGCCATTTTCCATTACTCGGCTCGTGCTGCCAAGAAGGAACGTTTTGAAGTCGCCATTGCCACAGACGAGATGAACCGCGCTGCCTGGATGTATGGTCACGACTCACAGATCATCCTCGATGGTACATTCGGGGTCTGCGACAGCCGACTCTTGCTTTTCATCGTCATGGCCGTTGACGAGAACCGCAAAGGCGTCCCGGTCGCCTTCCTTCTATTCTCGGCGCCAAGCGGAAACAAGCAGACGTCGTCGGGCTACGACACTAAAATCTTGACCAAACTCCTACAAAAGTGGTCTGAGTCGCTCAACAAATGCGCCCACTTGTATGGATTTGCGGGAGTTATATTCCGTCCCCTATCTGCGATCACAGATACAGACCTGAAGGAGCGCGGGGCGCTAATCATCATCTTCCCCGACATTTGGCTTTTAATTTGTCGTTTCCATCTGCGCCAATCGTGGTGCAATCACCGCAACAAGCTCCTCAAAGGGAAGAGCCCGGTAATGCTTGATCTGAAGCGTCGCATGGCTGCTCTTGAGACAGGTTTGGTGGCAACTCAAACAATTGAGGCGGCTAGGGAGCTTCTGGAAGCTGAGCGGCAGGTAATGGTTAAATTGGCGGCTGCCCATAAACGACCGGCGCGGAAAGCGATGGAGCTCATTAATTATCTTGATACCTATTGGACAACGGACAACTTGTGGAAGAGTTGGTCCGACTACGGCCGAACCGTCCTATCATCCCTCCTCAATCGCCCTGCCGAGGGCGTCACTCCTACCACCAATCACCTGGAGTCCTTTAACCGGGTCTTGAAACGAGTTCACTTGCGAAGATGGCAGAATGGTGGACGGCGCATCCGCGTCGATATCTTGATCCACGCTCTGGTTATCTACATTCTGCCCTCAATTTTTGAGGAACGACGACTCATTAGTGATCAAAATAGTCGAATTGCGGCACTTATCAGGTTACTCCCCGGGTACTCCTCGAGCAGAAAGGCCTCCCCAAGGCAGCTGCCATGGTGCCGAAAATCGCCTATCTTGTTGCCGATCCAGAGCATGAATCCCGCGGGAGAGAGTTACTCGAGAATCGGCAAATGAGTTCCCCGGTCATGCTGCCCGGGAATGTCGGGCTCACCTTGACCTGCTATTCCGCTGGCGCCTTGTCCATTGATACCAACCCCACCATCTACACCATCCGACTTGGCTTCAACGGTGTCGTCTCTTGCCAGTGCCGCGATTTTATGGAGCGCGGCGGGGCTTGCAAACACATTCGGGGCGCCCTGATCATGTTAGATGATTTACGCCGGCAGGGAACAAACGTACCTCCAGTTCCCATTCCCCGATCTCTGGTCGACGCGCAAACCTTACAAGCAGCGGCAGTTCTCACCATCACCATCCCGCCATCGAAAGCTGACCTGCCGACTTCTCGCGCCGCGGAGAAACTTGACGAGGTTCTGAAGGAGGATGATACCTGTTTTGAGGTTGAGAGCGACACTGACGGAGACGACGACGGAGACAATAATTCAAGTGTAGCAACCGACGCGTCGTCGGATTCAGATTCAGATTCGGAATCTGATGAAGATGACTTACCGAACGCTGAGACTGTACGTATCATTTAGCCATTCATCCGAGTGTCCAATTTTACCAACCTCTTTTGCAGGGCTCTGAACAGCGGCGAGAATTCGCCAGTCAGAATGTCGCAGCCCTCGGAGAACAGGCGATCTCACGCACCATCTTCGAATTCCGGGAGTTGGAGTCGAAGTTTGCGGATCTCAGTGAGTACCTTGACCAGCGCGTTACCGGCCTGAGCCCGGAGGAGCGCGAAGAGATCGGGCGAGGCTATGGCCAGCTTGCAAATCTGATGACGAAGATGGATCGGGTCTTGAATCTGCCGCCTCCAAGCACCATCACGCCCTCCACTCCCTCGACTGCCCCCACAGGCTCTACTTCCTGTACCCCCGACACCTCCTCCGGCGTTCGTGAAAAGCGTAAACACTTGCTACCGCCGTCGCCTGAAAAGATGCAGAAGCGGCATCAGTCATACTCTTTCCATTAGAGTTTTGT
Source organism: Mycena alexandri (assembly GCA_029233265.1). NCBI lineage: Eukaryota > Fungi > Basidiomycota > Agaricomycetes > Agaricales > Mycenaceae > Mycena > Mycena alexandri. The sequence continues at coordinate 240,458 of JARJCM010000064.1, read as the reverse complement.
GCTTACTGGTATTGAATGCCTGGATACTTTTAGTATCCTAGGTCTACATTACATGCATCCGTTCAAAAAAGGCAATTTTTCCTATATGGGGTTAATCGACTTACGCGGAGCTCTGATACGATCAGTACATTACTTCTGGTCACCTGGGTGCCTTAAGCGAGAGAGAGACAAATGTACCCTGGCGCTTCTTTGTGTGTCTTTTCCCTCTCCTTAAATACGGACACTGGTGGGGGGGGGGGGGAGAAGGCTGCGGCACCGTAGTTGGTGTTATTATTTGCAGCCGAGGCGGAGGTGTTGAGCCCGAGGGCGTTGAGGGAGAGGGCCATCAGGCTGACCTGCGAGAAAGAGGTTGTCATCAGTCGGTGAAGATACTCAATATTCTGGCAGAAGAGGAAGGAGAAAAAGGAAAGTTAGAAGAGAAGAAAGTACGAGGCAAAGCAAACAGAGTAAAATTATGGTGGTGTGCGGGAAGATGGGGGAGGAGGATGGTTTGAGCGCTGAGCTGAGGGATTATTAAGAGGGTTGGGAGTGGGAGGGAAGCAAAGTGAAGGGAGGGAGGGGAGGACAAAAGGCGGAGGAAGGTATGATGGACGGGGGCGAAAATAAGTGCAAAGGACGACGACGGAAGGGGGTATGAACCGCAGAATATCGACTGAGCAGGGAGGATGAGGGGATGCGGAGGAGAGTATGTATGTATGTATTAATGTAGGTATGGAAAGGATGACATCGAACGAAGCCCGAGCAAAAGAACAGAGAAGTAGAATGTAGATACACTGCAAGCAGTGCAATGAGCCGGAAAAAGGAAAGGAACAGGGAACAAACGGCTAGCGAAAGAACATTGAAATCGAAAAGGCAATAGAGGAGAGAAAAATCAAAGGAGGGCACAAGTACATGGGAACAAAAAAAGAAAAGAAAAGAAAAGAGGCTGCAAAAAAAAACCAAACCCAACTCAAGGTTGTCTTCATGTCCTTTAATTAGGATGTACAAAAGTGGTAATATACAAGTTGTCTGCGAGAGTATCCAGGCTCCGCCCGGAGGGCCATTACCTCGGAATTGGTACTTACTTTGAATTCAATTGAGACCTGTTAATTGAAGCCTTTCCTCGTCGTAGTTGTACAGATAATCATGGACAATGAGAGCAGGACAATGGAGCGGCAACATTACGGCAAGATCATTCGGGTCAAGCCTGCCGTGATACGCGAGGCTTCCCAAAAAGGCAGGTCGGTGTGTCGGCCCGACGTCCGGGTGCGTGAGCGCGGGCGAGGCGGCGCAGGCCTTCTGCAACACCTCCGCTCGATGTTTCCGTGTTCTCGTGCTGTTACCAAGAGGTTGAATCTTCTGCAGCAGGGAATTGCGGTCCACGGTGACTTCCGTGAAGCACTCCGAGGCCAGGGTAGGTGTTGCATCATCGGGCAGATGACGCCGAGTGTCCACGGGTGGAAACGAGAAATGAAGGCGCTGAAATGCCGCAAAAACCGTTGCAGCCGGCGGCTCATAGCGCGTTTGTAAGTCATATTAGGCTTAGATTAAGATCGAACGTAGTGGGAGTGTTGGTGGAGTTCACAGTGTTGTACTTAAGGGTCTTAATAAGGGTGCCTCTGGAAGCTAAGGCCTTAAAAGCTATTAAGGGTTAATTAAGGGTGTATTTTTAAGGGGTAATTAAGGCTTAATTCCCAAAATGGTGAGGTGGGTTTTTACCCTTCAAAGTCATTGCCAGAAGCCTGCCGAGCCCCCGCATCGGGCTCCTCACCGCTGTGCTCTGCTGCAAGGATCTACATCTACAACACCTCCCCCGAGACTACCCGCGGACGACGAGCCGGGTTTCCAATTGCTGGGCAATCTTACCGCCAAAGAGTCTTGTGAGGGGCATGGGAAACCACGTGCGGGGACGGCGAGTGCGCGCGTACCGCCGGAATTGTGGACGGTAATTTGTGGATGCAAAGGGTGAGCCGATTGACAAAAACTTGAGCGAGTGCTCTTGATCGGGCGAATCGGGCCGCCGTCCGTTAACCCTTAATAAGACCTTAATTTTTTTTGGCCTGATGTTAAGGCCTACCCTTAGTCTTAAGTTAAGGCCTTAAGATCTTAAGGTCTTAACCCTTAAGTGCAACACTGGGAGTTCATGCATACCGAATTGAACCGTGAGATTTTATCTTTTGATGAGGGGGGAAAAATAAACTTGGACTGGTTACTGTTCCCAATGAACGTTGCTTATCAATGAGGGGCTGAGAATGACAATCCAGGGTCTGGATAGCCGCTTGGGACTCCTAGGGACATAGGCAGCTTATGGATGGCCTCAAGTAAGTACTCTTTCTGACATAAACTCCGAGCAGATCGCATTACAATTCTGTTCTTCTGCAAAATCAAGAAACTAATTTCATAATCCACGTCGTACAGGCATCCATGGCATACATTCTCACGGGACGTTTTAGCACTCGATCGGCACCTCCTGTGAGTATACCTCCCCCTCCTCCATCCTTTTCTCCAACTCCTCCTGGTGAACCGAACTCTCTTGGATAGATGCTACGCGAGGTCTCCGCCCATCACGCGATCGCTGCGACACTCGGTCGACTTCTGCACTCACTATGCGGCGCCTGAATTCTCCGCTCATTTTACTGTCCCCATCTTCCATCGTGTCGCGGGGGGTCGGCGCAGCCTTAGCAAATGCCATTTCGGAGGCGGGTGGTGAATTGCTTTGCGCCTCTATCGCCCACCCGAGTCCGACGCGCGTGTGTATCAGCGCGTTGACGATGCCGACGACCTCCGGCGCCGCTTGGATGACGAGGAACTGTACGACGGAACGCGTTTGATAGGTTGCGGTAAAGAAGATTGCCCATGTCCTAAGTTTTGGAAGAAGGGTTGGTCAAGGAGGGGAGGATAAATAATTCACTTACGCGTAAATAGCGGCGCTTTCAACGACGATTACGAGGAAATCCTGATGTCGATGTTATCGTCAGGATAGTTAATCCCGCCAAACACCAAACTTACCCGCAGGTTAGAGCCACCAATCGGGCGGGCGATACGAGTGATATTCCAGATCTTGAATGTGATGAACCCTGGGTTGAGCATCAGAATGAAGTAAATGATTTGGTACTACACGAGACTGACCAGTACTGTAAACATTCGTTCTGCGTTCGCAGATTAGGTGGATATGAATGAACTCCAACGAAACCAGCTTACACCAGGGTGAGTACGCAATTACTCGTCAGCCACGGGTCAGAAAAAACATCGTGGCCGGGAGCTCTTCTGGATACTGTATACATTGAAACGGCGCTGCACACTGGGAAAACTGGTGAATTATCGGAGGCATCGGAGAACGATTAAACTCAACTTGTCAATGCCATAAGGCTACATATAGGAAACACAACAACCGCCAGACGATGTTCCCAGACTACCCACAGTCGGTGAATCTGACCCGCAAACAAAGACTTAATCGCCGCAGTTAACAGAGGCTGACACCACGTACAATAAGCGAGTCCCCAATCAGGATCGATATCATGAGGAATCCCTCCTGAACAAGTTCTGTTACTTGCGCGGCGTCTGCATAGAACTGCGGAGCAGCCTCGCCATTTTGGAAGTAAATAAACGCAAGAAATGCGCGGTATACAGTTGTTATCCAATGCTAAATCATGTAACCAGTGAGCCTCCAAACCCTTCGTAGAAGGTAAAGCCGCACAGCCGTCACGGCGCCGAAAAGCCCGATTGCCGCGATGAAGACTGTCGACCGAAATATTGAGTGCTGCGGGGTGGTTCTTGATCGGCTGTTTGCGAGATACCGGCCAACGAGCAGGTACATCGACGTCGAAGATAGAACCAGGAACATGCCATAGAATAACGAGGAACAGGTTAGGGCGGCCAAGTTCACTGCGAGAACCTTTCCCGACATGAGCGATGGAGAGAGGATAACCTTCTTTGAGACCTCGTTTTTCACTCTCTGGCAGGCGAAATGTTATGTAAAGCCTTCTAAGTTCTGACGGAACGCCTGACTTGCCGTTAACATGCCTTCGGCGCGGAAATGTTCCCGCGGCTGCCTAAACGGGCACAATGGTCGGGTTCCTGGTTGACGTTGAACGTCAATTTGAACCTCGTAGAATATGGGCGGTGGAGACGCAAACCTGTTTGCAGTAATGAGCTGACCTACGTATTTTCGTTGGACAATTCAACATGATGGCGTGTCCCGGAATTTTTGTCCCAACATGGATAGATAAACAGAGCGACAGCGGAGTGCCTACGCCAATGTACGTCAACTCCCTGATGCTGCCCACCCACCTACCGGGATCGTTAGTTAAATTGTCGGAAAAATCTGTCAACGTCGAATGGCCTGGCCGCGGAGGATCGCTTATACCGAGCCCCGACTCGAACGGAAACGGACGCGGAACCGGGAGGCATGTTGTTGGAACTACTACTCCAAAGTACTATTGTTTCTAGACCCTGCCCGGATAATTCTATTTGGCAGCCCCCCTGCCCGGCAGCCCTGGGCTGCTAAATAGAAAAGTTCTATTTAGCAGCCCCCACGTGAGCTAATCTAACCGAGATCGAGATAAGATAAACACCGTTTGAGGTGCTCTGAAGGTCAATGGACGGTCAGCAAAATGATTAAGGTTGTCGATGAGAAGTAGATCTCGTTAGGGCAGGCAGTGGACGCACCCACCGATTTTCCTGCATTTCTCGTCAGTTTTTCGGACAGCTGTAACTATTTGATTGACTCACAGCTTGAAGTATTGGATTTCCTGGACAGTGCGTACAAATTAGCTTCTAAAAGAATTGCAGGGTCATTTCAGATGTTGGCCTCATCCCTATTTATTTTTTTTCGAATTTTAGTCGCCCTTTTTACACCCGTATGTGGTAAACAAACACATCCCGCCGCATCCCGCCCTCGCCGCCATCAAGCGCCATCAGACAAACATCGGTTTAAACTCATCCCAACCATGCACCCCATGGCCAAAAGGTCTCCCGTTTCACGCTTTGACCGATTCCACGGATGCATGATTCAGCTTTCAAGGAACACAACTCAACTAGGAGTGGAATAATCAGCTCGCTAAGACACTGGTCAGAGATGACTCCAAAGCTGTTGCTACACGCGCCCGAACAGGAAGCAAGAGAGGAACGAACAGGGCAACCAGTGCAACAGCATATCGCCAGCTCCACGTGCAATTCGGTTGGGTTGGCAGGTTGTAATACAATCAATGCGGAACAGTCTTCGCTTAATTGCTCACCATCCTGAAACTCCTATCTACACCTTGGGCTCAGACGCTAAAATCTTTGCCAACGACACAGTGCAAGAAAGTCCCTCTCAATTAGGGCGCCAGGACTTGTCCAGTTGGTGGCCCGCCGTTGCCATCTGCTCATCATAGAGAAGATGTTGACTGGGGGGGTGGGGGGGGTTATTGTACTCGTGTGGCCCGTACCTGCTAATAATCGCTGGCGATCCTGTTTTAGATCTGGCACCAAGGGGCGTTGCAGATGACGATAATGATATGTTTAGGATTTGACTCCGAATAGCGTGAAGTCGTACGGTGGGTAGTCTCCCTAGCCAGACCATAAATTAGAGTTTGTTTTGTTTTGTTTTGGGTGGCGAGTGGGGAAAAAAGGTGGGCCTAGAGGTTCTCGATTACCATTTGCTGCTCCAGGGCTCTAATCAGAAGATTCAGAACTCCTCTGAAAAAGTCTGAGAATCATATAGAAAAATCATGGTCGCTGTTGTTACTGTTTTCGGCGTCAAAGCGGCGACTAAGGTGCAACAACGGACTAGAAAAGAAACGGGCGATTGAGCGGCCGATGAGCTCAAACGGCGCTATTTTAACGGAAAGGCCTTCTTTGCACATGGCGTCCCTCTTCTCGTGTCCCACGGTTTGTTGCAAAGGAAATTCGGGAGAAGCCGGTGTGACCGATCACAGGCAGTCACGGTGGCAGCACGCCGGTTACAAGCCTTGACCACTACCGACAACATCTCCTTGCACGGAGAGCTAGTCAGGATACCGCGCTGGTATGATCATTTGGATCCACCAACCCTTCAACTGGGTGGGATGCCCTCATTCTGGCGAGATTCTGTCCGACCAGTCCGGAACTCCGTCGGCTGAGCCTGTGCCCACAACTGGCATTGCCTTGCCCTTGTTCTCCTCCGACCTTGTACGGAAATGGATGGATAGGTCCTGGATCGGACACGGCTCACATGGCCCACTGGCAGTCCTTCACATTACATCTGGTGCTTTCATTTCGTTTCAGCGCAGTAGATTCAAAAGTGTGTCTGTCATACGCTTGACAGATTTTTTCGGCCTGGGACCTACCATCAATATTTTCAACATCTAACCCAATATCTAGAGATTCAAATAACCTCAGCGCATTTACCCCACGTATCCAACTTCTTCTTGATCAGTTGATGCAAGTCTATTTCGCGTGCTTTAGACCTTGATCAAGAGAGATCTGTACTTGCAGGACGTGCCTTTCCTGTCTGTCTTTCTGATGCGTGCCAGTGTTTCCTTGGTCATGGGTATATCGCCTCTCGCAGTTGCTTTTCCGCTGTGAGTGGCTATTCTGTTTGTGGGTAAACACAGGTCCGCGATGGGTGAGAGCCAAAGCACCAAACAGGATCACCGAAATCAGCGTGGGCCCATGCACAATGCACGAGCACACGAATCGCTGCGTGCCCGACCACGCTTTGTTCCTGTTAGAAGCTTCTCACCGGCCTTTCTAGTAAGCACATTGCCCGTCAGGCCCCCCTTGGTTATGATGCTTGGACCCAGATCTGCTTGGCGGCTTATTGCCTTCAATCCCACTTGGGAATAATTTCTCCCTCTGAGATGCCGCGCCACCTCCGCATCACGGGAACCGACGGCCAAGTCCTACATAAGGCTTCTCTAATCTTGAGTGACACCGTCGATTCCCTCCCATGGCTTCAGCCCTCGCACCCCCGCTCCCGAATGTCCAACTATCGTGAGTAAACGCTTCTCCTCTTTCTGTTGATACGTCGCGTTCTTACTTCTGCAACAGCTATGGTCCTATGATCGTTGTTAGTCACAGGCTTTTGTTCTTGCTGACATCGTGTTCTTACTTGTCGGCAGGGAGTATTTTTCAACATGATGTGAGGACCTCTTGAAATATCTCCTCGTCTAACTGACACATCCACTAGTCTCTATGGCGTGCGTTATGCACACTGTCTTTTCGAGTTGGCTGAGCGGGTATGCAGGTCTTGGCGGGACAGGTTGGGTGCCAATTCATTTGCATCGGACGCGAGCTCAAGCGTGTTCGGTAGACGTTGAGCTACTTCCAAGTCTACAAAAAGTGTGTCTTTAGTGCAGCCACCGTTCCATCCCTGTGATTGATTCTGAGTGTACAGAGACGCCACATGGATGCGCCTCTTCGTAAGTCCTTCCCAATCGCATCCCGGGGCCATCGCTCATTTGCACCAGGTTGGCTTCTTATTCGCGGTGGAGACGGCGAATACCGCATTGGACATGGCCATGATGTACGAGCCCTTAATTCTGAACTATGGTTGGTCGTACCATGTTTGGGTCGAATCTCGACTGACCGTTCGTAGGACGAAAACCGGTTTTCTTCCCAACTGGTAGGTCCAAACTGTCCATTCCGCCTCTAAATTCTACCCAAAACCTTCCAGTATTTATGACGGGTATATTATTTCCGGATGAATCAGACCCTGATCTTCGCTGACGGATGTTCAGAACCATTGTGTGTTGTCCTCGTCTCTGTACCCGTCCAGCTATTCTTTGCATGGAGGATCCATCAGCTCACCAAATCACTCTGGGTGCCGCTCATCATCTCAGTGTTTGGTGTCGCTAGCTTTGGTACGGAAATCCCCAAGTATGTGATGCTGCACAAACTCTGAGATGAACTCCCTAGCTGGAGGTTTATGGACCGCGGTTGGTTACTTTGGTCAATCGCTATCTACGCAGGCCTAATTTACTCTTCTGTGCTTCAGATTCGGGTTCAAATGCTGCGCGAATTCAGCAAGAAGCCATTACTGCACAATTCCGCCTTGCTATGGTTCCTTGCGGCCTGCGTCGCCGATGTCCTGAGTCCGTTACAACACTCGCTCATTCACCTTATTTGACGACTGGTAGTCACCATCTCGCTCGTTATGACGCTGGTCCGCCACTCTGTTGTTTGCCGCGCACGAGATCCATTAATTGTTGAGTAGTCAAAGAAGAAGACCGGCTTCGTCGCGACGGATTCTGTGATTGAAAAGATCATCCGGATGACTATTCAGACTGGTATGATAACGTGCGTGTACGCCGCTGTGGGAACCGACTCCACGGACTAACCCTTCTCAGTGCGCTGTTCAGTATCTTGGACGTCGTCTGCTTCATGGCGCTTCCGGCGAGTCCCGTTCATATGCGTGCTTTCAATCGCCGTCTAACCGATTATCTCGCAGCACTACGCAGTGTACGTTAACCCGGATAGGCTCCGATAATACAGCGCCTCACTCGTGCACTCACCAAACGCGTAGTAACTTTGTCTGGGATCTCGCACTGTCCAAGTTGTATAGCAACTGCCTGCTGTCGACGCTCAACGCACGTCACAAACTCAACAACGCCTCCCATGGGTCGACGTTCCAACAACGACGCAGCGTGGTTCTTTCACCCGCCCGCAGTGGGTCTGGGAAGCAGGTATATATTTTCATTACGTTCCAATCGCCCGGTTCTGCGACCTAATGGAATGCGCAGGAGAGCTTCTTCGACGACGCGCCTGCGGTTCGTCTCGCTAGTCCTTCCTTCCATAATTGACAATGGTCGTCCTCCAGGGTGGCAGTGTGACCTACGGCGGTACGGTTACGGAGGGCCATGTGTCTGACCTCGAATATGGAATCCACATGACGAAGGTAGTTCTCTCGAGCTTATACCTTGGTCCGGTACTAATCTCCCGCCGCGTTCTTCACAGATCGTTGAGCGCATGGAGGATCCGGTACCCCGAACAGTCGTCGCACAGTGATCGTTTGGAGTCCTAACTGGCAGCATTATAATCGAGGGTATTCGTGGGCCCCAAATAAATAACAATCACATTGCTTCTTCGCATCATGAGCCTTGGAACTTGACTCTGAACGGCGGAGGCCGGGTACAGGTAACCCTCTTAGATAATCGTTGATAGAGAGACTCTGAAGGGTTTGCAACCGAAATTTGAAGTTGAAGAAGAGCGCGGTGGTGCGCAAAGCGCCCATCACAGTTGAGGGTTTGCTTTGTTGAGTTGGGCTATTTTTGCCGGCTCGGTTTTAATGTTTGAAAGTCTGCACAGGAGCAGGATGAGCTCCATTCATAAGTTCATTTAGGGCGTCGAGCTGCCCAGTAAAGGCGGAGAGTATTTTATTTCTGTCGACCTCAGTTTCCCTCAAATTCAGTACCAATGTAGGCGGTATTGGAAGCCGAACAGCGGACTTTATGACTTGAGCGATGTGGAGCTCAAAAGACTTCAGCGATGCGGAGTTCAAAAGATTGACAAACGGACACGCAAAGTTTAATATTTACAAGAGCGCGGCGGGCGCTCCGCGCCCCACCACTTCGGTTGAATGCCAACCCATTGCTGTATTTCTGTATGAAAGCTTATTGGAAGGGTGAATGGCCGGGCACCAGTGCCGTTTAGAGCCGAGCCGACATATGGCAGGCCTGCTGCGTTAGAGGAATCGCAGCCAGGTTCGGTCGACGATGAGAAACTTTGTTGTCCTTCTCTTCAAGTTCTGATGCTTCCGAACAGAAATTGAACCACCAAATATATAACTGAACATAGGGCATCAGGACGGCAAGAGGAGCCGAGAGGCCGAGATTGCGGAGCTTAAAAGGCTTCAGACGGACAGGCGTAATCAAGAGAGTGAAGTGACCAGAGTGCTTGAAGAACAACGACTGACTAGCCAGGACATGTACAGTAACAGCTTTCGTGCCGCTCTAAGCACTCAGGTACGGACGCGCTCTCTTGGCGGCGATAATCAACTATTGTACAACTGCTGACCACTGGTTCGAACTGAGTTGACGCGCTAGCCTTGATCAGAATTATTGCGTATGATGATAATCTAATCGAACTTGAACCTTATACTACTTTGTTCTCAGAAACTGCCTGTGAGTCGGACATCCTTGATGGACGCCCCAACAGCGACGGTAAATGCCCCTGCTGGTCGAACCCACGCCTGCTGAACGACATTCCAAATGCTGCGTTCGCAAGTCAACACGAAGGTAATGTATCCGTTAGAAGAGTAAAATATTCACCTAATCTCCCTCGCCGATAAATTCATTGTAACCGCTGCGCTCGCGCCGATGGCCAGTGGCACCTCCTCGAACCCGCGTAGCACGCGCTTGGGCTCGCCAGCGCTGACTGGATAGGTTATGTACAGCTGCGGAATTTCTGTTCCCGCGAAGGCGCCGGTGTTGGCCACAGTGAAGGTCACTGCGACGGCCGAGGTGGTGCCTGAGCCGGTGGAGGTAATCTCCAGTCCCGAATATGCAAACGTCGTGTATGAGAGTCCAAACCCGAACTCGTAATGGGGAGTAATATTTTGGGCGTCCATGTACCGGTAGTCGACCAGTAGCTGCTCAGTATAATTGACCTTGCCCGATGATTTAGTTATTGCGGAGCAGAGAGATGACGGAGGGGAAGCCTACCACAGGGAATCCCAAGCTATTGTACACAATCGTTGTTCCGTAGGACGCTTCGTTCTGGGAAAAATAAATAAAGCATGATCACACGATGTCGTAACCCTAACCTCGTCGATGCTGAAGGGCAAGCGTCCGCTTGGGTTCACCGCGCCATAGAGCACGTCCACGATTGATGGCCCAGTCTGCTCTCCCGGTGCGCCGGCGTATATAATCCCAGTGATATTTGGATGGCCACTCCAAGACACAGAGACAGGACCGACGCTGTGAATGACAACGATGGTGTTGTTGCATACGGCTGCAACGTCTTCAACCTGCCCAACGAGTCGTTCAAGCTATATATCTGTGATAGGGCAGAATGCTCACAAGACTGCCGCCCTTCGTCCATAGATCGAGGTCGTTGCGATCACCCATGTTTCCGACGACGACGTCGTATGCACCTAATTCACCACTCATCCTGAAAGATTAAGTGAGTCACTAGGATCGCGGAGAAGTAATGAGACATACGCATTCACGAAAACAAGCGCGACATCCTTCCCTTTGGCCGCCGCCGGTCCAGCAGTGAGGTCATTCGACAACGAGGTCGCGATCGTGGCCGAGGTGCCAACGAATGACTGAATTGCGGTAATCGGGGGGACGATGAAGGCCAAGGAATTGGACCCCGAGCCCCAACTTGAAGTAAAGTTAGATCAGGGATCGCGAGACAAGCGAGGTGCATACCCTATTGACATCGTCCCATCGTTGCACTCGTTCAAATCATTGCAACTCAAGTTCGGTAGGAGGGCATCCTTGCCGATGACTGCCATTGTTTTGATACGTGCCACGGCAATGGGCAACCCGCGTGTCGTGACGCCTGACGCGGTGCCGGTCGTGGTGGTCCGGTTGTTCTTCAGCAGCACCGCCGACGCGCCGCCAATTTCACGCACAAGCGCTGTGTGTGCGGCAGAGCGAACGGAAACCCCGAGGTTCAGCGACCCGCTGCCGTCAGAATGCTGAGCATCGAAATTCACGGCTGGGTAACCCTGTCTCGCGTGAGTTACAAGAGCGGGAGAGGGAAAGGAAAACAGACAGAATCTTGTCCTAGACGATAATATCCTGCCAACACGCGCGATGCCATTTGATTGATTCTCTGTCGTTCAATTGCTCGAGTCCGCACCACAACAGGAATGAGATTGGACTCACAGCCGTGGTTACATCTCCGTTATTCACCGCCGTGGCCAGACTACCTCCATCCTCTCCAAAGGCACCGCCTCCGATGACAATATAGTCGCCGGGTTGCTCCATGTCGAGCCCTGCATTGGCGTTGTCGGCGGCAGAATCATGAGTCGCGCCCCAATCGCTGACAACATACCCTATGTCCCATTGTAAAATTAACGGTGACCTCAAATTGAGGTAATAGAGGGCACAAACCCTGGAAGCCAGCAGAATGCACCAGGCCTGTAGGGCCGAGCAAGCCCGCGTTGTGGCACGATGATGTCCCGTTCAGCTGGTTGTAGGAGCACATGATCGAGGTCACACCGGCCTGTTTTGTTACAATGTTAGTTTTGTTGGGACCTCTCACGGAAGAAGAAAAACAAGAGCGAACCTCAATACTTCGGAGAAAGGGATAAAAGTACATCTCGTGCATCGTACGGTCGTCCACGAGTGCGCTGAGGCCGTAGCGCCAGTGCTCTTGGTTATTGGCGACGAGATGTTTCGCGCAAGCCTGAACGCCAACACTCTGAATGCCGGTGATCGTCGAGAAGGCGCCTTCACCGTTGAGGTAGGGATCGGGACCGAAGCTGTCTCCAGTAAGCATTTACGCCAAAGAAAAAATCTAAGGTACACACCTCTCCCATGCTCGCCCAGCCTTCGGGTTGCGCATCTGAAATTAGTTGAGGGCTGGAAAAATATGCGGCCAAAACAACGAGGAGCGTACTAGATCCATCGCCGGCCCAAGAAGGACGCTGTGCTAAGTCAGATGTATAGATGAGCAGAAAGGAAGCGTAGCACGCACTGAACACCCTTGGCACGAAACTCCTCCGCCATCGCCACTCCACGCGCCTGCATAAGCCGCCGACTGAACGTGGCCGCCACGTTAATCCCGGCCGGGAAGCCCGTAACGTTTTTTACCAAGCGGACACCAGCAGGTCCATCTTGAAAGCATATCGCGGGTATGCCTAGCCGCGAGACCGGGGAGGTGTTTCCCACACAGCGGGAGTTAAGCTGCCCCACACCCGCGAGGAGCCCGACCTTCTCCGTCAGCGTCAAGTTTGCGACGGTTGCATTGGCGAGCGCGTACGCTTGGTCCCAGGTCCCTATATCGTGGCAATCAGCGCGTCATTGAGATGAGGGAGAGGACTGGAGAGGAGGGCAGTACGCAGCGTAAAACCATGTACGGCCACCAACGAGAGAAGGGCATAGTAGAGCACCCCAAACAACATCCGTTGCATTGCCGCGTCTGGAGGAAGCTGGGGGATCTACTTAACCGCCTCGTACTTATATACGGACCTGTGAGACGATTTCGGGTCGCTATACCGCCTGATTTTCATCATTCCATGTGCATTGTTCATCACCACGACCGATTCGGGGGCTGGAAGCAGGGTGCGGATGTGGACTGGGGTTGGGCGAGTGTATTTGCGCTCCGACTCCTTTCGCCCTTCAGTCCTCTTTCATCGAGCGCAGCGCCTATGCAATGCCCCGAAGTTAGAACTTGGAAGCCTAAGTGTAGGCGACATCAGAGTGCGACCTCCATTGGTCCAGCTCCCGGCAACGGAAGCGTCGGCAGAGCAAGAGAAGATGATGGCGGCGAGAGTTGATCAATCACGTGGATCAAACGCGTGAGGTGAAGGACCAAACAGTGTGAAACAGAGCTGCAAGCCATCCGAAAAGATGTGAACTTCAAGTTGTCCGAATTTTGGCTTTTCCAGGCCCAAAATTGAAGACCCTTGTCTGTAGTTCTTCCAGGTGCGACGCACTGCGTATCAAGCGCGACACTGTGTCACGCTTGCTGGCGTGTGTCGCCAAGTGTGTCGCGCATCCTCATCGAGTGTGTACGTCGTACTTGGTATATCCTCTCAGCAACTGGTACGCGGCGCGCGCAGATGTGCGGGTCCCGGCAAAGTAGTGTCCCGCACTCCACCGAGGGCGCGCCCGGCTTGGGGGATTTTCTCTGGGGGCAAATCGGTGGTTCGATGGTGGGGTATGACTGCCTTGGCGAACACTTTGACGTCCAGAGTCCAGACGGTGGATCGAGGACGGGGCACAGTGGGTGGAATTGAGTAAACAGAAAACGGCCTTTTTGGCAGAGTCTAACATGCACGATGACATCGACGCGCTCCGGGGGTGTGGATTTGATGATGACGAGGAGGAAGATTAGAATTCATGTACTTAGAATACTGAAGACATGTGTGTAATAAAATTCGGTAGCGAAACAATTCCAGACTCACCGCGGTACAACCCATGGCTTGAACGCATTGTCCACCGAATGAGCGGACGCATTGAGCTCGGGCACCGTCCGCCCAATCACCGCACGAAAGTCTGAATTATGGATCCAATCCAAGCCCTCTTGTGTGTACTGCCAACAAATCATTAACACCAGTTAACGGCAGTACGCACTGAGGAACCGAGTGCGCACCACAGCAGCCGTATAATCCGTTGTAAAGAACCGATCTGTCATCAGCCGGCGCGATGCCGCCAATATGAACGCCTGGAACTGCGTATTGCTAAACGCAAAGCCCGTCGCGCGCGGGCTTTCCGCCAGCGTTCCGGAGAGGAGGTCAACGCTCTCGACATCCTCGCCGTAGATCCGCCGCAACTCAGCCACCGTGGCCTTGTTGTCAGATATGTCGTCCATGGTTTTGGCGGGGATGAGGGAGAAGAGGCGGCGGAACTCGTTGTATCGTGGGACACCGCGTTCGCGGTCTCGTAGGACGTCGACGGCGCCCATGTCGAGGAGGTAGGGTGTGTCGGGTTTGCTCAGATTCATCATAGCAGTGGGGTAGTTCCCCAGAACCTACAGGTACATACCATGCTCATCGAATTCCGAGACAAAGACGCAGGATTTAGAGAAACGAACGCACCAGTGCGCCAGGATTATCCGTCCCGAATGTAAACACAACATCACTAAACTTATTCCCCCGAATCACATCCTGCGCCCCACGGAACGCATACTCCGGTATCGTATAAACGTTCCCTGTTTCCTTCCCATCGACCGAGCTCCGAATCGTAATATTGTCTCGCAGAAGTGAGTGGAAGCGGTAGATGCTCACAAACTCCTCGCTATGCGCAAACTGCACGCCCGCAAAGTCGGGGGCACCGCCGATGATGCCGTACCACACCTCCGCGACGTGTTGCCAGTTGTTGGACTTGGGAAAGCGGACTGGTAGGAGTGAGCGAAGCCATTTCGGCGCGAGCCCGTTCCAGTTGGTGTCCATGGCCTCCTGCAGGACATGATCCTGAAGCAGCGCGGGCGTCCATTCGGTTGTATGTACCTTGGCGTTGAGCGCCGTGGTGACTAGCCGCGCGTGGTCGAAGAGCTGGCTATCGTTCCATGCGGGGTTGCTAGAAAATGTTTAGTGTTTGTAGCGAGTTGAAGACGGAGAAACGAACCTGGCTTTGAACATATCACAAACCAAATTATGTTCCTTGACCCAGATATTGTGCATGAGGGACACGCCCGCCCACCTAATTCGACGTTGTCAGACTCCTATGATAGTCGGTAGCACTTAAGTACCAATTGTCCCTGTATCCAACCAAGTCGATTCCGTCTGGACCAACGGCAATTAAGCCGTCCTCCGCGACCTTCATCTTGCCGTCGACGAAAGAGCGCAGAGTCGCGTGCGTCGTCTCATCCGAACCGTACACCTGGCTAAGATCCCACCAATGCGTGTTGATATTGCCATAGGTCGCAGGACGATCGGTATGTGTCTCCTTGACTGTGCGGCGGAGCGTCATATGCGTCTGGCCAATCTCGCGCAAAGGGTCATTTTCCGGGAGGGGGAAGGACATGAGATGCTCCGGATCGTTGGTTGGTCCATGGCTGAACCTGCATCACAGTGGGTTAGTTCACGTAGCAACTACTCTGCGTAAGGTTTCTCGGGTTTCTCACCAGTCATGCGTCTGGAACTGAATCCACGCTGAGGCGAGGTTGTTAATACTCGTCGCAGGCTGAAATTCCTCGCGCTTGAACAGCTCCTGGCTAATCGTCCTCGGGTTCGGCGTATACAGCGTCGCATCCGGCTCCCCGTAGGTGTAGTTTATCGGCACGAAACGCGCAAAGCGTAACCCCACTGCGCCCATGGCTGGCTTCTCGAGCGAGTTGCATACCCCGCTGATCGTCCGCACCGCTGTATTCATTATTCAAGTGTTAGTCTTGGCACCGATGAGAATCAAAACGCCTCAAACCCACCGGTGTTTATGCCGGCGCAGCTGCCCACGGGGAACTCCGCCGCGAGATACGTATCGTAGAGATTGTGAGTGGAGAGCTGCTCGCGCGTGGCGCCGAGGTAGAGTAGGCCGAGGTAGAGGGGGAACTAAACTTGCAGTTGAGCACATCGTACGAGGAAGCCTGCTTGAGCGGACATACATTCCACCACCGAGGAACAATCACGTAGAAGTTGGGCAGCACGCGCGGAACGCCGAAATACAGCAGCGCGCTCGCATATATGGGAAACTGGGAGGCGTGTGAGTGTCATGGTAGGGTAAACTGATTTTTCCGTCGTACGTTCCACCAGTGCGGGAGAATGAGCTTGAGGACTCTTCGCAGAGACATGGGGGGCAAACGGATACTAGGAGGAGGCGAGCAGGCTATGCCTATGCTGACGTGCAGTATATAATGGAGCGTAATTAGATGCCGGCTGAATCGGAGCAGAAGAGAGCTATAGCGTACGTACTTGGAGGAGCATCTTAGATCCACTCCAGCGGGATTAGTGTCCCATTGGAGCTGCGGGATCTTTACTAACACCGTTGCGCGATGGTGGTCGATCCGAATTTGCGAGGACTACGGTGTCTTCGTACTGGTATTCGTCAACTCGATGAGGAGAATAATCGGTAGAAGTTGTTTGAAGTGCAGTGCGGATCTTAGGAGGTCAAGATTTGTTGGCGTGTTGACGTTCACTAGTTGAAGCGGTGCCACGGTGGAAGTCGTCGAAGCGAGGTGGTTCCAGAAGGTTTGTGCAGCAAAAACTCTAAAGAGAAATTCAAAATTCCTGCTTGAGGTTAAAGAACAGCGGCCGCGGACCTAGGATGATAAGATATTAGATACTCAGTGCCTCCAATCACTGAACAACTTCGAGATTCAGTGGATTAGGCGGCCGGGAGGTAGTTCAAGCGTTTGGGACATTTGTGTTTGCTTAATGATGAATGTTTTGCCGTCCCAAAGATACTTTCATGGTCGTGAGTTCAGCCTCAGAAACGACCAAGACGACTCACCTGAACGTACAAGAAGCGGAGTCCCCGAAACTTTCGCAAACCAGTTGTCAAAGGATACAAAATGAACCTGACATACGCCCGAGAGACTCCTGAAGATTCGATGGGCTTCTGAAGGGTTGGTGACCGATAGTTATTAGCTTCCCTCCTGTGCCGCATCGGGATCTTCCAATGGGTCTTCGTCCCATAGGGTATGACCATGAGATGAACCTCGAGCAGGCCTTGGCTCTTCGTTGCGAATGCTGTGGGAGTAGAATCGGAAAAGCGATTGATGTAGGAGGTCGGATAGATCAGTGGGTTCGCGCGGCAACACAGCGGTAGTGACAGGCCCTGTAATGTAGTCGAAAACGAAACGCGAGACCTGCTCCGCATATAGATCGATTAAGATACGCACCTGGCGGTGATCTCAAACCACAGACGTTCCGACAAATCTCTCAATGACCGGCGCGCCGATCGGCAATCTGGCATTTCTTTGGAAATAATAAAAATTTAGACAGAGGGAGCAACGCTGAACCTGCGACTTTACACGCACATCGTTCCGCTGGCACTAGTCAGATTCAAGGGTCTGTCGGAGTGAGTCACTTACCTCAATATTATCACAGCCCATGTAGAGGATGGATGGCGTAGAATCGAACTCTTGGAGGAAAGCGAGACGGTCTTCCACAAGGGCTTTGAACCGTTGCCATGGGGCAAATAATTGAGACGCCACAAATGCCTGACTCTTCACGAGACTCCGAGGATGCTTGACGTTAGCTGGTATTTTGAAGTTCTTCTGGAGGTCCTCGGCGTGGGCAACCGGGAGGAATATGGGAAGAAATCCAACGTGTAACGCATCGGAGACCCAGGCGATTCCCAGGGGCCATGTCAAGTACAGTGTAGCGGTCCGGGTCGTGAGGCCTCAGGATTGCTTGGCAATCGAATTGGTGGAGGACGAGCTTTACAAGTTTGCCGAGGATCACGTGCTGCCGAAAACCGCAGATCAATTATTAACAAGACCAAATAGCGCGTCATGTCGCCGTTCAACTTTATCGCGCGACTGATTTCTGGCTTTAACGGGAAAGCAATGAGGCGTTCAGGTCGTTAATGAGGCGAGATTGATAAGTTGCAATTACTGAGTATACTGAGTAGCGCTCATGGCTGGGGTCCCGACTTTAGCTTAATTGACTTTAATTGCCAGGCCAGTGAAGCTGAGAATCACATTCCATCCCGTTCGACCTGAGGTATCCCAAGCATTTGAACTTTTTGTGTAGTACCAGTGAGCATATTTTACGTCGGTAGCAATCAGTTGGACGGGTTCTTGCTCCGCTTGTTCAAAGCTGTTCAAAGGCATTAACTAGCTTAAAAGGGATCGGCTGAGAGCGAACTAATTTCGTGCACCTGCGGATGGAAAATTGCGGTGTGTATGTGCATTAAGGAATATACTTGAATCCTGTTCACTCCTGATAAAAAGGTATGCAGCAGATGCGGCAAACTGATATCGATTAGCGTTTCAGCCACTCGCGCCTCTGCCAGTGCAATCTAAATCCTAACAGGGCTTCGAAACTAGCCGCAGTGGCCAACGAGCGTTGGGTCTTTGCGGGCCACACTAATACAACTCTAATAAGCACAAAGTACTTTTAAAAATTCATATCCCCTCTACGGGCATGGAGCAATCGGCGGGCCCTATTTAATGCATGAACTACTACCACCATCCGACACTCAGGCCTCTTCCCAACTGCATATCTCAAGCTAACCCATTTATCGCTGTTGCTATCCACAATGGTCCGATTCATCGCATTCCTGGCTCTGTCGACACTGCTCACTCTGGCTTCGGCCATTCCGACAGACGAGTACGTGTCTTGAGCACTTGCGCGTGCAGTGACTAATCAGTGCCGCCTCTCCTCACTCATTATTATAACTCGCCTCACGCAACTCCACCCATATTATTCACCCTCATTGCAGCTCGTATGGAAAGTGCGACTACGAGGGAGAGATGAAATGCGTCGGTCACAAATTTGCAACCTGCGACCACGGCTACTTCGTTATTCGTGACTGCGCGAAAGGCACCGAGTGTCGTCCTCAGGTGAGACATACATGTCTCGCTTTTGATTCAGGATAACTGACTAGTTTGGTTCAGGGCAAATCGATTGTGTGCGACTTTCCCTCTCACGGATATTAATCGAAGGCTTGTTGAAGAGGACGTGAAAGAAAGAAGTGGGACTTGAGAACTGTTGTGTTTTCCGAGTGTAGTATTATTATATCGTAGGGTGCTCCAAATCCATTGTGATTATCGTGACTGGAGTTCGTGGATTTACGATTTACGCCGGAGCACGAATTTTCCTTTGGAATTTGCAGGACAACCGAAAACAAGAAATTTACCTAGTTCAACCTGTCGGTACGTAAGTTAGTGTTTTTAGACTGGGCAAAAAATCGTAAGATAGAAGTATGGCATTATGCATCTTTAAAACAAGTTCAAAGTGTTTTGCGGGTGCCTATGAGGGTAGTCTGACTTGAAGATATCCCAACTTCCGGGCGATTCCGCGGGTAACGACTACTTGTACGAGGATATAAGACAACATGAGCGTCACCTGGGGCGTATGTCTAAAACAACTCTGTCAAAAACCCGGCTCCGAGTGGGGGAGGAAAACACACGCGCCAGGTCCCCACCGAACGCGTAGTGAACATTGCATATGAAACCACCTGCGCCGAAGATAACTGGTCTTGTGGGGCCTTTGCTGCGCATGGCATGTACGAGGACTCCTTCTTTTGCACAGCTCCGGAGAAGTACATCAGATTCCAATTTTGGGTGGAGAGTGGAAAGCGCCCATGCTTACCCCGGCCAGGCAGAGGGAGAAGGGGCCTGAGACCGCCTTCTACCTTCCCTGCATGCAGACTGACTCCCAAATAGACTACGCAAACTCCATGATGGTCAATGTTCATCCCCGAGTATAAACAAGGGTATCCGCAGTTCTCCCTCTGTAGGAATCAAGGACTCGGAAATCTATCGGGTGGATGACTGTCCAAATGCTGCTCATCAATGCAGGCTCGACCTGTCGCACTACCGTCGTTATACCAAATCCGGCCACTAGTACGGTAGTAGTACCAATAATTCGTGATGTGAAATGGAAGGCCGCAAAGTATATGATCCCTCAAAGGAGGAAAATATGTAGGTGCCCATCTACATTGAACCGCAGCTTGGGATCTATTGGCAAATATGACCCAGGGCTCTGAATTCCAACAATGAGCAGGGCAGGCACCTGTTGCAGTTGGGGGATCTACTGCATCTCATTTGCCCTGTTCTGAATCAAGCATTGAGGACATAACGTGTGCGTTCGGCCTGATAAATCCCTCAAAAGGTGCTCCTTCAAGTGCATGCCATCAATATTTTCCTCGTACTTGAGCGAGTGAAGCCCATTGAAACACTGTTTCTCAATCAGATCCATGTGCATACATTGGAAACATTTTTTCTCTGCTGTTGCACAAGACACATTCCGTCTGACAACAGCCAGGGCTAGGTTTTCAATGGAAATTCCATGGTGGCCATACAGATAGTTCCAAGTTGCACTTTGGTTCAGGCCCACTCTGAGTTCAAGCTCTCCATGGAGGTCAATTGATTTGTGACTCGTAAAAAATCCATCTGAAAGATTCTTCAAGGTCTCGGTTCGGGAACTGAACACTTCGTGCTATCTGGTTGGATTGCTTCCCAGCTGTTGAATAGAATTGTGAAGAGTGGATCGTATCCGCAACTATAATCAACAGTATCCCAGATCAGTCCTCTGGGCATCGCTCCGACCGCATTTGGTGCAGCAACATCAGAACGGGTCTTTTTATTGGGTTGTTCTAAGCCATCGTGAATCTCATGTTGCGAGCGCTTCAGTGATTTCTCATTTTTGGATGATGGAGAAACTATATCCGAGTCCCGTGACGGCGCCCTCGTATTTTCGCCACTTCTCCACAACATCCGTCCAACCCGTTTCGAAGCTTTCGGACCGAGAAGCCGAAGGAGCTGTCTGCCAACTAGGTTACCATATATGGGAGTTCGCCAAGAGTTTGCCTCGTGGCCCGGTTCGCACAAGTTTTTACATCCAGGATGGCGGTCAGTAGGTTTCTGTTGTGAGACGAGGAGAAAGCTGCTCCCCGAGAAGTGTTCGCCTCAAGAAACTCTGAATTCTTGTCAAAGCCAAAGCTGTGTTTTTTGTGTGTGAGAATGATTCTAATAAGAGTCACACTCTGTGACACTCCATATGGCAACAGGGACAGACCAGCATCCATTTTGGGATGATGGCCGTAGTTCGCATCAAGCAAGAGGTTAAGGACCCCTGGGACACCTCCAGGGTACTTTCTGCATGAACAGGGTGATAGAAGATATCTAACAGTATGTATATTCAAGCCCACCGACAGGCGATAAATTAGAGTCAGTACCTATTGCTTTCAACAAGCTTTGGATTTTTTTTTTCCGACATAGGGACTGATGTCCTCCCGCATTGAGGTGCAAGTAGCCAGGCTGGCATTAAATCAGGGTACCACGCTTCGGACGCATCGCTCTCGCGTGTTTCCGACGGCGCCGACGTGGGGACGAGGTGATGGGGAGGGTCCCAGAGGACAGGTACATACTTTGGTTTCAGCCGATATGCAAGAATTAAGTCTGAAAATTGTGCACCATTCCAGGCTGGCATCCAATCAGGGTACCACACTTCGGATGCATCGCTCTCGCGCGTTTCCGACGGCGCTGACGTGGGGACCAGATGAGGCGATGGGGAGGGTCCCAGGGGACACGTACATGTTTTGGTTTCAGTTGATAGAGCGAGAATCGAGTCTGAAAATTGTGCACCATTCCAGGCTGGCATCCAATCAGGGTACCACACTTCGGATGCATCGCTCTCGCGCGTTTCCGACGGCGCCGACGTGGGGACCAGATGAGGCGATGGGGAGGGTCCCAGGGGACACGTACATGTTTTGGTTTCAGTTGATAGACACGGCTGTGGCCGCTTTGTCTTACTGCAAGAAAAACAGCCTGTAATAAATACGTGATGTTCAGTGAGTTTTCCCCAACGGGTTTTCCTCACCGGTAAAAATGGGCCAAATTTTTCCTTTGTCATGACAAACCGTCTTTGTTGGGGTAAAAGCTTTCTCTCACCACATGCTTGGTGGGAGAAAGCTTTTACCGCAACAAAGAGGGTTAATCTTAACAAAGATAAAACAAAGCCGGGTTTTTCATTGAGTAATAGACACAGGTAAAACTCACTGAACAAGAGGTTTCTATTACAAGGCTGTTTTTCTTCCAGTAAGACAAAGCGGCCACAGCCGTGAGAGCGAGAATCGAGTCCGAAAATTGCGCACCATTCCAGGCTGGCATCAAACCAGGGTACCACGCTTCGGACGCATCGCTCTCGCGCGTTTCCGACGGCGCCGACGTGGGGACCAGATGAGGCGATGGGGAGGGTCCTAGGGGACACGTACATGCTTTGGTTTCAGCCGATAGAGCGAGAATTGAGTTGAAAAATTGCGCATAAGCCAGTGGCACCAATTGCCTCAAATAAGATCAACAACTTTCCCTCTAGTGTGCCAGTTTCCAGAGTAATCAAGCAGGCAGAAGAACAGAGGATATTTGTGGTAGGAGACTAGGGACAATTGAGGGGCTGCCAGAGGTTGCTGGGGAGGTCATAATGGTAAAAGAGGAGCGCTCATGTGTCACAGGTCACACCAATCAAGATGGATTCAATCGGGTTGGTGGAAATTAAGTAGATTGCAAGTGCATACTTGCTCTGCAATCCTAAATCTCGAAAAATTTTAATCCTTCTAAGGGTACAAAGCCGCTCAAATATTGTCAGATTTTCTCGAAGACTCCCCCTTTTGCATGCCCACCTGCAAGACAACAAGTATTGTCGCGTTTCCTGATCACAGTGGCTGTGTACACCCAATTGGACCCACAACTCACCGTCCACCACCACTACCACAATGCCTAAGGGCAATGAAATCAGTTTCCTACGGAAGTACCTCCTAGACTTCTTCCCCTGACTACAAAAGTGGCTATCAAAAGAAGCTCTGAATAGGCCATTGGAGTTGGTCAAGATATGGACGGATGTGAGGGATGGAAGTAGCTGATCTCAAGAAACGGGAAGAATTCCTGCTTGCTTATGCAGAGACCTTGAAATCTCCGATGCTAAAGGACGGCACTCATGTTGCTTGGGTTAGGAGACTACACTACATAAAGCCGCAGAGGCTATTCCAGACACTCATGGGCAGCTGGACTCATGATCCACCACCACGTTAATTATCCAACAAACATGATAATTGGGAAACATTATTGCAGCTTTGTGTTCGCTTCCATTGACTAGATTTTTTTTCATTCTTCTTGGGTATATACTAATTAACACCTAGGCCATCAGCGCTAAAACTCATGCAGAGGCCGGGGCTGCTAATTTCTTTGGGGAGAGTTCAACGAAGACGAACATGGCTAAGGCGCCGTTATTCTTCGACCCAGGCGAAGTTACCTTGGTAATTCTTCTGTTTGATGGCCTGGTCCATTGCTTCTTGAAGACTGGGAGGAAGTTTCCCAGAACAAAGGGATGCTTGCATTGAAAGAAATCTGTTACTTTTATGACCACCTTCCTGATCACTGACTCGGTTAGAGCAGTTGAGTTTGAAACCCCTCCCGCTGCTTACCAATTTAATACACGCTGAGTTGGTTGCTATCAGAGGGGCCTCTGTCAATCCCCTGGTACGCTACCTGCAAGGGCCTGGTTTTCATTCCGCAAGCATCAATAACAGAACATGTGAGTGCAACTATAAAACTTAGATTTCGCTCACTGATCCTTTCAAACGGAGTACAGCTTGGAGCTTGATCAAAGATCCTGTTCGTTGTCCAATGCCAACCTCTCTCTACAAGGACAAGAGAAGTCTATCTGGTGTTTGACTCGAGCACCCTTCAGCGCCACAACCAAAAAAATCCAGAGCACTCACCACCAGATGCAGTCTTGTTCACCCGGGCATCTGATGAAGAGCGTCGCAGAAGTACGGTTGAGTACATTCAGCGATACGAAAACAAGGAGTCGGTAGGGCCTTTAGCCTTCTGTGGCCATGCTGTCAAGATAAATGTGAATTGTCACTCGAGGTACTCCGCGGCCAACTCCACCCCTGCAACTCCCCGTGAATCAGGACACCACCGATGACGAGTACGGCGCAAACAGAAATGACGGTAATAGGGACGATGAGCCGCAGCAAGATGAGGGCATGGATGAGCAGAACGAGCCGGGCAAAGATGGCCATGCGACTGTGGCAGCACCAGCACCCAAGGATCCTCCTGGCGGTCTCGTAGAAGAGGATGACGACGAACGGGGAATTTCTACATACTATGTAGAACATGGAGTATGTTTCTTTTTCTTTTCTTTTTTAGTGAGGGAATTAATGAGAGTCCAGCTTCGTCGCTCCCTGCCTATACTATCCAGATTTGACAGACCGGCAACAGGAATTGGTGTTAAGAGCAAGAGACTCGAAATCCGAACGTTAGTCAAAGCCCAGCAGAATTTCAATCGCGAGTCCAGAAGGACTTGCGAGAGGAACTGGGTCGAGAACCAATACGGTCTGAAATCTCCACTCGGACTCGGGAAAAGAAAACGGCAAGAAATGTGCATTGGCTATTGAGCGGCCACCTTCATTCAAAATCCAGAGCAAATGCTTGCAAGAGAGATATGGAGGGAAGGCAGGAGCTCGAGCTCTGCTGCTCAAGTCTCAGGCGTCGAGGCTCCTGGGTGTCCAAGGGGCGGAAATCGGTGATATTGATGTTGACTCGGATATGGGCGCTGAGGAGAACTCGGTTGGGGATATGGATATTGATGAGAACATATGGATATTGATGAGAACGAGTCTGTGGTGGATATGGAGAGCATGGTTGATTCTGAGGAGGATGGCTCCTGTATGGTAGATGATGAATAGCTTCTTCTCGTGGCACTGCTGCTAAGTACGGTTCCGCGATGAGTTCGGGTTCCGGGCCGGGCCAGCCGGTCCGAGCAAACTTCAAGAAGGGCGAAAAATGACGTAGGCTGGAAATCTGTCTCAATCTCATTACTATTCTGATTCGATTTCATCTCACGTATGCTCATGTATTCATCTACTCCTTGTATTATTTTCTGCCTTGTGCACTACTACTGTCAATGCTTTCAATTCATATGTGATCATGTTCCGTGGTCCCAGGGGTCCCTGTTACATGCCGAGACCGATTCGATCAAACCATCATCAATCCGATGCTGGTCTGTCCCTGTTGCCATAACTCCTAGGTTCGCCACGACTCACACGGTGCGCTCTCCATCCTCCTTGCTCGACCAAGAGGCGCCTCCCATAGTTTCTCCCTCCCTCATTCACGTTTATCCCGCCATAGATTGCTCTTCAGCCCACTCCATCGCTGCCAATACTGTCACGGTCGGCGGAAAGGCGGTACATCGTGTCGGCTAACGGTATCTATCCTCCCTCCACATTGGATTCAGGTTTGCCACTCAGTTGATGCATCGACACGCAGATTGCTGACTTGCATTTCATGAATTTTTCAGCCCTCATCGATCTTGCTTTTCAGTTTCTCGTTCCCTCCCGTCTTTGATGGCGGAATCTCCGGATGACACAGGCTCCAATGGCGATATTTCCGACGATGGTCGCCCTATCCCAAGCACCGGCAATAACAGCCCAGCGACCGCAGACTTTGCCTGGACGTCGCGACGGGGTAAAGCTCGGTGTGATTCATGCCGCCTGCGGAATCTGAAGGTCTGTCCGCCGTTATAAATTTAAAAATTGTTTCGCTACTCATCTAAAGAAACCTAGTGCGACCGTATATTGCCCACGTGCAACCAATGTCGTTCGACCCCCGTCACCGCCTGTACGTATACCCCTTTGCCTACTCCAGGTGCGTGGATGCAGCTGGTGGTAACATTTTTCTTGGCCATTGACATCTCCGAAGCTCATAGAGGAGTTCCTCGTTGCGACCGGTTTGTTTTTACCTATCTGAGCTTTCTAGTCTAATTTACGGCATTCAGATGCCGCGAGTCGAATCTAAAGGTTAATCTACACGTCAATACCTCGGAGAATTACTTACTTATCCACAACTCCAGTGCGACAGAGCTGCTCCTGTGTGCCAGTATTGTCGCGACGGCAATATCACAGATTGCAGATATACTCCGAAGAAACGCGCACGGCCTCCCACTGAAAACCAACCTTTACCGACGTCCCGGCTACCTTATAACGCACAGGCGCAAACCGCCTCTTTCATGTTTACCCACATGTCCGGCCCCACCGAAACGAACCCCTACGCGACACCTTTTGTGAACGAACCCCTCTCGTCTTCCTCGAGGAGCGATGCCGGCCATTCTAGAGCGGAAGTGGATCGTTCCAAACCTTCCCATCCGCGGAGGGGCTCATTTTCGGAAGGGCCACCGCTCGCTCTACTCCCGGCCCCGGTCCCTTCCTCCGCGCATCCACATCAACAGCCTTTTATCTCGCACTCCTTTGCGGAACCCAACATCCAACCTCCCTGGGTCAAGCCCTGGTCGCACCCTTCCTTCCATCCCCTTCCATATCTCGTTCTGCAGCGTTTAAGTGGGATCAAAAGCGAAGAAATGCCGCCTCGAGAGGGGTTCGACCGGGCTCTGGAGGACTTCCTATCCAAACTCATGCCCGACTTGCGAGAGACCGCATGCTTACCGCCCGAAGCTTATGCGACGCTCGCGAATTGTCTTTCCAAAAGCAACATCACGAGATTGTCGCCGAGGATCCGGGCATGGGCGACATGCCATCGCCTTTGCTCTGGGTCGGATAAACTCAACCTCATCGTTGCGCCGCGCGATGACTTCTTTCATTCTTCGTCTGAGGAGCAGCACCGACTGGTTAAAGAATATCGCACTTCACTCGATCGCCCACCCCAGTCCCCGAATCAGACATCTGACAAGGATAACGTGGATGCACAATCGATGTTTGAACGTGTTCCTGTCCAGCAGCAGGTCTACGATTATTTGGCGTACGCGCACCGAGGACATGCGTCGTCCATTGCAGTGATGATGGAACTTCGCAGACTAAACATTGTAAGTCTCTTTCGTTTCTTTTTTGGTCGGTTGTTTAATTCGATATAGACATCCATTACGTGGCCCATGGCCGAAATTTTCATCAGTCTGTGCCCTATATGCAAAATCATCAATAAAGGAGGGTCGAGCCTGGCTACAAAAGGTCCATCAGCGAACACGTCGGCGGTTTCTAGATAAAGATGCAATGTGTACGGAGCCATAACTTGGTCTATTTTGCAGTGTAGTGGGAGGGAGAGAAGCCGTTACCTGAGCCGATATTCCAGCTATGATTCTTGAAACCACGAATATGTTTTTGCGGTCCGAGTTTCCACGATTTCTGGTCGGCTTCAGGCTAGCCACTCTAAGCATTTTACAGAAAAGGCTATTGTGTCGTGTTAATTCGACCTCCGAGGCTCCTCCCTGGGAACACAATTATTCCTGATGGCTACAATGTGGGTGAATATACCCCTTGGTTTCACGGCAGCTAGATACCCTGAGCTTTCCCCATGTCTCGCATCAGAAGGCAAGCATAGTTCTAAGACAAGAAGAGTAGTGACCGCGAACTTGAAGGTCGATGCCGGGTGAGCAACATAAGTCCTATGCGGCGTTTAATTACTTACGACTGCGCGAAGTTAGCCGGTACTTTACGTACTTCTTCTTGTGAAACACTGTACACTGGTTGCCTCTGATGAGGGTCTCTGCACGAACGTTACTTTCAGTGGGTGTTAGGCGACCACACTCCTGACTTTGTGAGATCCATGATCTACTCCCGACCTACCATTGCGCTTGTAGCAAAAAAGTTCGCATTCAACGTCCGTGAATTATTATATGCTGTCACGCCGTCCTTGAGCTTGTCTTAGAGGTCTTCGTGTTTCACCTAATTGCTTCTAGTTCTCTGTCTATTCCAAGTCTATTCTTTATCTCTATTCAGCCTTACTGCAGCAAGTCGTACGATTGTGACTGTGAGCTCGGCTACGGGGTGATGGATACAACATGCGAGGTACGAGCGTAATTCTGTTGTAGCGTCTGTCTACGAGAGACTAGGTGATGGAGGAGTCCAGGGACCGTAGTGCACAATAGTGCCTGTACACTAGAAGATTTTGGAGGGGGAAATTTAGCAATTATGCCGGCCGTGACTGCATGCAAAGTTCCTGCCGGAGCCAAATTCTACACTGTGGATTGAGAGTGGGAGGCAGGCGCCGCTTGACAAATGCTGTGCTTTGTTTCACGCAGTTTGGTTGGAGTGCCGGATCATGCCGACCTTCGGCATGTTCAAGCTAACGATTTGACGAACACTTTTCGAGTTTTGAGAGTGTTCTGGATCATCCTGCACTCACAAAAACCCTTGATTCACTTTCCTCAGCATTCCTTTCACAACGCGGCACAGTCAAGGCTAAAATTCGAGTGCTGTTGAGCAACCGCCGGAGATTTATAGCTTTTCGTAGGGTCAATATCGTTCAGTCCCCCCAGAATAAACTGGTGTCTGCTACCAGGGCATGCGACGGGCCAAGGACTTGAGTATAATTAATGCAGCCCGTGAGGAAATAATAAATATAAAGGAAGGAGTGTGAATTACACCATTATCCCAACAAAGGAAAGAACGACAAGCACAGCAGTCAATGCCGTTGCACTTCCACTTTGGGCTGTGAGAGCGTACGCTGTCCCAGCCGCGGCAGTGGACCCAGGTGGGGAGCTTCCGGATGCAGAAGCGCTGGAGTTGGCGGACGTTGAATCAGTCGGGGCGGGGTCTCCGCCATCGTCTGAGTCGGTTGCATCTCCGCTATCCTCCGAGTCGGTAGGCTCCGCTTTGCCCTTGGTGGAAGTGGTGGGTGCCGGGGTTACCGCGGGGGCAGAAGCCGAGCCGGACCCGAGAGCAGCCGTGCTCCCAGACAGCGTAATATTTGTGACGCTCTCGTCGCTGTCGTCGCAGCTCTGCACAAACTCTGGAAGGACGGCATTAATATTCGAATGAGTGAGCAACACAGCAAGAGTACCGTTGATAAAGTCCTGCGCATCCTCCCGCGTCTCGGTTCCGGCTTGGATCATGCAGTTGTAGCATGTTGCGATATCATTTACGACCGTGCTGTTGCAGGTATCGGGCTATGTGTTGGTCTCATTGATTAGTGTTGAGCCAAGCAAGTGAGCTGAACCCACATCGGAATTCCATGCAGTGCAAGCATTGGTACAATCTTGACCCGAACCGGCTGCCTGGCGTGCGATGATTGGGTGGCGAGCTGCAACGTTCTTAAAGGAGTGACGAGTCGCAATGACTAGAGCGATCCAGCGGTGAATATTAGTTTTCCACCTGCAGACCGAACCACGCACCAGAGTGTGCAGAGAAGAAAAGAGGAGCCAGGAGGGTGATACGCACCATTTTTTGTGAGGGTGACGCAGTGAGTGTTGTCCCCCTTTTATACAATCCACCCATCCTTGACTCTGATGTTCAACTTGTCATTGACACAAGTCATCTGCCATCAAGACTCGGGCGCTGAGTGTGCTATTTACACATCCCACTGCTGAAATACATCGAGTGTCGGCGTTGAACACTCACCGGAGTCATCATCGCATATATATATATTTTGCGACAGGGAGCTGTCAGGGTCCTTGGCAGTTGCAGCCAAATCATACGGAAATATGGAATTGAAGACAAATTCCTGCTCAGGTAGAACTCGGTTGGTTTCAGGTCACCATGCTACGCTCAAGGAACCCTCGATTGAGATCCTTTTATCTCTGAACACTAGGCTGATGCCAGAGGAATTCCTCAACACCCTCTAGGCTCTGGCGAAGCGCTGGATATTTTCAGTCCTGCCAGATGGTTCATATCCCGGCAGAAGGCTCTTAGCCTGCTGATCGATGAATCGAGAACAACCGTCTGTCAGTGTCAAGCAAGGAGGAAGACCACCATGAATGAAGCTTCGTTTGATCGCTCTTTCGCGCAAATGAAATGCTTAGCTGCGTTTTGAACTCTTGAGGTCAGCCGCCAATTCGAAGTTCCTGACAATGTCACGGTGGCCGTGTAGGCACAACGGCCAAGCGCCCAACCCACACAAGTTCATGACATGCGGTATTGAGGATAGGCACTAGGCGCTGAGGCGCCTCCGTGATACGCTCTGAGGCCCCGCAAGAGGGTGACAATCATCTGGAGGCGGAGGTTCTATACCCCAGGACAAAGAAGCAAGTCGAAAACGTGCGCCGGCTGTCAAGCAAGGATTGGTTAAACGCAACACGACTGAAAGTCGGCCACTCGGCAGTTGCTGTGGTGTTTGAAATCTGTCGAGAATCGAGTCACCAGCCGCGCAAGTGGTTCACCTTGAACAGGGGAAGAGGGATCTTGGCCAGAAATATCAATGAGGATTTGAGATTTCCGTCGCGGAGCAGGCATGAGGTGATCATGGGGTTTGCCGGAAGTCGAAGTCGTATACGAAGAACTGACAAGTTTCGTACATTCAGTTACTCCCTTCGCCCCGGCGTTCCTAAGCGGGACCGTGCCGTGTAATGCTACCTACCTACCTGCCTGCCCATGCGAATGAAGAAAGGTCGAGATTTATGTCACTTCGCTGGGTGAAATGAGGATCCCGGGTCACAGACTTTGAGGCCGAAGTCTAGACTTGAATTGCTGGAGCCAGCTCTTTCCATGAAACTTCGGTCCCAAGAAGCGATAGCGCCTTCAGAGATATCAATTTCCACGAGTAATGCGTCCCCACAAGGCGGCGGTCAATCTTCCCCGCTATAATCTGAAGCGCCTAAGGTCAAAGACGCGGCGTGGGAAGAGCGGGAAAGAGATGGTAGCGGCTCGAATGTGGCAGGGATACATATCAAACTCGAGGCGTTCCAGCTAGTCTCGGCCCATCCTCTCCCGACATCCCAAAATCCCAAATTTACGAAAACCGTCGGTATCTAACTTCAGCGTGCGAAGGATATCCAAACGGATGAATTGCTGCAGAGCGCAGAGGCCAGAAATTCATCCAGGAAAACCGCTCTCCCAAGATTATGAGCGCTCTGTAAAGAACTTGAAGCGCCTGTGCTGGTGGCGGGATCGGGCAACTTGCGGGCAATCACGGCACAATGAAAGCAATCGCGAAGAGTCGCGACGGGAGTCGCAGAGATGGCTGATGGATTGGTTGGGTGCGCAGTTCTGCAACCAGAAATGGATTGGGTTTCATCGTGTCGTGGTGGGAAGCCGGAAGATAAAATCCTGTGTTTGTTTCGCGCGGTTTGGTTGGTGCCGACACTGGCAGTCATGCCGAAAGTCGGCATGCTAAAACGTCGGCCCGACTGACCCGTCTTGGGGGCTTCTTCTTTACTTCATCTGGCCTCCATCTCACTCCTCAAAAGGTCAGAGCAAGGACAAGCAGACAAACAGACAAATCTGCGACAAACTATCACTACTAGCCTTAATTCCGCCCGGTCTTCTGGTACAGTATATCCAGACTCTTAACCCCTCGGCGGCTCTTATAGCATTTACTGTTGCGTCGAACTGGCAATTGCAAAAGATTGCCGCCGGATTTCCTAATGGTCGAACTCCTTCAATCGGCCTACTTCTTCTTCTCGATGACTAGCGACGACTACGATGCTCATCGGGCCGTGCTGACTTTGCTGAGGCCACGAGAGCTCTGACCTGGGTCCCACACGCATTTCGTCCCCGATCATCTATCAAAACCCCACATAGTACTAGTGCCACTGGATGTGTTTCATGGTGCAATTTCTCCTTGCTTATCCGCGTCAGTAGCAGATGGAAAGACATAAAAGCTCCAGGTCCAGTTTTGACGACCTCGAGGTTGACACCGCGCTCAAGTACTTCGACCCTTTCCAAAATGTTTCCGCGAGCCGACCTCCTCCTTGGTATTGCATTGGCACTCTCCGTCGTTTCTCCTGCAACTGGAGAATCAGCTGCTGGAACCACTATTCCGCTGCGCAAGCGGAGCTCCCTTACCGGCGCCGACGGTGTGTTCAATCAGAGCAAGGCCGTTGCAGCGACTCACCGCACCGTGAATAAACACCGCCAGAACCGTATCACCCTTCAGGAGAACAGAGGACACCTCATTGGCGTACGTTAAAATCCCCTCCTTTTTTCGACATATCTAACTAATCGTTGATCTAGCGCGACTCGGGTATAGCCCCTGCCAGTCTGCCCGCCGACCTCGAGTCCCGCCTGGTGCCCCGTGCAGAGAAGCACCAGTTGGAGGCACTAACGGAGCTTGAGTCGGGAAGAGAGTGGGCCGGCACAATCACGATTGGCACTCCGGGGCAGCCCTTTCTTGTGGACTTCGACAGTGCGCAGTCCAGTTTATGCCGCCATTTTTTTTTTTGAAATCCGGACTAAAATTCGCAGCCGGATCTGCCGACCTTTGGGTGCCCTCTTCGTCGTGCACTGGTCTCCCGTGCACGGGCAAATCAAAATATAACGCGACAAAGTCCTCCACCTCGTTGAAGCAATCCGGCTCGTTCAGCATACTTTACGGTGACGGCGGCACAGTGAGCGGACCCGTGTACAGCGACACTGGTATGCACATTGTTTGCCCTTTTCCCTCGCGAGGCTGAACGGTATCCGGCATTCAGTCACCGTCGCTGGCGTAACTGTCAAGAATCAATTTTTTGGCCCGGTCAGCACTGACAGCCATTGACTCCATTTCTACCGCACTTCTCATTCGTTGAACAGGCAACCGCCCTCTCTCCCGACTTTGCGACCGACCCAATCGATGGGTGAGCACCCCCCGCGCATCCTTGATCGTCCGTCCATCTGGATTTCAACAGCATCTTCGGCCTGGCCTTGCCCATCCTCTCCAAAATCCGCAAATTCCCGTTCTTCGCCAACGCCGCCGCGCAGGAGTCGGTCCGCGTGAGTCAATTCTCGTTCTACCTTGCCGACAACGGCTCCGAACTTTATCTCGGTGGGACGGATCCCACGAAATACACTGGCAAGGTCGAGTTCCACAACGTCGACGCGTACGAGGGGTATTGGCAGCCCACTGGAGCCAAGGTCAAGGTCGGTTCAGGGACGATACTCACTAAATTGGAGACAATAATTGATTCGGGGTCGACGATAATATACGGGGACCCTGCTGCGATTCAGCAAATTTACGCAGCCGTCCCGGGTGCGCAGCCGTTTGAAGAGGCGAAGGGTTCGTCCCTCTATTCGCATGAACCCCTGGGCCTAGCCTGATGTATTTATTAAAGGCTACTATACCTTCCCCTGCGATTCGCCGCCTGTCATCTCGTTTAACTGGGGCGGCAAAGACTGGGAAATTTCCGCGGATAACGTGAATCTTGGTTTGGCCGCCGTGGATTCGCCAGACTGTGTGGCCGCGCTCGCGGCGTTGGACTTGGGGTTTGGCCCGGACGTGTTCATCCTCGGCGACGCGTTTATGCGTAACGTGTATTCGGTGTTTGACATGGGTCGGGAGGCGGTTGGATTCGCGGCGCTTGCCTAATCAACCCAGTACGGAGCAAAATATATGCAATGTCACTAGCGAGTAGCTCGCAGTCCTTCGAGCACAAAGGGCGAGCCGTAGACCTGTGGAAAGAAACTGGAAATATTATCTTGGCACATCCTGAGGTAAGGTTTCTCATTCAGTAGGAGCTCTACCAGGCTTCCCGAGCCTCTTTTTCTCCCACCCATAACTTATAGTGAGAAGTTTTTTTGGCCTTGGCCAGACCCCTGGGTGTGCTTCCTTTCCCCAGGCCTCTTCTTGCCCAGGTGTGTTGCGACAAGAGTCACAACTATCTACGTCGGAGTTCTCCAAACTCCGTAAAAAGGCATCGCACCGTCCCTCACGCGGATTCGAACTACTAGACTCTGGTCTATCGGTTGTTAGAGGTTGTATTATAACATCGGTAACTTGAAGCTGTTCCCTTTGCTCTTCTCAATCGTATACTGCCAAGGAAGAAACAGGAAGATAAACCGCTCACAGAACCGGCCGGGCAGAGGCTCTTCGGAGGTTAACACTGGCAGTGCATGCAACATATGCGGGAACAGTAAATCTGATTCCTAGAGGCTAGTCACAGGGATGTGCTTAGTTACTTAAATAAGTGGAGTATCGTTCTGACGCCTAGCAAAGGATGTAGTAGAATAAGGTAGGGGATGTCCGAGTTGCCCCGCTTCCAGGCCGTGATTCAACAAGAACACACTGATCGATGGTAAAACCTGTCTCGGGCGAGGGTTGGGTTGTTACTGAAAGGTCGGGGCTGTGTTGACTATTGAATTGGAATCTAATCAACCCAGCACTCCGGCTATTTGTGTGTGTTGGGGGCTCGGATCACTGTATGTGATCTTGTGCAATCCAGCACTCCGTCCTTCAAAACCTCCTGTCTGGTGCTCCACAAACAAAACCAACAGAAACCACCACTCGTCCTATCCCAACCAGAAACCCAAAATCCAATACATCCTGCGGCCTCCGGCCCAATCAGTTCCGTTTCGTTCCGTTCCGTTCCGATTCAACCGTGCGACCTTGGGTCCAACGTGCGGCCTTTTATACCTAAAGAACAATTGGAAACAGGACAATGGAGAATATAGCGATAAATAATACTACGTGTTTAACACGTTGCTCGAAACAATAACAACGCACAGGAAACCAGTGCACGTCGAAACTTGTTTCACTCACAGCCACGTGTCTAGACCGCCATAGACATCACTTTGTGAAACTCGTCCAAAAGCTAGCAATTACCATGTTTTCACAGGTAAGCATATTCCGTGCTCATCATTACAATCATCATAACGCGTTTCTTCGCACCACGACATGATTTTCCAACGCAACAAACGAAACCGTGGGCGAGAAACAAAAAGGTTGAACTGACCAAATGATCAAGTTGTTGACTGCGCAACCACTCATGGGTTCTGAAAAACGAAGCGTCGGAAAGGGTCATTCATTCATGCAATGTGAAGGGGGGCATGCAATGCAGCTAGAGTAGGTGGAATAAATATCTATAACCACGAAATATAATACTTCATCATTAATTACTTTGCGTGAGGGAGATTAGAAGTCATGATCGTTTTGCAACAAGGTCGGTTATGCAAGGAGGAGAGGGTGTATGAGGGTCATGGAGGGCCAGTCGCTCAGACGGAGGCGGATGCCAAGGCAGAGGGAGAGGCAGAGGCGGACGTCGGCCCAGAGTCCGAGGCGGATGATGTGGGTGGCAATGAGGACGCCGAGCCAGAGGCGGATGCAGATGATCCGGTGCGGGACAGTCCACAGGCCTGGAGGCAGGTATCAACCCCAGCAGCCAAGTTAGCCGGGATGTGAGCCCTCCACGCGTCGATGTTCCCACCACCGATGGTCTCCGGGAACCCTAGCGCAGCATCTACGACGTCAGCGGGGAGCATCCAGTAGGATGTCACGATGTCACTCCGGCCGGGATCCTCGCTGTTGAGCGAGGCGACGAAGACAGCCGGGGAGCAGGTGGGGTTGGTTTGATAATGCAGACTCCCCGCAGGGAATACCGTCGCCTGGTACTTTCCGAGCTCCGTCTGGATCAAGGTGTTAAATCCATTCTCCTGGACGAGACCAGTCTCCAACTGCCCCTCGATCACCGTAAAGAACTCATCCGCGCGCGGGTGCCTAGGGTTAGAGTTAGTTCTCGTCATTCAATGCTAACTAATTTCACTTGCAAATGCGGGATGTTGAGCCCACACGGCTCGACGATCGAGATGGCACCAGAGATCCCCAGCTCCGTAAGGATGGGGAAGTTGTCGATGGTGGCGAGGAGAATGGAACCACCAGTGGAGCCCGCGGGCTGGTTGTTGAAGTCGAACACAGTCAGCTGGCGGAGGGCGTCGCCGGTGAGGAGGTTGCCGCTGCCGTCACCCAAGAGCAGCTTGAGCCTATCGTCCACGCTGGGCGCGCTCTTGAGGTGTGCCGCAATTACGGACGCGTTGGCAACGATGGGGACAGGACCGGGCACCGGGACGGCTGCGCGAACGGAGAGCATGCAGCTAAGCGCAGCAGCGAGGGTGGTTGAGCGGAAGAACATCGTTAGTGATGGGGCTACGATATGACTGTTAGCTGCAGGGAACGAATAGAGACGAAGGTTCGACGAACCGGAGGACGACGCAGCTGACTAGAGATCGACGAGAAGCGGAGACCTGTGGAAAACCACAAAGCTCCCTTCTTTTTATATAGGATCGTCCAACGCCGCTTACTGGGGTAATGTGTTGAAACCGGCCGACGAGTCCACAGGCTATGTCACAGCTACAGGGAACGGAAACAAGGGCTGTCATTATCCGCGCCTGAGTGGAGATGAAGCCACTTGAGTCGGTTCAGAGTATTCAAACCGCACAAGTGCTCAGCGGATTTTGAGCGGATATACCGCTGCCCTGAATTCAGTCGCTGGCGGGAATGGAGGGCGCCCCCTGAGTAGCAACGTTAGACCGACACCATGATATATGTGATCTTTGCCACCTTGAGCCTTTGGTCCAATCTGTATGTTCGCTCACCGCATCTATTTTGTCCTTTGAGAAGCAACACAAGAAGAGTACCATTCCCCGAATTGTGTATTCTGCGCGCACGATGAGATAATGTTCGATTGCACTCTTGGTGGGGCATCTGCGCCTTAACGTCGGGGGGAAATGAACAGTGCATCCTCGACGTATGATCGAAAGAGCGGCCGTTGGGGACAGCCGGGAGCATATCCCGCTGATGGTGCTTGATCGGCTTTTCCTGAGGTGCCTTTGAATAGTGGTAAGTATCTTTCCGACTTCAACACGGAGTGTACTTATGTACTTTACGCACCATTCGGACGATTTGAATGTGTCGAGTGGCCATGTACTCATTTTAATACAAGTGGCCAATTTAAATACGGCATCCACTCACACACATCCTTCCAGCTACGGAACGTTTGAATATGCGTATGCCAAGTCAGATCGACAGAGGTTTCAAGCTAGAGCGGCTCGCGGAGATACTTCAATGAATTAATATTGTTGATCAGGATAATGTTTAGCACGCCCCGTGGATCGTTCGGTCTTGACTTCGACGGTGAATAAAGCGGGCGTACAAGTACTTCGGCCACATCTGAAAAAGGTTGGAAAATCTGCCAAATTGTATCGAGTGGTGCCAAGCCAGATTGACAGAGGTTCATTACAAGCTGAGCCGCAAGTACTTCCACCATCCGTCACGATCTGGAAACGGTTACGGAATCACTGAATTCTCTGTTGAGGGGACGTACATAAACTGTACTTAGCTGTCCAATTTTGAGTGGCCTTCTGGCCTGGGACTTCAGGAGGAATGAACACGGAAGTTCCACAGTTTGGAGCATGGACAAATGGGATGGGATTGTGCAAGAGTGTCGCGAGTGTAGGACGGCGAGATGTCAGAGCACGGGAGAGGGTCGGCTGCTACGTCGACGTCTCCTGCAACAGAATCAGCGTGAGTCGACTCCAAGTGAATGTACGCCTGAGAGCATCATGAAACCGGCGCCCAAAGTGTCTTGCGAAATCGTGCTTCGAATCCAAACGACATTAAAGAATCTCATTTTCCGTGACTTGTTCCGTTTTGGGTCGACGAAGAGGAAGAAATCGACTTGTGAGGCTGAGACGGGCGAGGAGATAGAATTTCGGGGGGAGCTGTTCGACCGCGGCGTAAAAAAGGTGATATCCGTGCCCGAACACACGAGACAACAAGACAAAGGATGCTGAAGAAGCCCATTGAAGGCCCTCGCGCGTAGAGGAAAACCCTCCAGTTTTCTCATGACGGGGCGCGGATAGTGAATTTGAGTTGTTCAAGCTCACGATTCGTACCACGATATACGATGAGGGAGTATCGCGAGCGTGACGTTGATAGCGTCCAAGTCCTTGACGCTCTGGGCTTGCGTTCTCTCATCAGCAGGCCTCCGAGTGGATCCGGCACAGAGTCAAGATGATAGCGGACAAGAACCACGGGCTCCGCCGATATGGGGGAAATATTTCGAGGGGGCTGTAAAAGCCACCCGAGAGACCACGCCAGAAGTAATCGCAGAAACCAGCTCCATTGTCAGGTCTAGGGTTGCGGAAGAAACTCCGGGGGGTACCACAAAGTCGGTAATATACCACCCAAAAATTTTCCGGGGTACAACAATTGTAATTTACGCGGAAAGTTACGTTTTTGGATGCATCACGTGGCAAATCACGCGTCATTTCTCAAAAAAATCGCCGCTGGCGCTATGCACACGGAGAGCAGCG
Organism: Mycena alexandri; assembly: GCA_029233265.1. Taxonomy (NCBI): domain Eukaryota; kingdom Fungi; phylum Basidiomycota; class Agaricomycetes; order Agaricales; family Mycenaceae; genus Mycena; species Mycena alexandri. The sequence continues at coordinate 202,287 of JARJCM010000064.1, read as the reverse complement.
CTGGACAACACGAAATCATAGAAGAACCCCGACAGAAGGATACAACAAAGTAGGTAAAGTGCAGCTAAAGTACGGCTCTACATTACACGGCGGCGTAAATTACCACGTCAATGTCAAGTCGGTCTCGTCATCTGCTTCCTCATCCTCGTCCATCCCCGCAAAACCCTGGTCCACACCCACGTTTGGCGGGTGCTTCCCCACAACAGGCTCATCCGCCAGAACATCCAGGAGCAAGGCTGACGCCAAGTCAATCTCGGCATCCAAATCCAGGACGGCGCTCGGAGGGATGTCATTTTGACGCTCGTCCTGCCAATCTACTCGCGCTGCCTTGCCTTCCATATTGGCGCCAACTGCCGCATCGGATTCGTCATCTGAATCAACGATATCGTCGACATCTTGGTCATCTTGGTCTTCGTCGTCCTCATCGGTGACTCCGTGAATATCGCGCTGAATATTATAGAACTTGACTTCCGGGTCTGGGCGAGCAGCTGCGCGGGTCTGTGATGTGAATGAGAACGGTGCATACATTGAGTAATACGACATACCTTCGTTGTGCCGTCTGCGAGGGCCTTCTGTTTCATCACATCGCGGTACCACCCACGAATCTGAGCAAAGCTGAATACCGTATTGACCTTCTCGAGGTTGCGCAATGCCGGATTCATCCAGGTAATCACGGACACGGTCCGCTCATCTGCCATGGAATGGGGTACGGCCGAATAAAGCTTCAATGCTAAACTCTGCAGGACAAGGTTAGTCACGAACGGGTACATATTCTGGGGGGCCTACCGTGATGATTCCTCCGTGCTCGGAGCCTTCGAGAGTGCGCCACCAGTCAATTGGGCGCATATTTCCGATAGGGATGTTGAAGGGGAAGGCGCCCTGGGCATATCCAGTAAATTGAGACTTGAATTTATCCGCAAAGGCCTTCTTCTTCCGTTTGAAGGAAATGAGGACCGGGTCTACGCCGTGGTCGATTTCCGTTATCGCCTGCTCGAAGAGGTACTCGCCGACTGTGAAGAAAGTCTTGGCGTGTCGGACGCCGATCGGTGCCTCGCGTGCCTTCTCGGTCCCGGGTATTGTGATCGTAGGGGCTGCGACGGCGTTGGGGCTCTTGAATATGTCGGAGTTGACGTATTCTGATGTGGTATGAGTAAAAATAAATACAAAAAAGCAACGGGCACTCACTGGGATTCAGGTAAAAGGTAGCCAGGTAAATGCCATGCCCAGGATTAGTGACAAAGAACTCCTTCCATCTCTGGTTAACGATACCGCGAATCTCGTTGCAGACATTCACCGGGAGGAGGGACTCAGCCAGTGCCACTCTGAGATGAGCAGTGACCGCGAGCCAAAGCAGATACACGTCGGCGGGGTTGCACGACGCCGCCTCAAGGCATTGGATCGCCTTCGCCATTCCCTCTGTCACCGCGATGAGTTGGCTTAATTTCATTTCGAAGTCGAGGGTTTTTGGTGAGTTTTTGATGAAATAGCCGTTGTATTTCTAACGACAGGATTAATTAATAAAGACTGCATGTAAGTCGACGCTTACCTTGATCTCGACCTGCCCATGGGTGCTCAGGTCACGAAGAGGATTGATGTTCCGCTTGACAGAGATCGCAGACAAGGACACGGTGGCGAAGCGCGTCTTACCAATGGACTCAAGTCCCCGACCGGTCTTTTGTTGTAGCCGAAGCCCCTTGAGCATCGCCTTCGACTGCTTGGATTGACTGTAAGTCCTGACGGCCGTGCGCAAGATCTTAATCGGCTAAAAACAACATTTTCAGCTGTCGCTCGTCCGTCTGCAAAAAGGAGGAACACACCAATCTGAAGTACGGGATCTTCAGGATGTCCTTGATAGTGTTGTTGAGATGGTGGTTCGGGTCTGGTAGATTCAGCATGGTGGGAATCCTTTCGCAGAGAATTCGTCGAAAGCCGCGTGTGTTGCCAGTGTTATCGGACGAGGCCGCGATAAATCGTTCGATGCCGACGGTTTTCATGACCTGACAGAAGGTCAGTAACCGCTAGGCACAAATAGCTGCCTAAACATTACCTCCATAACCGTGTCCGCAATCCATTCTGCCGTGTGGGAGACCAGCGTGCATTCGATACCCTCTAAAATGAAAGAACGCCCCTCCGAAGTGGAAGCGTGGACGGTATAGAAATTTTCGCCACACCGTATGTCCCCGCCATCCGTGGAGACGCTGAGACGGGTCTGGGTTTTGAGATAGGCGAGTTGAAGCCCGCGAACGCGCTCCTGCTCGCTCATGATATGGTTATCCATGAGGATGGTACGCCCGGCGGGGACGTAGTGGGGACCCGCGAGTGGGGCTAGACGGAATACGTCTTTGTATTCCGGGTAATCGGCGAGACGCGGAGGAAGACCGGCAGCGGAAAATAATTTGACGATGGCCAAATCCAGCAGCGCAGCATAACGCTCGCGCACCTGTTTTGCACCTGCTGCACCAAAGAACTCGGGTGGCGGAGGCGGTGGCGCTAACTGGGCAGCAGAAAGGCCCTGGGACAGCTCTTCTGCGCGCGCACCTGGAGAAGTTGCCGCACTGTGCTGAGAGGCATACTGCCGCTGCTCAGACGTCAGTTTCAAGCAACGCTTGGCGTGCGCGAGGACCCGCGCTAGCGTTCGCGGAGTAAAGACCTTGGGGCAACTGTCACCCGTGCAACGATATGCACGGGCACTCGTTGTTTTCGACTCCACTTCTACGGTTAATGTGTCCATTACCCCGGAACGAGGTCTGCCGGAGCTTGCTGGAGTGTCGTTCTCGATATCGGGGGGCAGGGCAAGGAGAGCCGCCTCCTCATGCTGCTTGTGGAGTCGCAGTAAGTATGAATAACTGTAAAGTGTCAAACGCGGACACACGCACGAATCTCAATGCTTCGATTCTTTTCTCCTTTTTAACCTGAGCAGCGGGAGGCTTTGTTGACGCCTTCTTCTCTTTTGCGACGACCTTCGTGACTGCCTCTTTCCTGGAATTGTTGGCAGGTTGCCGCCGCTTGAAGATGGGTGCAAGCGATGTTTCGGACTCCGAGTCTGAGTCCGAATTACCTGCTTTGCGACGCTTCATCTTGGGTTTTCTCGGCGAGACAGAGAGCTGGCGCAGGGCCTGGGAGAGTCCATTTTCCTGCCTAGGTGGTGTGGTGCTTCGTGAGCGGCGCAGAGAAGGTGAGCCGGAATTCATGAATTCATGCAGCCGTTGGGAAATGATAGCTGGTGCTGCCTTGACGGAGGATCCCTAAATTATCATAAACGCTCAGTGTCTCTGAAGGATTCGAAAAAGCGTACATGGCTTTCGTGGAACTTGGTTATTATCCGCCGGAGACTAACGAGTCGTCCAATGTCGCCAAGATCAACATCTGAGCTGATTAGATTGTGTTGGTCCGGGAGAAATTTGTGTGCGATAGCGTTGGAGGCATAGAGGCCGCAGTTGTGGCTGTCGCGCTGTTTGGTGCAAGAAAGATCGACGGAGGTAAACGCGTCCTCGGAGTTGCTGAGATGCAAGTCAACAAACCACCGTAATGCCGCACAAACATCGACATCTCCTGCTTCCCCTCCTCCTGGATCTCCGAACTCAAGCGACTTCCCAATCACGTCCACGGTGGCTCCAACCCAATGGTTACTGTTGACATGGAACACGCCAGCTGTGTCCGCCCCATCCTGGAGTTTCTGGCCAAAGCGTTGGATGAAGCGATCCCCGTTGGGAATATAGTCGCGCGGAGTTTTTCGATACTGGGCTAGTATCTCTGTGGTAATCGCGGTGGTCATCATCTCGATTCTCTTCGAAGGACTCTTCTGCTGGATGTCGTGCAAGACAACATCCAACATCTGGTCGATATGCTGGCTCGCGAACCAATCCCTCGACAAATAGCGGGTAAGCGACAGGATGGGATCGCCGACAGAGTATCCTGGACCGCTGTGCATCGCCGACAGCGGAATATGACCGGTCCACGCCAACGTATCGAGCATCCGCAGAGTTTTTCCCACCTCCTTGCGAAAGCCTCTTGACTCCAGGTCGGTTAACCATTTCAATCCTTCAGCCCATGCTTCTATATTTGGCCTTACGAGCATCTGCAGCTCGCTCCATAATTCCAAGACCGTGAGTGGATATAGCTGGCCTGTCCACGGTAAAACAATGGATTCTGCGCCGTCCAAATATCGCTGGCGAGCCTGGGAAACCAGCGCGGAAATGACGGATGGAGGAGGTACAGTAATCTCCGAGGTAAGGAGATCAAGCTCAGAGTGATTGTCGTCTTCGCTGAAGAAGTTGTGGCCAGCAGGGATTTTGTAGTCGGTAATTGTATTGGCCATCGGGGGATGAGTATATTTGACCAGATTGACCACGGAGAGCTTTGGGTGGGGAAGAAACAAGCCCCGCAGGAGCAAGGTCAATTTCAATTTGCCGCGTACGTGTGCTTGTACTGCCGGTGGGACATCTGTGTACTGATGTCCTTTTTTACGCCAGTCTTTATCTATGACGGGAGGTGGGGTGTCCATGGGTGGGCGAGTTTTTTGGGCTGCAAGATGGGAGTTTGATGACAAGGTGAAATTTTTTGTTCCCGATTCGGTGTATTTCAAATATTGGGTGTAGCCATTACTGGCGACAAATATTGACCAGTTTTCAATGCACCCTCATTTATACATTCAATTACAACAGAAAAGCTCCTTGAACCATTGGCTCCAATGCTCTTTTGACTCCGGCTTTTCCTTCGCCCCGACGAGTAAGTTTCCGACAAAAACCTGATCCACGCTAAGGTCCTTGTCAAACTCTGGGTGCTGTCTCGCGTTCCACATGCTCTCTGCTAACATCTGCTGTGCTGCTTTGACATTGTGTGCATTGTCGGTGATTATTCCACTGAATTGAAAACCGTTGGTGGTGTTAGGCCGCATGTTCTGCCAAACTAATATTTAGTGCGAAGAAATTGAGCGACTCCGATGTCAACTTACTTGGATTGAATTATGCTGCATGTGCAGTGGTCTCTGAGACTGACTGCTGCACTGAATGGATAATTCTTGCGAATCTCGTTGTCGTGTTGATCGATTCTCGTCGCGATGATCGCAACGCGCCGGCCAAGTCACGACTTTCAAATTGAAGAAATTGGGCATCCTGGCACATCCTGAAAGCCGTCAGACGTGTATTTAAATGGTTTCAATGAAAGGCGAGGTTTAGACATGTGACCGTGTTGTGGGGGTAATATACAGGGCTCTTTTGCCCCACCGACCACAAATAGGTAATTTACTTCGCACGTGACCGCGGTAATTTACATCTACCAGTTACCACCCAGTTTCTTCCGCAACCCTAGTCAGGTCCAGAGCTCCAGAAAAAGCGGCCGATTGCGAAGAGATCGGAGGTTAACAACTAAAGTTGGGGGCGACGAAGGGGCCAGTGGCAAGTTAAATCTTCTTCAGGTTGAAGCCGGGCAGCATGTGCGAGTTCGTTGAGCTGACGAGGTGTGGTGTGAGAGAGGCGCAACCGCGTTTCGATCGAATCACATCACAATGATCCCGGCATCTCGGAGCAGCCCATCATGGTTCGTTTTTTTTGGTTGTTCTCCGCGGTCAGCTCATATTCCGGCGTTGCTTTTTTTGGAATGCCACACCTGAATTTCAGCGACACGGAGCTGATATTGCCGGGTACTTCGTGGATGAATGAAGCTCAGTTTAACCCACGAGATATTGCGCACGTTACTATCACATCCAAATTCCAATTCAAGGGAAGAGAGGCTCTTGGCCTCGTGCGCTAGCTGATCCTAGATCAATCCCAACCCGGTGTGGTGGTTCGAATCCGCCGCAGGCCATATAAGTAATGATCTCGTATACTTAGCAAAAACACATCCCATTGCTTCTTTCGTCAAGACTGCGAGGTCGGATGAGGAATGGGATGTGCCCATCAGAGGGTGAGCTGGGACGTGGAGCAGCGATGGCGCGGAAATCAAATTCCTTAGTCTCCGCCGCAGCGGAGTTTCAGAAAGCAGAACACCGTCCAGGGTGTGCGACGTTGCACAATAAGGTAATATTTGCACAAGGCTTCTCCTCACCGACGTCGACGAAGTAGAGCGTAAAAATAAAGAAATCAATCGACCCGGTGAATCTCCCGGGACCGCGGGTGCGTTGTCTGCCGGAAAATGGGAGTCGATTCGACGAGCAGAGTGCGTGCCATACCCACCGCCGGCCCGCCAGCTCCTTCGCACACGCATAAATGTATGTAAGTAGACCTTACATTGGACACATAACTTAACATATAAACCCAGCCAGCACAGCGTCCTCGACCGCGCCACATAGGCGCAAACCCCAGTATTTAATCTGAGGAGCGTGCGTCGAATCCAGCGGAGGACACGATCCTGATCGCTTAATTCCATGCCTTTTCCCCCCTTCTTTATTCTCTGCTGTCGCGGTGAGTAGGAGCAGTGGGAGCTTAGCTGAAGGTCAAACACCGACACCAGTGACCTTGGTATATGATTCTGCATCGATCGATGATCTCGAAAAAGCGTGGTTCGAATTCCAGCTGTTTCGGGTGGTTCGAATTTACCTCGAAAGCTTGATCCAGGCCCGGTGTCCTGAAATTTGCAGCGCACCGTCCTCGACCGCGCCACAGCGAAGGAAGCCCCTGTGTTGATCTGAGGAGCGTGGTTCGAATCCAGGACGTCGCTAGTGGCGTTCGGGTTTTTTTTTTCCTTTTTCTTCTTCTTCTTCTTCATTCATTCATACAAACAATTCATTCATTCATATACATAGAACAAAACACAAATAACACAAATAACATTATCATAAACACGGTGGGTCGTCACAAATATCGTATCATAAACGGGGTCGTATCGTATCGTATCGTATCGTAAGGGGTCGGTGGGGTATCGGTGTCGGTGTCGCGTCGGGGTCGTCATGAGGTAGGTAAGTAGTAGTAGCAGTAGCACGGGAAGGGAGGAAGATTACTCGTTCTGCGGGGGAGACGCCTGAATGTGTGGGCGAACGGACCAATTACTTCGTCGCAGCCGGCGCCGCAGCGGGAGCATCTTTCGCAGGAGCCGGGAACGTGGGCGTGCCCCACTGCAAAACAAAAAATCAGTACGGCGGCACAAAAAAAGGCGAGGAATGAAAGCAAGCGCTCACAATAAAACTCGCAATCCACTCCAACACCCCCGGCGCCAACGCCTTCTCCGCCTCCTCCCCCGCCTCCAAGTTATCCACCACCTCCCTCTCGCTCTCCGCCCGCTTCTCCGCCTCCTTCAGCGCCCGGTCCGCCGCCTTGAACGCGCGCTCCCGCTCCTTCAATATCCCCGTGATCGCCTTCTGCCGGTTCTTCTCCGCGTCCTTCTCCGCCTTCTCACGCTCCTTGCCCGCGAGCTTGGCCGCACTTTCGAAGGCGGTGTGCGCGGTGGCCTCGGCGGCCTGACGCGCCTTCCACGCGGTCTTCTCGGCCTCGAGGCGCGCGCGGGCGGCGGCCTCGTCGGCTTTGGCGCGCGCGGATTGGGCGGTGGATTCTTCCTTGCGGCGGATGATGGAGGCGGTTGTGACGGCCTGGGGGGTGGGGGGGCAATGGTCAGCAGTTGGGAACGATTGCGAAGACGGCACGAAATTGAAAACCCAAACACACCTTCTTCAAATCCTCGCCCGCCTGTTTGATCGCATCGTCGCGCTTCTGCGCCGCGAGCTTGGTGAGGTGCGCGACTTCCTTCTCGTAGTCCGCCTTGGCCTTGTCGAGCGCGGCCTGCTCCTTGGCGGCGGCCTTGGCTTTGGCGGCGGCGGCTTTGGCTTCGGCCTAGTGCACCACAGGGGTCAGTCAGCTTCAAGATTGCACCAGCAGGGCATGCGAGGGAATGGGAGGAAGGGAACCGATGGGAAGCGAAGGACACACACACCTTCTTGGTCGCAGCCGCAGCCGCCTCAACGGCCTTCTCCTTCGCCTTGATCTCCGCCTCGATAGCAGACTGCTCCTTCGCCTCCTCCGCGCTCGCAGCGCTCTCATCCGCCACCGCCTCGTTGCTCGCCGCTGCGTCCACCGCCGCCGCTTCCGCTGGATGTCATAACGTCGTTAGCATATGCATCCCTCAACACCCCTGTCCGCACAAGAGGAAAGGGAATGGGAAGGAGAGAGAACGGACCCTCAGCAGCAGCCTTCTGCACCTCCGCCGCAGCCTGGTCGGCCGCCTCCTCCGCCTCCGCCGCGAGCCGTGCCGCTGCAGCCTTGCGCGCCGCTGCGTCGGCCGCGGGGGGCGTGTCCGTCGTTGTTGTCGGGCTGGCCATCTCTCTTCTTCTTCTCTGAATTAAGGGCTGGGTATCACGGGACAGGGGCGGGACGGGGGATGGAAGGGAAGGGAGGGAGGGAAGGGGAGATGGCAGGAGGGAAGAGGAAGCCGGAATTAGGGGGGGTGATCACATGCCCTATGATGCCTGATGTAACGTAACTCGCACTGTCGATCTCGGCATGTCGCGCACATTCGTCGTCGTGAATAGATTTGTCGAGGTTGAAACGCAAGTTCAGCGGAGCGTGGCCATGTGAACCCAAACTCACGAAGCAAGTTAATTTCTTTTGCGGCGTTAGCAAGCAACTTCAAGAGACGTGCCGAATAGCGCCGTGGCATTGAGTGACCTCAGAATCGAAGGAGAGGGGCCCACTTCAAACTTGTATGTCTTCAAGTAGCGCGGAATCACGCTAAATGCCCGTCTCCGGTACATGCATACATATGCGCAGTTCACTGCCTTCCCCCTTTCACGTCTCGCCACCTCGGCGCCCGTCGGCGATCACCGACATCGACTGATCCGGGATGCGCCGATCGAACATCCCCGAGATGCCTGTGCTTCATCGCAAAAAACTAAGGAATCGAGCGTGTAGTGCTCTGAAGATATTAGGGCAAATTAGTCTGGCATATTATGCTTCGAAATCGAATTGGAGCAACGTTGGCGGGCGGGCAATTCCAATTTCCAACAGAGAATTAAATCCTCGAACCAACCGGCCAATCCTCCCTCAACTCCAACGAGAGTCTCGGGCTCTCGGGACACGCTATTTATTTACACACCACAAGCTCACTTGGGTATGTCAACATTCATTCGGACTTTCTCCCCGACCAAATTCTCTTCGTTGCGAATATCCGGTTGAACTTCCCCACGATTTCGCACACCCGCGAAGGTTCGGTCCCCGCCCTGGGAACGCTCTTCATCCCTGTCGCATCATGCACCATTCCGCAATACCTCTTCAACTCCAATCTTTCTTCAGCAGCAGTCTTTTCCTCAAGCCTTGACCAGCCCGGCTTCAATATTAATTGCACTCACACGTGCGCATATGACCTTCCGTGCTAAAACCAAATCTCCTCCCCAAACACGCCAACTCTCCACCCATTACGCCGGATTGGATACGCAATGGGCTTGAGCTTCCACGCAGCTCGGCTTGCATATATATGCATGCGGCCTGCCGCCCGTTCGATTCGGACTCAGTCCATTAGTGATACTCCGACCACCTGAATTTTTTTAAATTCGCGTTCCTTCTCTTGGCCTCTCGTTTATCGGGAAGGGGTTTCCCACCCCTAGCACCGGGCCGCTCCCTCCGGCCTTCCCATCACTTACTAAACCGTTTCGTGTAACTACCACCAGTTGGTTTTAACATTTGAGGTACGTGCTATGGTCTATAAGCCTACTTAGAATACCACTGGGCCTTAAGTGGACCTTCAGAATTTGTTCAATCTCACTCAGTCTCCAAGATCACTTGAAGATGACTGTTGGCTGAATAATAATCCAGTGGTATTATTTTTCTAAGCCACGCACTGACATACCTTCAGTCCTCCGCGGCTCGATCTGTGAACCCGAAATGCTCCCCGCCGCACACGCCCCGCCGCGCATATAGTCATATATGTGCTTCATATCCCCAGCGGCGTCACTCGTGGACGGTGGCAGCCTTTAACAGCAAGTCTCCACCTGCTACCGGTGCGTTAGTCGCTCTTGCTGACACTGATATGCAGGGTGGGGATGTCACCACTGCCACAGGGCGATGACGCGCTCGGCGGACTTTCAGATCTCACCATGTACGTCGAGGCTCGATTACTCCAGATATCCTCTTGACACTTAGCTCCAGGCGTACGTGCTGCCTGTCCCACACCTCCCATGCATCTGGACGACCTCCGGCGCTGTTATCCCCCTTGCCGCCAGATTCCTAAATATTCGCGGTGCATGCTCTTCCTGCGTGCGGCTGATGATGTTCACGCTTGCTGACGTTGGGCTTTTTTATTTTTTGCAGGAAGCGAGAGCTTTCCCGATAGCGTCCTCGTCGGCCACTTCCCTGAATCCCGCATGGCGCCTTGAAGTTTAAGCGACACGGCGGTCGCTGGGAGCCCGCTGAGGGAGTGCCTGGCGTGCGCTGGGGAACTCGCTGAGAGTGCCTCCAGCGCACCCCAGCGAGGCGTCAGCGCCGCACCAGCGCGCGATCGATGTTTGTACCCAAAACGCACTTCCAAAAATAGCCCCTTTTAGTCTCCCTTTTTGTGAGCGTAAAAGCTTTGGAGTTTTGATTCGAAAAGGGACCTAAACATCCATTCTGTTTGTCTGCTGTTTTTTCCATTGAAATACTTAGTAGAAGTTTGTCCGGCAAACATAGATGATTTTTTACCTCGATTTTTAAGTAAGCCACATGACATCGTTTTTGGCATTCAAAATCCTGCAGAAAATCACCAGTTTTTGTTCATCTGATCGGACCCAAAAAAGATAAGATCCTTTCCCCAACATTCAGAGAGCAAAAACAGTCCTAAAATGCATCATTTCGCGCAAATGTTTGGGCCAAACGGCAAGACATGTTTACACCCCATTTTTCCCGCCCAAAAAGCCTTGAGCCACCGCTGTGCTTCGAACTTCGAAGAACTTCGAAGCAACTTTGATTGCTTCTTGCTCGTTGTGACCGGTGCTGGAAGCTGCCGCACGGCATGACGCGCCATCTGATGCGCCCGTCCTAGAGCTGATCGCATTATATAATTCTTACATGTAAAGTCTTCAGAGAAGCAGTGAACGCCACATGTCAGATCACTGTTGGCGGGCCTCTTCAGATTCTGCTATCGGCTCCATGTCCTGTCTCGTTTGGCCTGTCACCTTCGGGTGGAGGTGTCAAAGTTACGCTCGGGCATAAAAACGGACGGTCTCGAACGGGCTCGAGTTCATTTCGGCAAGTCGGCCAACAGGCAGGTGCTATCAGCGAGCATCCCTGTCGGCATTTGGCAGACATGACCGCGACAACAGTCAGGCACTGCACAAGCTAAGAGGTTGTAAGTGTAACCTGTATGCTCTGCACCCATGGCACACCCACAGTCCCGCCAAAGTAACCCACACCAACGACGACAGAACGAACTGCAGCAGCGACACTGGCAGGAGCAGGAGGGAGAGGGAGAGCAAGGGTCGCGGGGGGCCCGCGTGCGCAACGACATGGACCGCATGCGCAATGCCCGCGACGCGTTATTGCCCAAAGGGGCCCATAGCCCCACTGCAACCACCGCGCCCGCAACCACCGCACCTGCCAGCAACGAGCTCCGTGCGTTCCGCTCCTCGTTGCCGTCCTCACCGTCACCCGCTGATGTGCTGGTAGACGCGGAAGAACCGCCAGACTCGGACTCGGAGACCGAAAAGGAAGGAGACACAGACGCAGACTCGGATGCGGAGAACGTGCGTGTTCACGCCCCGCTTGACGACGTGGACGACGAAGCCCCGACGCCCCTGCCGCACTTCCCGGTGCCCCAGCCGCAAGGGCAGGTGCCGCAAGTTAGACGTGGACATGGACACCAGATGTCTCCACCGCCGGGCACACTTGTCGTCGTGCAGGACACCACTGTTGTCTCACGCCCGCCGACGCCGGCTACCAGTGGGAGGGGTACGATCGGGGCATCAAATACGCTTACAAGTAATGCGAGTGGCGGTACATCTCCGCCCGCCTCCGTCCCCGCAACCTCGAGCAGCAGCATCGACGTCTGGGGGACGCAGTCTATGTGTGTCCGAGTCTCTCCCTCTCTTTCCACTCTTCCCTCTCCTTCCCTTTCTTCCGTTCATCTTTTCTCCCTCTATCGCATGCTTCCCTTCCTCTTTCTTTCCTTCCCGTCTTTCTGTCTTCGTCTTTATTGATTATTTCTTAACAGCGCCGCCACGGAAGCCACGGACGCCTGCCGCGTAAACAACCTGTCGGCCGCGGCTGCCTCCCCTCCTGCCAGTTCCATCTCACCGTTAAACCCTTATCTATCGTCTCCCCCCAACGCTCCAGTTCATCAGGCACCGAGTCCCCCCCCTGCCGATCGTAGTCAGTCCTCTTCCAGCCAATCAATGGCGCAACTAAATGGATGTATACCCAGATTTCAATGCTCAGCCATTTTCTCCGTCTACACCAATCCGGCAGGCCGCGCGAACTCCCGCGCGGCAGACTCCGCCCGTCCGGCAATTCCCTCCGTCTCCACCTTCGCCTCCGCTGAGTGCAGCCCCATCCTTTGGTAGGGTGAGCCCATTTGGACGGTCGAGAGACCGATATATTTGCTACGAGGTTAGTTTCTACAGCCTTGTTTTGCGACACTCAAAGCGAGGTGCATTTCACAGTGCGGGTTATCTGGTCACTGGGCACACGGTTTGTGATCGATTTGATGGATTTACCGAGTTTAAGTAATATTTATACTGTCATAGATTGCACCACTCGTCAGAGCTCTCCAAACAGGCGCGAACAAGCTAGTATTTGCTACGAGGTTGGTTTCTACAGCCTTGTTTTGCGACACTCAAAGCGAGGTGAATTTCACAGTGCGGGTTATCTGGTCACTGGGCACAAGGTTTGTGATCGATCTGGATTTACCGAGTTTAAGTAATGTTTATACTGTCATAGATTGCACCACTCGTCAGAGCTCTCCAAACAGGCGCGAACAAGCTAGTATTTGCTACGAGGTTAGTTTCTACAGCCCTGTTCTACGACGACACTCAAAGCGATATGCGATGTACAGTGTGGGTTATCTGGTCACTGGGCACAGGGTTTGAGATCCAATCGATGGACTTGCCGAGTTTAATGTTTATATGGTAGATTGCCCCCATGGCCGCCTTGGCAACAGAAGGGCGCAAGTTGAACGACACGGCAAAACGGGTGAGCGGTGCGTTGTCTAAAAAAATCTACGCTACAACTGAGTTCCGAAGGCATTCATCTTCCTCATGCCGCAACAGCGGGTGACGGCATCCGTGACTCCGTAGAGCGCACCCAGCCTCACTATGAGCCCGAGACACGGGGTGACAATCAGAGGTCGCCCTCAAATTCTGACCGAACGGGCTCAGGCTCGCGCTCCGATGGTACAGCTTACATTTCCCTTTGCTTCTTCTGGGTCGCGTTTTTCGTATCTGATTTCTGTGAGTAGGAGAGGACGGGTTGAATGGAAACGCCGCCGCAGGAAATGCGAAAACTGGAACCTTCCTCATATATTCACCACGAGATGACAGACCAGAGTATGCATTTTCATAGATCTCAAACTCTTCCTGACATGGATTCGCCCCCTCAGAACTCCAGTCGAGTCTTTCAGCACGAACGACTTGACTTGCGTTCAAGCTAATCTCGGTATTGGAGGTTGTTTGATATCCACCCACGAACCAACAGAAGCCGCATTGTGGATAGAGAACAATTGGGACAGCCATCTTCTCATTTCCATCCGACACAGTGGTTGCGCTGGCCCTTTCGCCTGGATGCTTTCACCAACAAAACCGGCGTTGGTAATTTTTGGAGGTTACAATGCAATAGTCGTAAATATGGCGCAATTACTCGCAGATTCTTCAGGATTTCCGGTGGTAATTCGACCTTCCGACGACAATCCCGCATTAACATTATTGTACGTCAAAATACTTGTTCTTCGTTCGATATTGAGCCATTGACACAGAAATCGTGATAATGAGGCGGAATCCAATGGTCACGGTTTCAATTCGGTAGGGCAACATGACCAAAACTCTGGCAACGAATATAGAGGTGCCCATGGTATAAATGCAAGCGGAGGCGGGGGCGGAAGCAATAGTGATGGTGAAGGTAGCCAGGGTAGCAACGGAGGCGGAGGCAGAACCGCCGCTGATCCTAGCGGAGTTCGGAATGGAGGTGCCCAAGGTCCGGGCGGCGGTGATGGGGGTGGTGGTGACGGCAGGGACAATGGGGGTGAAGGATTAAATGGAGGTGCCTGGGGTAGCAGTGGAGGGGGGGATGGAGGCGGAAATGGTGGGGGAGGGGGAATCACCACAGGAGATGGGAAATGGGAAAGTCCGCTACACAGGACGCATGTTGAACTTCGCCTGAAGCTCAGTGCAGCTCATGCGTACGAGGTCACTATTGGTTACACCTTCAAGGTATGATGCATCTGTTACTCGAATATCGTCTGATAATTTCCGTTAGTTCGTAATCAACCAGGAAACAGAGATACCCATCGATCTCGGTGACCTGACCCGTCCCTTGTCCCAGTCTGAAGTCATTGCTCTCGTTGATCTCAAGATTGAGACTCGACCCCGCGAAATTCAAGTAGATCGCTCGTATGCAAACATGGGCTTTGTAGCGCATCGAGGGAGCGCGATTGTTGAACGGAAATTGTGATGAGTATCCGGCATGAAACATAATATTTTCTAATCACCAAGCAGTTTGCATCGAGGATTTGACCGCCCAGAGCAACTTTACCAGCGCTCGCAGCAACGGCAAATTCAAAAGGGAATTAAAGCTGCACTTGGATTTTCTCAGGGTACTCCCTTGGCGACGACGTCGTTCTCATACAATCAGAACAGCGATACCACGTTGGAGGCCACTGATAGCAAAGTGAGCCAGCTACTGTTCCTTCTGTGGCTAGATCAATTTTGTCCAGGTTATGCCCAGGTGCCGTGTGGACTACGAGATCGGAGCGAGATGGAACATCAACAACAAGTCTTATTCCTCATACGATATTTGTTACCAGGCGCAGGACATACGACTAGATGCTGAGCGACACGAGTTCTACCCATTAGAGGTCAAAGTAGGCATGGGAATTAATCTTCACCCGGCGGTACGTAGTGGGCGTTTGCTGTCGTTGCTTAACTGATAGTCAACAAACTGCAGGGCTCGGAAAAAACCCTTCCGAAAATATCGTTCATACACCGTAATCAAATTTTGATGTGGGTTTCGGACCCAATCTCGAGATCTCGCATTCGTGGCATCGTTGTGCTGATGAGTGTCAGTATATTAATTTTCTGTCGTCGGCGAATACGGAGCTGACTCGGTTGATTTTAGAGTTACATGGACGATATTAGCACGAAGAAAAAGCTCTCCATATACGAACGGGAAGAGCTCGAGCTAAGCACAGGGTCTTTAGCGAGAGGTAAGTTTTTCTCAATCTACGCTGCTGCAGCACGAGTGACTCTAAACCGGATTGACGCATACTGTATATTTAGCCAAGGAAGAGGAACACAAACCGGGAACCATATCCCTTTCGATCGCGCAAGTACAAAATCAGGGTGCAACCAGTTCAAATAAATCGCGAGCAGGCGTCTCGGCAGTTATTTCAAAATTCGTTCAAAGGTCCCCGGCGAGTCCTGTCACTTGCATTCCACGACAAGAATATTTGGCGCGTGGCTGGGATGCCAGTAACAACACGTGGAGAAGCGTTGTGTGGCCTGAACTTGACAAACATTTCCGAGCAGCCGGTTTCGAAAAGACACCACAAGTCTGGAAAATCCAGTGCCCATGGGAGAATACAGGAATGGTTACGGGAATCCCCATGCAGCCGTAGACGAGGGAGAACTGAAGGCGAGGTAGATACTTAGACGAATTCTTCATCTAGATATGTCCATGATATCTGGCTGGTTAAAACTTCCCCGCGCAGAATGGCAGGTATAAGTTTGACCGTCGAAAGCGTCCTCGGAAACGAAGAAATTCGAGGACACCGGTTGCAGTACACGAGTGAGTCCCAGAAACCAACAAAAGGCGAGGGAGAGCGAGAGCGAGTTGCCAAACCGAGAAAACTCCAGAGTTGAAGCAGAAAAGCGGAAACAAGAACGCAGAGACGAGATGACATTAGGAAGACGCGGAGGGGTCGAGATTGCCACGAAACTGGGTGGGTACATGGAAGATAGACGATGATCAAGTAATAGATTTGACTGTCAGGGCACGTATCGTGAACGAGGGGGTAATGGAAGGAGCAAAGGCAGAAACCCGTCTTCAACGCCATGAGGAAAATCAGAAGACAATGACGAAAGTGTCAGGGGAACCCCCCTTCAACACCCCTTTCGGACACCTGCCCTGTCTCATCAATCCCGATGGCATCAAGCATGTGATCGTGCGCGTGACCTTTGCACAGGGCGCCGACGATCTTTTCCACATGCTGATGATCTTTCACCATAGCGACACAGATCCTTGCACATGGTGCCGCTCACATGTGATTCTCCAGTAGTGCTTATATACTCTGGCCTAGCAGGGGAATCCTCAGAGTTTCTTCTCTTTGGATCCCCCATGCTAGGTGTGCCTTCTTTCACTGTATTCTGATACATCTTATTCATATCCTTTGGATCCCCCTTGCTAGGACTCTTGAGTATTCTCGGGCCTCGAGGTTGCCCTTACAGCAGAAGAAACTCTCTAAGGGATTAACCGGTCAAGATTGCGAAGTTTGGCACAACAGACCAGGACTCGGACGACTCGTCTACTCCAGTCTCCCCAACATCGAATCTTGTCCCCTCCTCCCCGGTCCCTGTACCTGACGTTGCCATGTCCGACCACGCTGATCTCGCAGCTCGGATGGGCACGATCGAGGCTACAATTACCCGCCTAACCAACCTACTTGAAAACCAACAACATAACCCTGCTCCTGAAGCTGCCCCGTCCCTTGCCTCACCGGCTCCGGACCAGGGTCCAGCACTGTTTACAAACCCCGCTACTGGATCCAAATCGGTCCTCCGACCGAACCCTCTGTTCGTGTTTGACGGCGACCGCACCCAGGGTCGGGCATTCCTCCATGCTGTCCGGTCTTATGCAACACTTGTCCCAGAGGTGTTTGCAGTTGACGGAGTCAGCTCTGAAGAGAAGGTTGTCCGGTATGCCCTCTCGTTCATGGCCAAGGATGCTGCACAGCGCTGGTCTGAGCGTCACTCTGCCAAAACCCCATTCCCCTTCCCAACTTGGAGCTCGTTCATCACCGAGTTTAAACTCCGGTTTGTGCAGGAGAACGAGCAGGACCACGCACTCCTCAGGCTCGAGTCTCGGGCCTACCACATGGGCAGCCGCGATGTCTTCCGGTACACTGATGAGTTTGAAGACCTCGTCGACCTTGCTGGCTTCTCAGACCAGATCATCAAGGTCACAAAGTATCGCACTGGGCTTGACCCCGTCATCAACCTCGCCATTACTGCGTCAAGTGATGTGCCTTCGCTTGAGGACTATCCTGCGTGGCGTTTGCGTGCCTACCGCTAATACGAGTCCCAGGTCAATGCACGGACTCGCAGCTCTGAAACGGAGGTGCTGGTCATGCTTCCGCACCTACTGGACGTTCCGTGTTCCCCACTGGTCGCCTCCCAGTTGCAGCAACGCCAGCCCCCCGCGCCGCTGCTCCAGCGTTGCCACCTCCGATCCCAATGGACATTGACCGTACCCGTGCCCGAGGTGCAGCTCGCCGAGGGTGTTTCCGCTGCGGCGATCCCAACCACTTTGCTCGCGACTGCACCACTCCAGCAGACGTCCGCTCCATTGATGTCCTCGATGAGGTCATCCAGCAACTCGGTGGAGAAATGCTGGAGGAGCTCATAGCACGCCTCGCTTCCACCAATGCTGTGGCTGAGCATGCTCATGCTGTGGCTGAACAGGAGGATTTTGCTGTCCGCGACGAGTGAGCGGTGCGCCCTCGTTCGCGTCCAGTAACCGTTTTGCTGTCCTATGTAACGAGTCTGACAATATATCTCATGCATACAACAAAACGGAAGACGCATCCCCTGGCCTGAGTAGCACCCCAGTTGCTCCGGTCCTTCCTGTTCCCACCCCAGCTCTGGTTAATCCAGTTTTCGATGACCCTCTCCGCCTGCGTCGCAAGCCTATGTGGGAGCGCAAGCTTCCCAAAAGCTTCACAATTGCTGCAGAAGCTGGTGCCAATTCCCTACACCTCCCCCTCGAGATCGAGTCCACCGATGATGCTGTCAAGCTCTCACTATCCGGACTTGTGGACTGTGGTGCTACCTCTGATTTCATTGATTCGGAGTATGCTGCAGAGAACAAGGTCCCCCTCCGCCGTCTCTCTCGTCCCATTCCAGTTTTCAATGTTGACGGCTCTCCCAATGAGGCTGGAAGCATCCGCGAAGTGGCTGACATCATCCTCCGGTACAAGTCCCACAGTGAGCGCGTTGTGCTTGCTGTTACCCGCCTCGGCAAGCAGAAGCTTATTCTTGGATTCTCGTGGCTCCGGAAGCACAACCCGGAGATTGATTGGGAAACCCGAGAGGTCAAAATGAGCCGATGCCCCTCCGTCTGCACAACCTGCCGTGATGAAGTGAGAATCGCACGCCAGCACTCTAAGACTGCTGCTGCGATTCTCCGGCAACTCCGGATGGGTCCGGTTCCCCAGATCTGCGCTGTTGACACGGACCTCCGCTCTGGCGAGGACGATGATGATGAGTTTGAAGATGAGCTGCCAGAGCTGTATCCGGATGACTCTGACGATTCCGACGACGAAGATGATCCAATTGAGGATGGAGACCGGATTTTCTATACCGCGTTTTCTCCTCCAGAAGACATCCGGGCCACCTCCACGGTTTCTCAACGCCTGGCAGAGGCCCATGCCAAGAACTTCGCACCCGGTAAGGAACCACTTCCTGAGTGGGTGCGCGATTTCGAGGATGTCTTCAACCGGGAGTCATTCAACTCACTACCGGAGCGCCGGACCTGGGACCACGCCATTGAGCTTGTTCCGGATTCAAAACCAGCCAACTGTAAGGTCTACCTGATCTCACCCCTCGAACAGCGTGAACTCGACGTGTTCATCGAGGAGGGCCTTTCGACCGGCCGCATCCGTCCCTCAAAATCCCCAATGGCTTCTCCAGTCTTCTTCATTAAGAAGAAGGATGGCGGTCTCCAGTTCGTTCAGGACTACCGAGCCTTGAATGCTATGACCATAAAGAACCGGTACCCCCTTCCGCTAATCAACGACCTCATCAATCGCTTGAAAGGCGCACGGTTCTTTACCAAACTAGACATTCGATGGGGTTTCAACAATGTCCGAATCCGTGAGGGCGACGAGTGGAAGGCCGCATTTCGTACTAACCGGGGACTCTTTGAACCCCTGGTGATGTACTTTGGCCTGACCAACTCCCCTGCAACTTTCCAGACTATGATGAATGACATTTTCCAGGATCTCATTATGTCTGGAGATGTGATGGTTTACCTCGATGATATTCTCATTGCACACTCGGACCTCGCCAAGCATCGCAAAATCATTCAGGAGGTCCTTCGACGTCTCCGGGAACACAAGCTCTACCTGCGCCCAGAGAAGTGTGAATTCGAGAAATCATCAATCGAGTACCTCGGTGTCATTATCTCACACAACCATGTAGAGATGGACCCTGTCAAGGTTGCTGGAGTTGCTGCCTGGCCTACCCCAGAGAACAAGAAGGATGTGCAGCAGTTTGTTGGCTTCACAAACTTCTACCGGAGGTTCATCCGAGACTTCTCAGATATTGCTCGACCCCTCTTCGACCTCACTTCAAAAGGGAAGCTTTGGGTCTGGACTGAGAAAGAGGCTACCGCATTCCAAGGTCTCAAGGATGCGGTGACTTCTGACCCAGTACTTATCCTTCCGGATGAGTCTCGGATGTACCGGCTTGAGGCAGATAGCTCTGACTTTGCCTCCGGAGCCGTCCTCTCGCAGGAGGGCTCTGATGGCAAGTGGCACCCAGTGGCATTCTTCTCCAAGAGCCTGTCTCCAGTCCAACGCAACTATGAGATCCACGACAAGGAAATGCTCACAATTGTCCGCTCTCTTGAGGAATGGCGTCACTTCCTCGAGGGCTCGCAGCTCCCGGTCGAGATCTGGACTGATCACAAAAACCTGGAGTACTTCCGGAAGTCGCAGAACCTCAACCGGAGACAAGCACGATGGTCACTTTACCTGTCCCGGTTTGACTTCGTGCTGCACCATAAACCCGGAAAGCTAATGGGTCGCCCGGATGCACTCTCCCGCCGTCCAGACCATGGATCTTCCTCTGACAACCAAGATGTGACGCTCCTGAGCCCAGAGCTCTTTCACCTTCGTGCCCTTGAAGGTGTCACCATCTCTGGTCCGGAAGTCACAATTCTCCGTGACATCCGAGAGGCTCTCGCTGGTGAACCGGACCTCGAAGATCCTGTTGCTCTTGCAGCTCGAGAAATCCTCAAGGTCCGTGGTGCTCGCTCCTCTCGGAGCGCCGAATGGCATGTTGCAGCCGGCCTCCTCTACTTCCGTGGCAAGTTGGTTGTTCCCTGAGACAAGGACCTTCGCCGCCGAATTTTGGAACAGCATCATGACACCCGGGTTGCTGGTCATGCTGGTCGGTTCAAGACGCTGGAGCTTGTCTCTAGGAACTATTGGTGGCCCCAGTTATCCCGACACGTTGGCCGCTATGTCGCTACATGTGATCTGTGCTGCCGCACCAAGGCACTTCGGAAACTTCCAGTTGGAGAGCTACACCCAACCGAAGTCCCCCCAGAGCGCTGGCACACAGTTTCGGTGGACTTTGTCGTGGAGCTTCCAGAGGCCCATGGCTACGATGCCATCATGGTTGTGGTTGATGTTCTGGGGAAACGTGCTCATTTCAATGAGTGCACAACTCGGATCGATGCTGTTGGCGCTGCCCGGCTGTACTACCGGAATGTCTGGAGGCACCACGGCACCCCTGAAAAGTACATCTCCGACCGAGGTGTGCAATTTGTTGCAGAGTTCACTGCAGAGCTCTGGAAGCTCATTGGGATCACCCCGGCAACCTCTACGGCATACCATCCACAGACGGATGGTCAGACTGAGCGTGTTAACCAAGAGATGGAGCAGTTCCTCCGCATCTTCACCAATTACAAGCAGGATGACTGGGACTATCTCTTGCCGACTGCGGAGTTTGCCTACAAGAATCATGTCCACTCTTCGACACAGCAGGTCCCATTCATGACTGACACTGGCCGGCTTCCCCGGATGGGGTTTGAGCCAACTGGAGTACGCTCAAAAGTGGAGTCTGCAAACGAGTTCCACGACCGGATTGCCTCTGGTGTCTCTGAAGCCCAAGCTGCGCTGGCAAAGGCAAAAGAGGAGTACAAGCGGTACTATGATCGCCGGCGCACTCCGGCTCCAGATATCAAGATTGGTGACCGTGTCTGGCTTGATGCATCCGACATCCAGACCACTCGTCCGTCACAGGGTCTCTCGCACCGGCGGCTGGGGCCCTTCAAGGTGGTTAAGGTTGTCGGTCGGGGTGCTTACAAACTGGAACTTCCTCCTCGGCTCTCAAGGCTTCACCCAGTCTTCCCAGTGGTCAAGTTGCAGCTTGCTGAAAATGATCCATTTCCGGGCCGTCCAGGCTATGATGAACCTGCTCCAGTGCTACCACAGCTGCCTGGAGATGCTCCAGAGTGGGAAATTGACAAGATCTTGGATGCTAAAATCCGCTGGAAGTCACTATATTATATGGTGTCTTACAGAGGGTATGATGCTTCACATAATCAATGGGTCAAACACTCCAACGTCTTTGCTCCGGAGGCTGTCGCAGAGTTCTACCAAAACTACCCAACCAAGCCCCAGTCTATTTCTGCTGCCGTCTTTGACTCTCTGCCCTTCCACAACCGCAACTTCCATGTTCGGTCTATGCGTCGAGGCACCGCATTCCAAGGGGGGGATGATGTCAGGGGAACCCCCCTTCAACACCCCTTTCGGACACCTGCCCTGTCTCATCAATCCCGATGGCATCAAGCATGTGATCGTGCGCGTGACCTTTGCACAGGGCGCCGACGATCTTTTCCACATGCTGATGATCTTTCACCATAGCGACACAGATCCTTGCACATGGTGCCGCTCACATGTGATTCTCCAGTAGTGCTTATATACTCTGGCCTAGCAGGGGAATCCTCAGAGTTTCTTCTCTTTGGATCCCCCTTGCTAGGTGTGCCTTCTTTCACTGTATTCTGATACATCTTATTCATATCCTTTGGATCCCCCTTGCTAGGACTCTTGAGTATTCTCGGGCCTCGAGGTTGCCCTTACAGAAAGACAAATTGTGATCTAGCACATGAATTTTCAGTAGAGCAATTCTGTCCAATTGTATGCCTTCTAATTGCCTTTTGTGGGTACCGATGGGGCTCGGGCTTCCCGGTCATGTTCAATTGTGCTGCCAGATGAATTTTGAGCATTATCTCGATAGAGTACTGTGGCCGAGTCATTTGGGAATCTTAGCGATGCCGAATGCCTAACAGGCATCACACAAAACACTGGGGGGGGGGGGGGGGGGGCGAGTCTTAAATTGCTACTTACTGGTCAGGTATTGCTCGGTATCGCCTGAAAGCTTGGCAGTAGGGTCTTTGGTATGTCCTGACCCACCTTGTACAGTACCCAGTCGGGAAATCGTGTGAAACTTCCTTATGTGGCAATTTCATGAATAGAGGGAGTTAGTTGGTTCCTCACGTTTCATGTTGGAGACCGGAACCGGTACCAGAAGTCTTCTGTTATATATATATATATATATATCTATATTGGCTTGATTTTTCTTAATTTCTTTCCATAATCTGGCCGTGTCACGATTGGCTTCTTCACATTTTGCGTTGGAAGCCAAAATCAGTACCAGAAAGTAACTTATATTGACGCTCCCTGCGCAAACCCACCATAACGGTGTTTAAAGCCGCGGATTCACACCACCGGACAAGCACCTTTTCGCAGAATTCTTCTGGTGTTCATGGAATTCCTTCGCGCGTGGCTCGAATCGCCATCTACACGATGCACCGTTTCTTCCCCATCTTTCAATTCACACTCACCCTTTCCTCCATCCAATCTCTTTTAGCCTTTAGCCATCCAGACACGGCACGAATCCATCGGGCCTCTCTTCGATGGGTTGATTTTGCCAGTGCTAAATCCAGTGCAGAAACTATTCGAAGCATACTCGAGACGATTGGATTGGATTTAGTCTTATCACCACAGTGATGGTGAGGTCGCTACTGTTCGACGCCTCCCAATTGACAGTCACATGTCGCCGCCATATCTTGTGTTGGTCACCTTTTTGCGGCCACGAGTAAGGGAACAAAAAGGAAGCCGAAAAAGGGAGTCAAAAAGGCCGGAAACAGGGAACTGTGAATGACCTTATTATAACTTATTGATTGACGGATGCCGAGGAGAGCGATAAATAAATGGGGTTCGGGCTCCTCTGCTTGAGGCACTGACTCTGGGTAGGGATGTGTAAGGTCAAGTAGATGCAGCACCTGCTAAAGAATCGTCGAGACTGGGAATGTTGCCCCTACCCCTCAGATGTGTCAGCTGTCCCTGGACAACATTTGAATCATGCCATTACACATTTTTGGCATCGGCCGGTCTTCGCTGCTACGCGTTGACTATATCTGGTCGACGAATTTGACTGGGGTATTTCTTTCTGGAAATCGGCCCAAACTAGTAAGCGTATAAGTACCGTGAGCTTTCCGAGGCTTGCCCACACAGTGTTGTCTCACCATTGTCGCTTGCACCCTTCAAGACAACTGTCGCGGACGCCAGACGGATCGTCGAGATTAGTCAACGAGTCCAACAGTTTCCCTTTTTAGAGGCCTTCAATTATAGTCATTAATTCACATGGGTAAACGCACAAATACCCTGAGCTGACCGAGAACTGACCAGAAAGCGTTCTCTCACCATGTTCGCACTTTCCAACCTTGCCTCTCTGCTTGTTGCGTTCGCAGTCGCAGTCAAAGCTACCGGCACCGTTTTTGTGGTCTACCCTGGTTGGGACATGGCCAATGAAAGCCTCGAAGCCACATTCGACGGAACGGAAAGAGATTGCCTAACATCTTGTCAAACGAGTGAGTTCTGTAAGAATTTGGGAATCGTCCGACTCACAATTTCGAGACTCTGTTTGCGTCGCGTATACATACATCCCTTATGGCTCGGGTGCTACGGGGGTTAGCCCCGCATGTATCCTGAAAAGCAGCATCAACGTCAACGATTTCACGGTTCAGTCTTTTCCTGCGAGTACCGCCCTCGTCGGACACTGTGGGGCGTGAGTCACTCCTCTCGTGATGCCTTGCACTGACAATAGCTTTTTCGTATCGGAAGCTTCGCACCAGGTATTCAACAAATCTTGTCCAGATTCTGGACGCTAACTTCGGGGTTCAGTTGGACCTACTATTTGCCTGGGCGCGGAATAGTTAGGCACACCAGGAGTACAGAGTTTGAGATCTCAGTTATAGAGAGTTGGATTTGTATGTGGTCATCATGAATCGCACCGATCTGAGGCGGGCAGTATTTCGAATGAAAACGTCGATAAGTACGCTGCCAAGACTTGAACTGGAATTTAACTTCAAACAAGAGATGATATTGTGAGCTCTAGATATTTGTTGAAGAGGGGAAAGACGTTGGAAGGCGACGGAAGGAGGAAGTGATGCCACCACGCAACTCGTTCGACTCGGATATATTTCCAATATGAAAGGAAGTGTATCCAGCCTTTTTGTACGCTCTTTGACAGAATTGTGGTTTTAACTGACGCTCATGCTCCTAATACCAAGATTTTCTTTCCACACTGGTTGGGAGATTCAAATTTTTCAGCACAATTTACGGTGAAAAATGTCGTTGGGTTTTCAGACATTTTTCAGTGAAAAAGAGGGTGAAAAATTTAAACATTTTTCACCACAATTTTAAGTGAAATTTGAGGTGAAAAACTTGAAACAAAATTCATAAGAGTTCATGCTAAATTTTCACCATAAATTCCAGTAGTTTTTCAGACATTTTTCACTGGAAAAGTAGTTGAAAAATCCAAACATTTTTCACCACTATTTCAAGTGAAATTTAAGGTGAAAAACTTGAAACAAAATTCAAAAGCTTTTTTACCACAATTTTCAGTGGGAAAATCCATGAAAAATGGCTGAAAAATGTTCAAAGAAAGGTGGTGGAAAACTTGAAATCTGGTTTCACTTTTTTTAGGGAGTTTTCATCTTCTTTTTCACTGTGATCGTTGGTGAAAAATGTGATGGAAAATACAGGTTTTTTTTCACCACCTTTTGCAGGGTATATATAGGTGAAGAAGTCAAGGCAGTTCTCAGACATTTTTTGCCTGGAATTGAGGTGAAAAACTTGAAATCTGAATTTAAGTTTTCCAGCGGAAAATTTGAAACCTCTATTTCAAGTTTTCCACCACAAATTCAGCAGCTTTTCAGCTGAAAATACTGGTGAAAAACTTGAAACCTGGCTTAAAACTGACACATTGAATTGAAGAATTATATAAGGACAGGAGGGTAGGAGGTGGAAGAGAAGAGAATCACATGAACTGTTTCACTAGCTTGTGTACTTTTAGAACTGTGTGTACCCTTGAGTGGCACAAGGGATGGTGCAAGCAGAATGGAGCCCCAGAGAAGACAGAAGTTGTTCAAGTTGACTCGGGGTGCTCTGCAAAGCGATGGATTGAAGAGAAGAGTTACAGCCAGTGTTACACTAGGGGAATTGCTACCCTTGTAAGCAAAGTCAAGCATTTTAGACTGCAAGGCAAAACTCAATGTGTGGTGTGATACGGACTGCGGTTCCGTGAGTTGTCTGACCGGGTGTGGTATAGTCAGGCAAAAGCACGAAATTAGTTCGTCCTCTAGAGGGAAATTTCTCTGTTGCGGAGATTCGTCTGCTACTGTAGTACACGCAATGTTATGTATTTTAAAATGGTGGTGGTGGTGGTACAGTTCCTTCTCTACGGAATGAACAGTCTCGCTAGGTTCCTCGAGGATTTATTTCCTCGTTGGGAGGCTAGCCTTCTAGGAAAGCTTCGATCGGAGGGTTTTCTACACTTGCGCGAAGGGCAATGCTCCGCAAGATGAACGCCGTTCCGTGTCGAGATGCCTGGGCTATATGGTTCCTTTCCTTATCCCCTTGCCTCGTATAGGTTTGGCAAGCAGTATCTTCAGAACTGTTGAACACAACGCGTACAGGTTATAGCGTAGTCCTTTGTAACCCAGCTTTTTCTCTACGCTGTGGTGGTACGGCCAAGGAGTGTCAATTCCGTGGGCGTGTGTGTGGCGAAGTGGTGAGAATGAATCGTGAAGTGGTTATAATCGAATCGGATAAGCCTTCCGCGACGATGGGGGTGGTACTCCGCGCACGGATCTGCGTTCGAGGCCCAAGCCAACGGTTACACGCTGCTAAGTTGGGCTGCTGGCCGTTTGGAAGTTTCGCCGCGCGTACTACAACCACGCGAGCTATCAACGCCGATGTTTTCTATAATTCCTTCTGGCTCGTTCTATTAAGCCGGAAGTACTACGGACAAGCCTCCTTGATTGAAGCTTTGGTCCAATTTGACCTTGGTTGGTCCCATGGAGGGCGGCGCAACCTGAGCGAGTATGTATTTGACTAGATTCTCACCCCGTATGATCGAGGGGGAGTAGCTTAGGTATGAGCAGTGGGAGGTAATAAGATGCATTCTTCTACGGACGTCCCTGCTTTTATACTAATTTCTTTCCGACCGCCGCGCGCGACCTTATTCCTCATTCGTCCACGGACCCCTTTCAACACTGCCCTCCTTGCCTCGCGGCGGGGATCTCCATGCTTTCCCGTGTGCTTGAAGGAGATACCTAACCCACGGACTGTAACGTTGCTGCCCGTGCGCCCAATTTCCGTACTCCGTAGCTCGCACCTCCTTCCGTAGCTTTTGATATGTACCGCGTGGCGACACTTTCCGTACTCCGTGCAGTACCCCGCGTTGGCGATGTTTACCGTTCCGTGTTCTGCGTATGCATCATGTCGATTTGTTAATTTTCGTGAGGTCCGTGGCGATTTGGGGATTTTTGTGGCGGTAGGCCTGGTGGCGTAACTGGTAACACGCGCACTTGTAGTTCCACTTCTGCACAATATGACAGTTGCGAGACCCTTGTTCGATTCGAGGTCAGGTCATGTACACTTTTTCCCACAGGAGAGAATCAACCGTGGGTCGACACCTTTTCTTTGACGTCCTGTAGTGTAGACCTGGTGGCGTAACTGGTAACGCGCGCATTTGTAGTTCTCTTCACAATATTGCATAATTGCGAGTCCCTCGTTCGATTCGGGGTCGGGTCGTTTTTGCTTCCTTTTCCCACAGGAGAGAATCAACCGTGAGTCGACACCTTTTCTTTGACGTCTTGTAGCGTAGACCTGGTGGCGTAATGGTAACGCGCGCATCGTCGGTTTCCTCACAATATTGCATAATTGCGAGTCCCTCGTTCGATTCGGGGTCAGGTCGTTTTTGCATCCTTTTTCTGTGCGTGCTCCGTAGTGCGTATTTCCCTTTTTCAGCCACGGAGGGAGCGTATCACAAAGTGATAGCTCACATCTCCTCCCCACTTTTGAATGCCGACCGTCCCCGGTTGGCGCCACGTATAAATATGACCCATCCGTAGGTCGAGAATCAGAACTTTTTCTGAAGATGGAGGTCGCTTCCATTCTACAATTCATCCCCTTCCTGCGGAAAGCCTTGACGTCCTGATTGGCGGCCTAGCGGAGTTCCTTTATCGTAACCTCCGGTTCAAGGTGTTCCTTGTGGCGATTTCCATGCTGGAGGACCGTTGGGCCACGCGTACGCGTCCTTCACTGACCACGAAGGATCTCCATGAAGTGCGCGTCTGCGTACGTCTAATTGTAGACCACATGGTAGGCGATGTTGTCCAGATATTCAGGCGACGGTGGTTGCTTCCTAGTATTATGCCGCACGGAGGGAGCGTATCACAAAGTGATAGCTCACAGTGGGAGGGGGGGCTGTTAAATGAATGGAAACCATAATTGGTGGTGGCTCACGTTGGGGTCAAAGGTGCTTATCCAGTGCTCAGAGGGTGTGCCATCGCAGCCCACCAGCAGGGGGGAATTTCCGGGGCTCGGTGATGGTGCAGTCGAGTCCTCAGGAGGTGTTCCAACAACTCCCCGACATCGGCTGAAAATTTGCATCCCAACCGTGGTCGACTGATGCACGGCCCAGAACTGGGCAAATTCTGCTTGCACGGAGGGGAATTTAATTTCCCTGACCCGCGGGAAGTCTGGAGGGCTCGGTGATGGTGCAGTCGAGTCCTCAGGAGGTGTTCCAACAACTCCCCGACATCGGCTGAAAATTTGCATCCCAACCGTGGTCGACTGATGCACGGCCCAGAACTGGGCAAATTCTGCTTGCACGGAGGGGAATTTAATTTCCCTGACCCGCGGGAAGTCTGGAGGGCTTGGTGATGGTGCAGTCGAGTCCTTTGGAGGTGTTCCAACAACTCCCCGACATCGGCTGAAAATTTCCAGTTCTGGGCCGTGCATCAGTCGACCACGGTTGGGATGCAAATTTTCAGCCGATGTCGGGGAGTTGTTGGAACACCTCCAAAGGACTCGACTGCACCATCACCGAGCCCTCCAGACTTCCCGCGGGTCAGGGAAATTAAATTCCCCTCCGTGCAAGCAGAATTTGCCCAGTTCTGGGCCGTGCATCAGTCGACCACGGTTGGGATGCAAATTTTCAGCCGATGTCGGGGAGTTGTTGGAACACCTCCAAAGGACTCGACTGCACCATCACCGAGCCCTCCAGACTTCCCGCGGGTCAGGGAAATTAAATTCCCCTCCGTGCAAGCAGAATTTGCCCAGTTCTGGGCCGTGCATCAGTCGACCACGGTTGGGATGCAAATTTTCAGCCGATGTCGGGGAGTTGTTGGAACACCTCCAAAGGACTCGACTGCACCATCACCGAGCCCTCCAGACTTCCCGCGGGTCAGGGAAATTAAATTCCCCTCCGTGCAAGCAGAATTTGCCCAGTTCTGGGCCGTGCATCAGTCGACCACGGTTGGGATGCAAATTTTCAGCCGATGTCGGGGAGTTGTTGGAACACCTCCAAAGGACTCGACTGCACCATCACCGAGCCCTCCAGACTTCCCGCGGGTCAGGGAAATTAAATTCCCCTCCGTGCAAGCAGAATTTGCCCAGTTCTGGGCCGTGCATCAGTCGACCACGGTTGGGATGCAAATTTTCAGCCGATGTCGGGGAGTTGTTGGAACACCTCCAAAGGACTCGACTGCACCATCACCGAGCCCTCCAGACTTCCCGCGGGTCAGGGAAATTAAATTCCCCTCCGTGCAAGCAGAATTTGCCCAGTTCTGGGCCGTGCATCAGTCGACCACGGTTGGGATGCAAATTTTCAGCCGATGTCGGGGAGTTGTTGGAACACCTCCAAAGGACTCGACTGCACCATCACCGAGCCCTCCAGACTTCCCGCGGGTCAGGGAAATTAAATTCCCCTCCGTGCAAGCAGAATTTGCCCAGTTCAGAACCGTGCATTGGTCAACCACGGCTGGGATGCAAATTTTCAGCCGATGTCGGGGAGTTGTTGGAACACCTCCAAAGGACTCCACTGCACCATCACCGAGCCCTCCAGACTTCCCGCGGGTCAGGGAAATTAAATTCCCCTCCGTGCAAGCAGAATTTGCCCACTTCTGGGCCGTGCATCAGTCAACCACGGTTGGGATGCAAATTTTCGGCCGATGGCAGGGAGTTGTCAGAAGACCTCGTCAACTGAGATCAATGATTGGTCCATGCACATCAAATTTCACGCTCATTGAATCACGTTATCGTTGGTTTCCATCACATTGCTCCTTGCCTTCCGCTTCCACCTCCCTCCCATTTTCACCCTCTATTGAGCCCACCGGCGCTCAGCACTCAGCTTTGAGCTATGGGGTTACTCCCTCTTCGCTTTTGGGAACTCGTGTTCCCGTTCCCCAGTGTGTTCATCTTGAATCGTTGCCAGCCCATCCCAGAACCGTCACTCCTGTACTGGATCCCGACCAGCGACAGTGCCAAGTAACACATCAAAGCAAAAACACTCCCGCCCGATGCTCTCCATCTCATTTCCTGCAAATCCCGCCACAATGTCATCAAATACTGTTGTCAACTCTCGCGCGTATGTCAAGCCGAGTTATGCTTCAACCCTCGTCAATCTTTCCAAGCTATGAAGCCCAAGTTTCGGAGAACTATAATGAATATAATTTTTTTGCTCCCCATTGTCAAGTGTGCGGTGTATCCTCAAGACCCGATATTCAATTTTTTTTGATGTGCTTCCCATCAAACTAAACTCTGTACTCAATGTGCCCGTCAAGCTGCTACGTCAAGTCCATCCCAAGGTTCTACATCAAATCTACCCCAAGCTTCTCTTGGGAAATATCTCCTGTTTATCCTCAACCTGCGCGCTCATTTCAAGTCCTCCGCCATTCCTTAGCTCCAGTGTTGTCCTTGAGCTAGTTCTTTTCATGTATCCACTGAATATCACCACATTGTTTTGTATCTCTTTGCGTGATTTGAGTTTCTTGCTTGCACGGAGGGGAATTTAATTTCCCTGACCCGCAGGAAGTCTGGAGGGCTCGGTGATGGTGCAGTCGAGTCCTCAGGAGGTCTTCCAAGCTAGTGAAACAGTTCATGTGATTCTCTTCTCTTCCACCTCCTACCCTCCTGTCCTTATATAATTCTTCAATTCAATGTGTCAGTTTTAAGCCAGGTTTCAAGTTTTTCACCAGTATTTTCAGCTGAAAAGCTGCTGAATTTGTGGTGGAAAACTTGAAATAGAGGTTCAAATTTTCCGCTGGAAAACTTAAATTCAGATTTCAAGTTTTTCACCTCAATTCCAGGCAAAAAATGTCTGAGAACTGCCTTGACTTCTTCACCTATATATACCCTGCAAAAGGTGGTGAAAAAAAACCTGTATTTTCCATCACATTTTTCACCAACGATCACAGTGAAAAAGAAGATGAAAACTCCCTAAAAAAAGTGAAACCAGATTTCAAGTTTTCCACCACCTTTCTTTGAACATTTTTCAGCCATTTTTCATGGATTTTCCCACTGAAAATTGTGGTAAAAAAGCTTTTGAATTTTGTTTCAAGTTTTTCACCTTAAATTTCACTTGAAATAGTGGTGAAAAATGTTTGGATTTTTCAACTACTTTTCCAGTGAAAAATGTCTGAAAAACTACTGGAATTTATGGTGAAAATTTAGCATGAACTCTTATGAATTTTGTTTCAAGTTTTTCACCTCAAATTTCACTTAAAATTGTGGTGAAAAATGTTTAAATTTTTCACCCTCTTTTTCACTGAAAAATGTCTGAAAACCCAACGACATTTTTCATCGTAAATTGTGCTGAAAAATTTGAATCTCTCAACCAGTGCCAACGCCATCACTAGTAGCCCAGTACTTCATGATCAGACCCTCGTCACTGATCTTTCTTCGCACGACAACTCAAACTCAACGTTTTAATACTCAACTCCCTCTCACTCGTCACCGGCATTATTTCCGCAACACAGGACTGGCTAAGGCTCCAATTTTTTCCGTCTGAAAACTGTTTCAAACGGTTATAACCGTTTTTATTTCCATTTTATTTGATGGACCAGGCAAACTGTTTTTTCAAACCATTTGAACCATTACCTTCCCCCGATGTCTCCCCGGGCCCTTTTCCGTTCTCTGTACCTCTTGCAGTCTTTAATAGGCATGGAAACACTCACTACAGATTGAAACTATCTGTGTTTCTGCAACTGATGCATGAACAGAGCTTGGGTTGAAAATCAACAACCGTGGGAATCTACACTTTTGAGGTTCGGAAATTGTGACGTTCATGTGCTCAGGCGGACTGAAGGCCAATAAGAGGTGAAGCACCCGAAGAAAGGTTCTTGAGGGCCAGAAGGCTGTTTGGCATCCCACGCTGGCCAGAAAGTGCCAGACTGAACACAGTTGACACAAAGGAGAATTATATTCTTGACTTTCGAGAAAAAAATTGTTCTAAAACAGGTTGAAACGGTTTTAGACAGTATCAAAGCCGTTTCCGTTTTATTTTGCCTAGTCCTTCAAACTGAAATCAAATAGTTGGAGCCTTAGGACTGGCTCATAACTGCGCCGTCCGAAACTCATTTCGATATCCTACGTGTCGCTCGTTCGATTCGCTCATGATCAGCTCGTAAACGTAAATTGGAGTTCAAGTGACTCTTTTTTTTTCTTATAGCGGATTTAAGGTTCCAGCAGTCGCTTTTGGCGCATTTGAGTATCGTAACAGCGGAAGTATAGTCTCCGTCGCATCATTTTAGTCCGGTTCCAAAGTACGCGTCGGGCATCATAACTACAGTATTTAGCATGAGATGAGCTCGGAATGACTTGATGGTTCTTCGGTATATCCGTCCGATGAAGACATTCAACAAGGCGTGTCGTGCCGTACTGGTGGAGACTGTTAACGTGTTTCAAACTCAGAATGGATTCTGGAAGGACGGGTTGACCGCGGATCGCACACAAACGCATAGATCGCTCTTTGGTTCCACCGGAAGGGGGTGAGTTTTCGATTGTAGTCCACGAAGACTTGTGATTGCATTCCTTGAACTGCATGAATCGGCAAAGATCCACCTGTCGTCAGGGGTTTGTCCGAGTCGAGCAACTCATATTTCATGATACTTCAACAATGGCTTTTTTCATAAGGTCGCAGCGGGAAGAAGGAATATACAGTATAAACAAACGGGGGGTGAATGTGCAGAGGAATCCGGGTTTGTCCGCTCCGAACTCTGAGGACCCGTGGATCATGCTTTGCAATTCGCCAATACCAAGTCGACATAGTCGGCCATAATCCGATGCGTCTCCTTGGACGGGTGTCTGTTCCCAACGCACACATCAGCTATACTGTAAACGAAAAAAAACAAATGCGGAAACGCGCACGAGGGGAGCCAATAAAAGGAGTTCAACGGTGTCGTGCACTCGCCCGACAAATTCGTCTGGTCCGCATTCGGGATGCAATTCGCCGGGTTCTTGTACCCGAACGCTGCAAAGCCTGGCGTCGGTCCCAGCACGCCGTCCCAGAGCGGCGCGAAGTCCACGAACGCGACATTCGCCCCCTGTGTGCGGAGTGGGCTCAGCCCGGCGAACACAGCCTGCTTCCATGCGTCGCCGATGGCCGCATGTGTCCCGAAGCCGTAGTCGTCAACCACGAGAATATTTTTGGCGTTTGTGGGCGGGGCGGTGAGCTGCTTGATCTGGTTGAGGAGATCGGCGGCGGCTTGGGGAAGGTGGTTTCCGTCCTCTATACCATTGTCAGCGCAGAGCCAATGCTTTACATGCAGAGCGCGGCGCACTGTTAGTAGCACTAAAGTCGCTGCAGATAGAGTAAATGTCATCAACATCTAATATGCCAAGATATATTGTAAGGCGTACTTGATTCCGAAGAACACAGCGTAGAGTGTTGTGATCGGATTCAGCACGTTGTTCTGGCTGAGGAAGAGGGCAGCTACGATAATCCAGGCGTTGGTATTTTGCTCAATTCCAAACGCAAAGCCCACCCTGATGCAAGAAATCGGACGCCTCGGCTTTGCTCGGCCAAAGGGTGACATTCACGACTGCGCCAGCGACCTGCGTTGCAATGCTTAGCAGTGCGCGCATAATTTGTGAGAAGGGAGAAATTTGTGCGCACGGCGTAGTCCTTGATCGTCGCACCGAGGTCGCTCGCGACGTCCTCAGCCCACACAGGACCGTCGGTAACACGCCCGCCTGCACGGGGGTTGGTTCCAATAAGCACGGCCGGCGCCAGGGGGCCGCCATCGCTGCGCCCGCCGGAGGTGTACGAATCCTACTTGCACGCGCCAACGCTCAGCGATGCATGCGATGCATGAAATTTAAAACATACCCCAAAGGCGACCAACGTTGTCATCCCACTGGTTACAATGCCCGCATTCACGTTTGTAAAGTTCCCGCCCAGCCTGCCACAGCTGGGTGTGATAGCAAGGTGGACACCGTCATTTGTCTGGCGCGGCACATTTACGGCCGCGACGACGGATAAGAGTGCAAAAAGTGGGGTCCAGCTTGAAGATTGGCGTACCATGGTGTGGTCCGAGTGCTTGTTAGGGCTCTACACCCTTCTTAAATACAAGTCCCGACAAGTCACCATAGCCTGGGCAGGTGATCGTCGCGGTCCGCAGAAAGTGCCCCACCGCCGGTCCGAGAGGGTCCTGTTTGGATAAATAGTTTCGGAGTAAGATTAAGACCCAGGTGCTAGTCACCACTGAGGATGTGCATTGTCGACGAAGGAGATTGATCAGGAACAAGGGAGTGTCGGGCCGTGAATGCCGGACCCGAACCAGAGTGGTTGATCCGGCCACGAGGTTGAAAAAAACTGGGAGTCATTTATTTTTGGCTGGGAAATAACCCAACAGTTGAACATTTACTACATTTTGCGTGTCAGAAACATTCCTCCTACTCAGCGTCCTAAAAAAAATGGACGATTCCCCGCATTTAATTCACCACCAACGGCAAGCTATCATTCCCGTTCATTCCCTCAAATACATTGACTACCGATTTCCCCAGAAGCTCTTCCTTCTGAAACGATTCCTTCGTCTGGAAACCCGCGCACGGTGGAATTGGGCCCTCCCTATCTTGCTGACCCATCTTCCTGGAAATCTGTGGCTAATCTCCATATGCATCTCCTTCGCTCAATCGCCTCGAATTCGACCTCCATGCCTGTCGCTACCGGATCACCCCCTATTACCGGGGCCTGACGGTGCTCCGCATCACAGTGGCCGGGGGGAAAATTGGCCGCTATCTCGCGTCGAAACTCTACTCATCGACTCTGAAGGCGCTCTCGCCTACAACGAAAAAACTTGCCGTGACAGTCGGAGCATTCCAATCTTTTGCATCAGAATATTTGTGACTCAGACTCTTAGAAAATACCCATTACAATGGCCTCGTACGTCTGCAAGCTAAGCTAATGCTACACTCAGTTGCAGTCCGCAGCAATACTCTTCGCTGCACCTTGCGCATTCGCAAGCGCGGTCAGCGCCGACTCGCTGCAGATAACCATTAGTCGAGGCATTAGAACTCATGCACGAAGTGTTGAGCTCACCTGTCGAGTTCGGTAAGCAACTTGCTCAATTCGTCGAAGACAGGGACGATGTTGGTGCTGAACCCGTCTGGGCGACGGAGTTGCCACTCGCGACGGCATCGACGAGGCTAAAATCAATTTCGTTGAGGATCCCGACCAATGCCACCGCTTCGGCGCCGGTAATGGTGTCGCTGGACGATTGGACTGCCCCGTCAATGGTGTTGACCCAGAAAAGGTATTGAACGGTATCCACGGCGCACTGCGGAATGGTGGTCTGGCGTTTGACCGGCACTGAATGAGTGGATTAAGACTGGCTGCAAGGAACGTGCAATTGGTGAGAAACACGCACTGGCACTTCCAAGAGCGCAGGCAGCGGCACAGAGGGTGACGAAGGTGGCCGAAAGCTGAACCATTGTTATTGCTGTGAGCTTGCTGGGGAAGTTGGTTAATCCAATGACCATATTTCAAGCTAGCTTCAGCTTAAATAACATGCACCTGAGCGCCGCTTAGTGTTTGGCTATGACAGAAACCCTGGGCTTAATACCTATCTGAAGAATGAACATAACTCAGTCGTGTACAAAACAGTACAATATTGCAAGGAGGTTCAGTGCGCTTAGTATGAACGCCGGCAACGACAGACACGGGCTGCGGACGCAATGTGTGGGACTACCCAACGGCCCCGAGTACCCAGAATCTGGGTCCCAGATTATCTTAATTATATTTGGAATATGGCTGAGACGATGTCCAGCTCTAGTACCTTGAGTTGCTCAGGTACTATGAATATGCGTCCACTTTGTATACTCGTGAGACGGCGGTACACAGAGGTCGTGAAGCACGCAACTAGCATTTCAAGCATGAGCATCGTCTTATTTCCTCCGGCTTCAACTCCCCAAGGATGATCTATCTGCTTTTCCGATGGCAGATAAGACTAAGGCGAGACTCGGGTCCATTTTCTCAAACCGGCATCGAAACTCGAATGTGTTAAATTGCGACTCACCCGCGGTCTCCGTCCTCCACCGCGGTCGGGCTCGTCACGGTTAAGCGACGGCCGACAGTTGGCTCCAGACATGTCGCCGTGGTTGAATCAGATGCGCGGTCTGTCCTTCGTAAGTTTCAGTTTAAATCTTCGCTCGGAATTTGTGTATGTTCGTGGGTGTGAAATCTGTGTCAAGCTTGCAGATCCACAGCAAACCTTGAATCTTTGATTTCTGTATTATGTAGTCCACGGCCAAACTTCACACTTGGCAGTAGCTCCAGATCATACTCGGCCATTTATTTTGACACCAGCTCATACGGGACGAGAGTGCCCTAGTGTAAGATGATTCGGTCTGTAGCATGGTGAAAAGTTTTTAAGATGGCCAGGCGTATGTGGGCTTCTGATCTATCAAACGGGCACGTTTCAGAGAGGTGTCCTGACATAGCAATACTTCTGAGCCAATATCACTTAAGGACTGTTTCCTCATTTGGATCGCGCGCGCCTGATTTTATTCGACCACACTCATGGGATTTAGACCCGCTCTGTGTCCTTGCCGCTTCTGAACCGTCGTCCTCGGGTGTACCCGGGCATATCGGCTAACTCGGACGAGCGCCAAACTCGCACTGAAAATCACTACAGCGAAGAAAAGAGGAAGAGAAAAAGCAAAAGGAAACCAAAGCTCAACAACAAAATATTTGTGACTCCCAAAGCGCCGGAACGGGTGATCCCATTTTAATCAGCCATTTCTGGCCAAGATTTACTGCCGCGATCCCACCGCCACCGAGCCGACACCAACCAAATGCTGGCGGTTAATGTAC
Source organism: Mycena alexandri (assembly GCA_029233265.1). Classification (NCBI taxonomy): domain Eukaryota; kingdom Fungi; phylum Basidiomycota; class Agaricomycetes; order Agaricales; family Mycenaceae; genus Mycena; species Mycena alexandri. The sequence goes on along the minus strand of JARJCM010000064.1, from coordinate 165,512 downwards.
ATGCTTCTCGATCAGGAGCTCGAAGCGAAGCTGGAGCTCACTCTCAACGTTCAAGTTCAATGCATCCGGTTTGTTTCACCACAAGAAAAGTTGTAAACGAGAAAAGCAAAAATCATCCATCACTCGAGCTGACCCCGAGTCGAACTTACTGTATCCTGTCTGTATTTACTGCCATACCATCGAAGATTTACAGACGCGGGCCCACCACTGTATAATAACTACTAGCCAGATACTGGTCCTCAATTCACTCAGTGGAGGCACTCCTAGATCCATCCCGCATGTCTTCGAGCTCAATTTTAACGTTCACAAGAGCGTGGCGGGCCGCTCCGCGCCCCACCACTTCGGTTCAAGATCAAAGAAGCATAAGAGCTGTAAAAGCTGTTACGGTCTCACAATAAAAGCTGTTAAGTCGTGCCGAGTTGGGATCGGCCCCCGGCCAGGCTCGGCATTATAATAGTTTTTATGGCTGTGTGATCCGAGATGCTACGGTGAAATGGTGGTGCCATCAGCGGACCTTAAAAAGCTTCGAAAAGACAGGCGTAATCTTATAAAGAGAATGACTATAAAAGCATTTTTTGCAAATGTGCTTGCGGTTACAGAACTTGAAATGTGGTTTATCGCGTTCGTGGTTCATGAACATGGTTAGCCGAGGTTTGCCAAGCCAGCCGAGCAGCCGGCATCAAGACAATTCTCACGGTTGAAGTTTGAGGACTCCGAGAATCATCAATCCACATAGTCAAACTATTTACTGTCTGGGCCACTCTTCCCCTCATTCATGAGGCCTAATGTAGGTAGAACTGAATCTTAGCCGAGGTGGTTTCTGGTGGGCTGCAGATAATGTGAGCCACTTTAAAGGATCGATGTGAAGTCGGCTTCCGGACTCGGCATGGTTCGATGAGCTGTCTTTTTATTTTGGTTGTTGAAAACGGAACTGTCCAGCTGGACGGTAAACCATGCTGACCATCAGAGAAACACATGAATACCTTCAAATCTCCGGCCATAGGTACAAAATACCACCAAAAACCACGAGTTCCTTACCACGAACACCACTTTCAGAATTTCGAATAATGTTTTGCGCTGTTTTGCGATAAAAAAGGTCATAGTTCACCCTCTTCAAAACCCAAAAATGCGAGTCGTTTTATTGGTGCACGGGAGAGGCGAAGCAAGGAACTGGAATGGTGTGCGATGGTGAGCTTTCCCTAATGTCGCATTGAACTGTGGTCACATATGACGGCGGATGGGTTTCGCCCTCCCCGCGGAGACAATTCTTGGATGCGGGCAGATGAGAATAGAGAATACTTACTTCACCTCGAGTGCGTTCGAATCTGCCAGAGATGGTGGAATTGGCGATGTTCTGGCCTTGGCCTGATCAAGGCCAAAAGGCACTGTGCCGCGGAATACGGCCCTTCGGCAAGCAATCGAAAAATCCCGACCACCTGCAAACATACCTCTTCATACCGGACCGGACCAGAGGGTTGGCGCTGTTGATTTTTTTTTCTGTCCTTCCCACAGAGTACAGCTCCAAATCCACATTATTAGGTGCTATTGGTCGAACCGCGCACCTACTCGGCCCGGTGCTAGGTGCGGTGACCCGCTTCTACTGCTTGCTTCTTCCACTATAACCGTTCATCCTCGGCAACTTCCTCTCTCCCCGTTCTTTTTCAGGCCCTGCCTACCACCTTCTGCACTTCCTTCGCCAGCATAATTGGAGTGATAATCTCCCCGGCATTTCGAATTCACATCGATTCGTAAAAGATGCACCAGAGACGTAGTGAAGCGGGTTTTGGGAGGTTCTTTCTAACCCCTGTCGCATTATCTGCGCTGCTGGGATGTCCATCGTACGTCTACCGGAAGCCTTCGATCAGGGCGCCAAAAATGGGCCGACCCATAGTGCGCTGCCTCCCTCAAGGACGTCCCCTCCTGAGCCCACTATTCAGCATGCTCTCGAGGGTTCAATCCAGTGCGTAAACGTGTCTTGAGTTATAATCTTCCTCACCTGCTGCAGTATCAACCTTGCTCCCATTGACCGCGGTGGTGCAGGGGGCTGTCTTCAACCTCAAAGCCCCCACGGCACCCGCATCTGGGGGGAAAATCACTGAACCTGGTCCTCCAACGCTTCTGAAAAGTGCACTATCCACTCTGTGACGCCTCACCGACTCATTCCTCTTCTGCTTAGCTACTTGGTCGTCATCGCGCTCTTTGGTAAACCATTCTTTGCAAGTGGACCTCGCTCACGTTCGTAATTGATTCTGACCACATTCATCCAGAATGGACCTCTTGCGATCGCCAACGACATCTCGTCGCAAAGCCACCACGTAGTCCTGACTCTCCCGAAGATTCTTCCTGGGTACGTACGAATGTACCAGAAATATTCATAGGTGACTGAAATACCTGTGGATGATTAGACCGGGTTACTTTCTTGCGCTTCTCGACACAAATACCACCGATGTACTCACCCAAAGCCCGTCGATTGCAATTGCGGATGATGGACCTGAACACGTTTGGCTCTGGACCGAGAGTATGTCACGCACCGCAGGTCGAGCGGCGCAAACGGCTCTTACCAGGTCAGTACCAGTGGAAGTAATTCCGTCTTTTCATCGTGCTCATAAGCCCTCGGTTACTCTTTGGTAGCACTCCGGCAATTGTATGGAATGCACCGCCCACCGCCCCGTCTGTGACACATTCGCTGAGATCCTCTCTGGCATCAGAAACACACCGACCGAATCCGAATGCGAGTTCGACGCTCATCTCTCGTCCATCCACCGCTTCCCCACCACAATAATTTATCCTCACACCAGCGCTGTGGAAAAAACTAGCATGCATGTCGCGTTATTTATGTTGGCGACGGGTGTGATTTTCATCCTCCTTTAGACCGGGCAGAGTTTATCTTGTACGAGAATGGCTACGCCATCCGAATCTTTCATTACTTAGATGGTGGGAAAAAAATCCGTTCGAACCTGAACCGAACCTGAACCAAAGTTCGAGCTCAATGTTTTGGAAAAAGGACCCAAACTGAACTGAAACAAACCTTCCCATCCCTAGGGCCCTCAGGAAATTGTTGATACCCGGAGATATATGTTGGGCGTAAATTGGCACGGACCTGGTGTCTTGGCCTAGGCCCAAGATGCAGGCCTAAGATGCAGGCGAAATCAGCGTCGTGGCATGGAAGTGCGCAAGCTTGACGGCGATGCACATCTGTTGGTATTCGATATATCGGGGAAACCAGTCCACGCACGGGTATGTCAATCTCAGCGAGGCCGGGAAAATCACCCTCCGAGCCTCTATTCAATTTGTAAGAATGTGAACTGCGTTGTGAAAACTGTGCAGGGCATGGAACAAATCCTCATCCCAAGCTCTTTTTTTCTTTCGGCGTTGAAATGCCTAATTAAGGCCTACACCCCGCACAAGAGGTCCGAGGCGCCGAAATCCAGGCTAAAAGAGCCACTGCTTCAATTCACGATGCACCCCCGGTCTGTAAACGGGAACGTGGTAATACCGTGACAGGCACGGCAATCGCAATAATCGGTCATTCTACAGACTACGGGTGCATGTTTCCCTTCATGCATCATGCGCGAGTAAAAGAAGGTGAATAGCCGCGTTGTGCCGCAAGAAGACCGTCATACACGTAACTAAATATCACTGGCCCTGAGGTCAAAGTCACCGCCAACGATGTACTGCCTTGGATTTAGAAGACGATGAGAGGAATCAGAGGAATGAAGTGAGGCTGCAACTCAACGTGTTGCGAAGCGACACCAGCGAGGACACAGCAAAACATTGGACACGGGTCGGCGGTGAAAACTGAAGATGCCTGGCCCTTTCGGTAGATGTACAATATGAGTCGATCTGGAGTTTGACGTAGAATAGCCAACGTTATAAACGGTTGGATCTAGGGGGCCTAGCGCGCAGTCGAGCACGAATCCATCCGTCGGGCGGTCTAGGTTGATCACACAGGGGTAAAGAACAAGGCATGCGGAAGCCGAGTGCGACAGATGCATGTGGCTCGCAGTCAGAACAAGGCTCACAAAGGCGCCATCAGCGAGCAAAGGAGGGTTTTGCCGCATGCTTTGTTCCCCTGCACCAGAGAACAAACCATGCGACACAGCCGCCCTTAGCCTGCTCAAGGCGGCTTTGTAGCCTTCCTTTGGGCCACACGCGAACTACATGCATCTATCGTAGGTGGTGTTCACATGCGTCATTGGCTGCCCCCGTTGTCAGCGCTGTTTGTGGTTGGGACTATTCATCGGACTGATGAGATGAGGTCGCAGGGAAGGTGTCTGTTCTGGAAATACAGAGTTTGGATGCTTGGAAGAGATTCAGGTGTCGAGATTTCAGGTCGTCGGCAGAAAGAACAAGCAGCGAGATCAAAGAAGAGCTTGAACGGCGGAGGAAACATAAACTGCGAGAGAAGATCTTGGCGTCATTCGATCCGCTGTCCGGACACATCGCTCTATCTCACACCCAGACATGCCAGGAGAGGAACCAAGTCTCTAGCTCTGATGCACAGCTAGGCCTGATGCTTTCCTTGTAATTGCGGAGCGTATACCAGCATGTGGCGACGATGTTACCTCTCAATATAAATCAGCGGACCTCGTCGCCCTTGCCGAGAACTACCGCGGGGACATACCATACTCGCCTGGTGCAAAGGCGAGTATTCGTCTTTGCGCCGAGAACTGTCCGACGACACCGTTGATTGACGAGTTTGATATCCGTTGAGGTTAAATAGAGTTGAATCCTGTTTAATCTCGTTAACAGCTCAACAGCCTGGGTGAGCGCAACATTCTCCTTCGACGGTTTGAGTAAACTCCCGGGTGGCCGGCGTTTGTACGGAACCGCTGAAAGTGAGGGTTTAATATCCATTGAAGTTAAATAGAGTTGGATCGTGTTGAATCTCGTCAACAGCTCAACAGCCTGGGAAGGCGCGACATTCTTCTTCGACGGTTTGGGCAAACTCCCAGGTGGCCGGCGTTTGTACGGAACCGCTGAGAGTGCCACGACTGACCTTCTCAGACCTTCTCCCATCACGGGCGTAGTCTCAGCCGCACCAGTACTTATGCTTGCCCTGGTTCCCGAAGAGGTCGGCGACACGGTACACCCGAGGTGGCAAGCAGTGCACTGTACAGCCGGAACTTGTAATGTATCTCAATAAGTAGATCAACCAAAAGTATAATTGAACCGAGCCACACCGAGTGCGGGGTCCCAGGTAGATCCACTTTTTCAGAGAGCCAGAGTTTGCCTCGACTAACTCCTGAAGATCAGCATGAAAGGCAATTGTGATTGCGATTCTCGATTAGCCAGACGCTGAAAAAACTGCGCCGTACAGTGGAGGGCGGTTCCGGCGGTTTTTGGCAGGAGCCTGAGCAACCGAGCGCCGGTGTTGCGTAAAGCTCCCGCCCGTCGAGGACGTAGAGAGACGACAAGTCTCAGAGAACAGACATGGTGGTTAGAGAGAACCTAGAAGTGCCGATCGCCATAAATCGTGTGACAAACGGACATTCGGTGTCATATTGATGTCATACCAATGTCAACAGCGTTCATTGAAGATACCCATAAATGTACTGTAAATACACTGGTACAAGCCAGACAAACCAAAGACCATTGTTCAGTTAATATCGAGATTCACAGTCAACGTTGGGGCAAGCGGGTCAGCATACATAGTGGCGAAGACGGAGGGAAGCCTGGGAAGGTATTCGGTCGGAATAAAGAGCGGATAAAACAATCAAATCTCTGCAACAGTGGAGGAGGTGGTCACACGGATTTGACCCATGGAATATTCCTGCCCATCCAAGTCGCCCATCTGTGAAATGGTGATTATTTCTGTCGGACTGGAATCAAGCTTGAGTATACCTTTTCGCCCCCACCAGCAGCAAACGTCGCCTTGGCAGCCGTAAGACGGTGCGAGCGGAATGTGGTATCGCCCGGGAAGGTCATGTTCTCGCTCTTGGTGAACCTGTCCCTTATCTCGGTGCGGGCGTTCAGCATTCCGACTATCATATTTCGCGTTTAACCAATGCAACGACTCAGATGAGCTCGGGGGCAAGAAGAGTTCTCACAAAATGTGTTCACATACAACCGGGTTGTATTGATGTGCTTGTTTTATGATTTTAGTTGCGGGCGCTGCAGATGAAAGTGGCCGACGTACAATAGCTAGCCAGTACAAGTGCTTTGGAGCCGCAAAGAAGGTGGTCGTAAGGGAGACCTGAGCGGCTGTGACGAGGATTCCACGGTTAATTATCAGGTGCATGAGGGATTTGAGCATGGACGAGGTTCTAGGCTAGAGTCAGCGCGCGGAAAGGCTGGGCGAGATGTTGGTTCGACTAACCCCGTTATCCCGGTGTCCGCAGATGACAAGAACATGCACATTGCGATCGTTGCTACAACGTCGGCGGCCGCACCAAAAGTCTTGGAAATCCCAGCGAAAATCTCAAGGCAGATAAAATTCTATTCTCAAGTTTAAAAAATCAGGACTCACGGCGAATTTATGATTACGGTTCGCCAAGATCTCCTGGGGGTATATGAACATCATTGTCGAACATCCTAGGGAAAGCGCGCCGTCAGAATCCCTTATCGATGTCGTAAAGCGTGGTATTTACCGACAGAAGTAACTGAATGGTCATTCCCAAATTAAGGAGTATCGGATTGGTCCACTCTTGGTACTCACCAAGCCCAACGATCGAGAAAGCAACCTGAAAGAGTCAGCAGGGAGATCATGGCCGAAAAGAAAAGAAAAACCAAACGCACAACAACCAGCCTCATAACTGTCGGGAAAATACCGCTCCCGGAGGATTTAACTACCACAGACGTTAGACACCATCAAAGAAGAACGCATCATCTCAGCCTCACCCATCCAGAGCTGATAGACGAAAAACATCTGCCCGCTGTTCGCCAGTTTAGCCTACACAAATGGGATGTCGTGCAACCCACATAAATGTTATCACCCCGCCTGAGTGAGTCAAAGTTCAGGAAGCCTCAAGGAACAAAAATCGACAAAACTAACCAATGAGACACTCCATCACAAGTTCCCTGGAGCACAAATTAAAACCATGCACTTGAAGGATACCGTCGCAGACATACTTCGTTATATGGTGAATGGGAACAAGATTTCCGAAGGAAGGCACCTGAAAGAGCATTGTTTAGTGAATTATGACAAAAAGACGGATGACCATACCGTGTAATAATACACTGACTGCGCGACCAGAGCTATCGAAACAAATTCGAGGATACTGAAGAGAAATGAAAAGGTGAGGTTGCCCCTGAAGATGAGAACTCACAGCATCGTAGCCGCCTGAGTGAGCGAAATATCAGGAAGCTTCACGAAACAAACAACTGACAAAACTAACCACAATGCGCACTCCCAACTTATCGTTGTACCGGTTGAAGTACATGTATCCTTGCATAGCACTGATTCCGCACAACCTGGCGATTGGCAAATCAGAATACGTGGCGGAGAAGATGGGGATCTCCCGACGCACATTAAGGCTGCGCAAAACCCTTCGGAAAATTAACTCGTAAGAGATTTTGGGTGACAGATTATACCAAGGAAACCCACCCCAGAACACAGGGGCAAAGAGCATCGCAAACGTTGGGGACCCGGCCGGGAGGCTGCTGTCACTGGTTGCATTGGCGGACATGGCCGAAAGCTCTCGATGAATATCGAGAAGGAAAGGCGGGAAGGGGATAAGAAGGAAGAGCCGCAAGGAACCGGCATCCAGGTTGACTTCGAGGATTTTATACGTTGCATTAGATATGTTAGTGACGGTGGAATGTGACGCAATGCTTGTTTGGTTGGCGAGTACACCCTTATCGCGAAATCCGGAGTTTTGCTTCTTCTTCTTCTTCCCCACGGTGTCACCGCTGTTGCGGGGTTTCATTCCAATTATACAGACGGCCTGTAGACAGGACACGGCGCCGCGGCATGCCGCGCCCGTTGCCTTCAATTTTCAAACCTGACACATGTTTATAGGTTTCTGCTTCTGTGGCGGTATCTTGTGACGATCCACCCAGGCGCCCAGGAATAACTTTTCCTTCGCATCCTCGTCGCTGCCTAGAGCCTTGAACACTGTATCTCCCTCGACGCAGGCGGCGCTTCTTCCTGCAGTTCGTTATGGATCAGTGCACAACTCGAGAGGCGTTATTGAGTCCCATAGTGGTGAATGTACGGCTTCTTCCAGAGCATTGAGATACACTTGGCCTCGGAACTTCAAAGCGCACTCCGGTGATTTGGGGTGCTTTGGGTAGACAGGTGTTCTCCCAGGAAGAGCGCCGAGTATCCCGTACGACTCGAATGCTGTCAGCTTCCCTGGATGGCGTGGTTAGATGATGTGGGTATTCGTATAATTTTCCGGGAGTTGTGGTTCGAACAAATATTCATTGAGGTATATTGGACCTCTTGCCGGCAACATACACCATCAACAGGGACACCCGATCACAGCGTCGAGATGCCAGAGATCTGCTGAAAATAGCATGGTATGGGAATCATATCGCCGGGGAAGCTGGGTCGTCCGATGGTCGAGCAGGATGGTTCCAAGAAAGTGGGACTTGACACCCTGCAAAAGAGCCAGTATGAAGACAAGAGCAGATGCGATGACCAAGCAACCTGAAGAACATCTGTTTGAGTGCGCGAATTGAAGCGGAAAGGCTGGGGTTTGGACAATCGATCTCCGCCCAATACTATGATTCATCTCGAGTCTTCTCGTATGGAAGTCGATTTGCTGAGCAGCTGGTAATTGACCATATGCCGAGAGATCTGGGTCAGAGCACGCTTCGACCAAAAGTGCGGACGAAAATGACGAAAATGATGCCCACCTTTGAAGGGAGGTCCCTTGACTTGCTACATTGGCATTGCCCCTGAGCAAAAACATTGCGAGCGCCGAGGGTCTTCCCGCCGCCGTCAACCGCCAACGTGGAAGACAAAGAGAAGAAAAGAGATTTCCTTATTGGGACAAAGCCAAAGAAGAGCAAATAATCCTGATCTGTTCCCAGCTTCCGACCATGCAGTGATGCACGACTCAATCTGGATTCAATGCATTTCGGATCCTCTTGTCAGAACTGAAGCAATCCCTCTCTAACTGCGATGGCCTGGGTCCATAATCTTGGAAACAGAAGCAGTAGTAAATTGTAACATCAGCAGGAACGCACTGGCGGCAGTGATCATCTTTTTGCAAGACCTTTTCTCCGCCGAAGCAAGAGGTGAGCGATCATTCCCGATCAAACACAGACCTCTTTGACAAGCCCCCCAAAAGAGGAAATGATGTGACGGATTTGTGACGTATCTCCGGTGTATACCCATACCCAGAGGCTCAGACCTTCGTTCAAACGATGATCGGCGCTGGCTACCCCCCCATTTAGGGGGTCCAAGCCCCCAATTCTGATTTTCCCGCAATTTATTTGGTCCCAGAGTCAACCCGAAACCATAAAATGATGGCATATCTTCACCAATTTTTAGGTAAGAAAAAAACTAAATTCAGATTCGGAATCGGGGCAAAAAACCGGTCCAGAAAAGAGGTTGGTGTAGTTTTCAATTTTTTCGCTCACCTCTTGCGCCGAAGCTAGGAGTCTATGTTGCAACTCCCGCGGCGTTACTCCCGATCACACCCCAGAGATACCATCTTCGAGGCCTTTAAAAAGATTCGCTTCTGACGTGAGGTCCCCGTCGGGCCTTCATAATAGTTGAGTTTGGCTGTGGGTATCTTGCTGGTACTGCGCCTTCTCCCAGCTCGCACCGAAAAGACAATGAGTCCGCAAAGCGTATTGAGGGCTACCGCCGCGATAAACAATGCACATCAACTTTCACACATACTTGCTGTTTTCTTAGCCAAATCGCCGTTTCTGACAACCAAGCATGAAGTGAAGTGAAGACATCAAAAGACACCCAATTGAATTGAACCCGATTGTACACATAGAAGAGGCACGAAAATAATTACTAGGACAGATTCGTTCACATTGCTATCACCACTCAGTTACCCAACGTCACCATCTCCTCCACCGGCTCGGAAGCGCACTTGCACATCATGTGGCGGTTCTTGACGTAGTCGGCGAGGACAGTGCCGACCGACATGTGGTTCGGCGAGATTATCTCGAACTTGCTGAGCTCAAATTCGGTCGGGGGAACGTGGAATTTGATCTAGGGGGAGGGACGCGTTAACTCTGATAAGGTGTTCGCCTAACGAACTAACCTCGCAGTCCTCGAGGGGCCGGATGACGCCGCAAGCCGTGCACTTCCGCCAGTCGCCGCGGCGAGGCATCCACGCCTTGCAAGCGTGGCATTGCGACTCGAACGAATCCTGGCCGCCGTACTTCTTGACGTCCCATTCCTGCAAAAGGACAACGATTGTCAGTATCCGTCAATTCAAAGGGTTACATTGAGTATTCACCAGCATCGGGCCGTAGTTGCGGAACTCTCCCTCGTAACGGAGGGGGAAGCCTTGGTACTTGCCGGCGGCAAGGGCTTCGTTCTTGACCTTGTCGGAGAAAGCGATCACATCGTCGACGATCGCCTGCGGAACAGGCTTGTCAAGGCCAAGCGGCATCAGCTTCTTGATGGTGTACTCGGCGACCTTGACATAGTCATCAACCTATAATTCAATGGTAAGCAGGGTTCGTTTTGGGGAGAGTGCGAAATACCTGGGATCCCCAAAGCCAGTGAATGCCGAACTCGGCAAAATTTGGCAAGTCAACGGTGAACGCAGTCTTAGGAAGACCCCATTTGGGAAGTCCGTGCCCTATAACGATCGTCCACATGATACCGACACGGGGACCGAGCATTGGGTGCAAGAAGCAGAGATAGAGGAACTGAAAGCAACGATCAGTTTAGGTACAAATAGGCAGAGAAGATTGTTTACCTGGTTCAACAGATTCAGCGACGGTATAGCACCCGCGCAGTAATCGTCGTATTTCTTCCACACTGCAGCGCGTTCTTCCTCCGTCTTCGTCTTGATCGCAGCAACAGTGTTTTGAGCGGCCAAGGTGGTTGAGGCTATCCCGGCGTTGATTCCCGGACTCAGGAGAGGGTTGGTGAAGCCAACGCCATCTCCGATGGTCACCCATCCAGGACCAGAGACGACCTCGGACTGGTAGGTCAACTGCTTGCGGATGAACCATGTCGTTCCCGGGCCTGAGTTGGAGTGTCAGCGGGATAGTTGCGGGAAAAGTTACAACACATGCCGTGGTAGTCGGGCAGCAGGGTGAAGTGCCGCATAACATCTCCGAGCTTCTTGTACTTCTTGGTGATGAAGTTGAAACGACGTTCTCCCTCAGACGACCCATAGCTATCGAGGTCAGCCGGGTAGGTTGTGTCGTCGCGGCAAGCGTAGCCGATACTCCAGACGAATTTCATCTTGCAGCCGAACATCTTGGCCAATTCCTCGCTCTAAATCGAACGTCTGAGTTGAAAAAAGGACAACAATTCGCTCGAGGTACTGACCGACGGCATTTCATCGGAAGGGGTACCGAGTTCAGCGTGGTCAAGGATGTAGTGGATCATGTCGAGCAAGTTCTGTATAGGGGATTCGTGCCATGAGATGAAACGAATGAGGTACATCCATCCTTCGGGGAAACAGATATGGTTCGTGTGGCCGCCTTCGAAACCCTCAAGTTCCTACAATATTGATTTGTCAGCGCTCTTCGACCAACACTCTCAGAAGACGGACCTTGGGAACATCGTTCTCGCTGGTGCCCTCCCAGTAACTGAATACACCAATGTCAAAGCCCGAAAAAGTAATAGCCAAATGGGGGTTCACTCACGCGAAGAATGCATCGGTATTGAAATTGTCGAAGCGCTTGACACGCGCGGCCTTGCTGGCGTATTGGCGGAAACGACCAGTGCCATCAACGACAAGAGGAGATTTTGATACGAGCTGCTCGGTTTTGTCCGATTGACGGATGATCGGGACGCTGTCTCCTTCTTGCGAAAGGATCGTGTTCTGAATGTCGGCAGCATGTCCGTGCCAAACGTTCACACCGAGCCGCTGGGCGACCACCGTGAACAAGAGCTCAGACATGGAACGCTGGAGCTGGTATCCAGGGGCAAGGAACTAACGATGAATTCGAATCAGATAAGTTCTCCAAGAAAAGCAGTGGCTGTACCGGCGGGGGGCCGTTGTTGCAGAACACGGCGTATCCATCGGGATTTTCGCGGTCCAGGACGAAAAATTCAAGGCCGCTGTGTAAACCGAAGAAGCGGAGGAGGTACTGAACGACGTGGTCAGGGCCAGCACACCTACGAGCCATTAGTTCCTCACCTCCGCCTTCAAGCCGGCAGATATGGTCCATTGCGCAAAGTGAGGAAGGGTCGATTCACCAATCTAGAAGTAATGAGAAACCAATCATTCGTCCACAGACAAGTGCGCTCACCTTCCATTGCGGCTTCGGGGCTTTCTCGAAGAGGGAAATCTTCAAGTCGGCTTCGGGGTGGACCTTGCGCGCATGGATGGCGTACATGAGCCCGTGGATACCACCGCCAACGACTGTAACATCGCTTTCCGCAGCGGGCGCGCTCTGGACATTTCCCGAGTTGAGGATTTCGGCTACGGATAATGAACAAAATTATCGACAAGTTGAAGTTATATCGCCTACTTTCCGTCCAACCGGGGTTGGCGGCAGCTTTGTCTCGGAAGGTGGTCTGGGGAAGAATGAATGGCATATCGTCGAGATGGTAGTAGTCTGAAGGGAGCGGGACCGTGCAGATACCGAGTTAGAGACTTTCAGTTCTTTATATACCCCTCTTTGTCGGCAGTCTTTCGGCTGCTTTCCCTCCAAATGCCACGCGGGTGCTTCGAATCAAGAGTACGGGGGATCGATCTTAGACGAATTAAGAATGCCAAAGTCCGTGGGCGAAAAGCATCAAGCAGCAACAAGAAGCAGATCTAGCATTGATAGCAAGGTCCAAACGAGATCCCAACTAGGTCCAGCACTGGAAAAGGCACATTGTCATAAAATGAATGGTCTGGAATCCGGCGCCGTCGGGGTTAAGCTGGAGGAAGCAAACCGGACGTGGGACTGACTTTGCGATCGAGTTTGTAATCGTCGTGAGTCAGTCACATGACCCTGTGAACTTTGATGATTATCATTCCCCGCCGACTCATCATTTCCTCAGTCCACTTCTTCTTTCGTCTCCCACCTCCAGCTCTTCTTTAGTGTTGTCGCATGTTAGGGCGCTTTCTACGCGTGAAATGGGCCTATAATCATCAAAGTGTTGTGGGGAGGAGGGGAAAGAGGGAGCTACGCGTTCGCTTCGACGCCGATATCGCCGCCGGCATTTGGGCGGCAGGGAAGCTCGGGGTTCGGCGCGGGAGGAGGGGGCGGGCGGGCGCGGCGTGGGCGGCGCAACAACAGCAGCAGCGGGGTCGCCGTGAGTGGCCTGGCTGCGTTTTATTTAGATTCGTCTCTTTGAGCGAGGGTTCTCGAGTTTGGGACGCGCTGGGCTTATTTCCTAAACGGCGACGTGTGCCTTTCGATCCTTTTCGATCTTGGGATTTGGGACACGACGGGCGTTCCTTCTTTCTCTATTTCTTATTTGTGGACGAGAATCGTATTGCTGAAGCCTTTTTTTTTTTTTTTTTTGGCAGAGAGATTGAACAGAGTTGTCAGTCTACCGGCGCGACGTGGGGGTTAATGTGTGCGTCCAATTTCCTACTTTACCTTTCCTACTTTATCTTTTACTGTGTACCCGTCTTGAATCACTCCCTCTCTACGCCGTCCCCTTCCTGACCGCACATAACAAGCACATAACTTCGCTTCCTTCCGTCCCTTCAATTCGCGGACGCTAACGCATTGTCACGGATACTACGTCCTGTGGGACGACCTCCTCACATTTCTCGGCGATTCGCGGGGTATTGGATATCTCGAGGTGCCGACGCGCGTCCTACTTTTACACATACACGTACACGCGGGCTGGGGTTGCAAGCCAGATACATTGTGCGTTTCTCCCTTCGTCTTGTCCACCATCTTGCTTTCACTCACTCTCCTCCACCCTGCTTCGCCCATTGACTCGCATCCATAGACGATGGAAGACCCCCTCCGCTGCCTCCGGGCCGTGCACGAGGCGCTCGACCTCAATTCCACGCCCATCACCACCTTCTCCTCGGGCACGCAGGCGCGGCTGTTTGGGGACGAGGTGTGGGAACGGTTGCCTGCGAGTGCTGCAGCTGCGAGCGGTAATACCGGAGCAGGGAGTAATGGGCAAAGGCAGAGGACGGGGGAGGCGGTGGCGGCGATGAGGATACGGAGGACGGCGTTTGGGCTTGCCGGTGAGTCTTGCATGCTTTTTTGTCGCTCGCCCGCTAACGCTCACCACCCACACAGACACCTATGTCAACTTCACGACGCGCGCCCGACGCGCCGCTCCCACTCCCTCCCTTTTCCCCTCCCCTCTGTCACCCTCCCTGGACCGCTACCATGCCGTCAACCTCGAAACTATCACAAATTTCGGCTCTTTTTTGTTTGGCTTGACATCGAGCTGGGCTGTTATTTCCTGACAGCCATTCGAGTATCTTGAGTCGACTCTCATCCGCGCTGACCTCGGTTCAAGCTTCTCCACTTCGCTTCAAGATTTTTACTCGCTGTCCTCCAATCGAACTCAAACCATCCTAATCCCACGCTGCTTGTATCGCATTTTCACCTCACTTTAGTGCAAGAACATTGCTTAACTCCTACCACAGTTACAACACGGCTCACTCTGGTGCAACTTCTCTTGAATCTCGTAACGTTGCTTCGAGCACCTCTCACATTCAGGCGCTAATATTCAATCAACCCGACTCAATTCAACGACCCGATGTCGAGCCCCTCAACCGCGGTTTATGACTTGTGGACCTCAAGTCCCAGTCCGGTCAGGACGATACACTGCTTCGGCACTCCTCCCAATCGGCTCTATCTCAATGATCTCTCGAGTCCAGTCAGTCTTTTCGTGGCCTCGTAACGATACCTCTAGAAATTTAGTCATTGTAATTTTGTATCGGTTGCATAAGAGAACCTTACAATGGTACAAGCCCTTTGATACTGAATCGAAAACCTGGCAGTAGAATTCGAGGCAGGAACAATACTTAGTGGCCGGTCTTGCCTCAAAATTACGAGTCTCTGATTCACTAGCGGATGTAATCATGATTCTGTCCTGGTGTTTAGCAACGCGCTCAAGCTTTCAAGCGCAGTTTACATTCATGATCTGGAACCTTGACTCTTCAACCGGTTTTCTACGACAACTTTCAATCTGCGATAATTTGCTCACAAGATCTCACGGCTTCGACTTCTTGGACTTGGTGGGAAGTTTCCACGCACAAATTAATATAGATTCGGGCATCTACTTGGGCGTCTAGACTGCTTGTCGTAACCTACTGGTTTGGCGACCTTGGCCTACTTTGGAAAACCGGATCCGGTTCACTTTTTCACAGAAGTTTATCCCTTTGCCTGATGCTTGCCGGACACTTGCACTTTTGTGCACTCTTAACAAGTGGTGTTCTACTATCCACCCTTCCCATTCCGGTAAAGTATTGCTTGAACCGCAGTTCTCCCGCCCCACTTGATAAAGACCAGTGAACCAAAGAATTGATTGAAATTTGAGACGCCCGATACGCGGTGGGGGTATAACAGTATGGCCAGAATGAAATAAGGCAGATATGCAGTACAGCCAGCTGGGGTGGGTGTTTTCACGTGAGTATGGGAAGGATGAGAAGGAACAAAAAGCAAATCGGGAAGAAACACAGCGCGGAGCACTATCACATTGGTTTACCGCACATCTGCAAGCAAAATATTGATACACCCCATGTGTCAGTGATGTGAATGACCTCAGAGAGGTTAATGGTCACACTGCATTTGGAGCAATAAAAAGCGAGGTGGGAGACCACAGATGATCACACAATCAAGATAGGAGCCCACACAAAGAGGTGGCCGAGGGAATCGATCAAGCATCCTATAAATGAGAGTGATGGGTGAACATACAGTACTTTTGATAAATATATATGGGGAAAATCGAAAGAGCCGATTATGCAGAGATACAGGTGAGTCCATATCCTACATAAGATTTGTACTGTGAGCATCAATACACTTCACCCAGTCAACACCGTGAACAAAATTCGTGAGTGTGAGTGTTGTTACTCCGCTTGGAGTAATAACAAGTGAGGTAGGAGGACCACAAAAGTGATTACGGAGCCAAGCTGGAACCCAGACAAGCCGACGGGAGAGGGAATCAAGTACCCACCCATCTGTCAACATAGCTGAGGTAGTAATCTAAGCCAATCAGCTACCGGTGAACATAGACAAAGAAACCATACCATTTCTGAAGTCCGAACAATGTTCTCAGTGGGGAAAGATAGACTGGGAAGAGTGGAATGGTTTTCACCCAGTGCCCTACCAGTCTCAGGGTCCCAGATGTGAATAACAGTGTCATCTGAGCCTGAAACAATCTGCCTCCCATCTGGAGTAAGTTGTGCACCAAGTGCTGCCACCGTCTCCGGGTCCCAGATTCGGATAGTATTGTCAGCTGAGCCTGAAATGATCTGCCTCCCATCTGGGGAGAAAGCGACAGAGTTTACGGTCTGTCTGTGACCAGCCAGTGGTGCACCAAGTGCTGCTCCAGTCTCCAAGTCCCAGATTCGGATAGTCTTGTCATATGAGCCTGACACAATTTGCCTCCCATCTGGGGAGAAAGCGACTGAACGAAGGCAGTCGCTGTGGCCGGTCAGTGGTGCACCAAGTGTGGCCCCAGTCTCCGAGTCCCACATTCGGATGGTCTTGTCATATGAGCCTGAAACAATTCGCCTCCCATCTGGGGAGAAAGCAACTGAGGAAACTGTGCCGCTGTGGCCAGTGAGTGGTGCACCAAGCACTGCCCCAGTCTCCGAGTCCCAGATTCGGATAGTGGTGTCATCTGAGCCTGAAATGATCTGCCTCCCATCTGGGGAGAAAGCGACTGAGGAAACTGCGCTGCTGTGGCCAGTGAGCGGTGCACCAAGTGCTGCCCCAGTCTCTGCATCCCAGATACGGATAGTGTGGTCATAGGAGCCTGAAACGATCTGCCACCCATCTGGGGAGAAAACGACTGAGGAAACTGCCCTGCTGTGGCCAGTGAGTGGTGCACCTAGTGCTGCCCCAGTCTCTGCATCCCAGATCCGGATAGTGTTGTCAGAGGAGCCTGAAACGATCTGCCGCCCATCTGGGGAGAAAGTGACTGAGGAAACCCAGCCACTGTGGACGGTCAGTGGTGCACCAAGTGTGGCCCCAGTCTCCGAGTCCCACATTTGGATGGTCTTGTCATATGAGCCTGAAACAATTCGCCTCCCATCTGGGGAGAAAGCAACTGAGGAAACTGTGCCGCTGTGGCCAGTGAGTGGTGCACCAAGCACTGCCCCAGTCTCCGAGTCCCAGATTCGGATAGTAGTGTCATCTGAGCCTGAAACGATCTGCCTCCCATCTGGGGAGAAAGCGACTGAGGAAACTGCGCTGCTGTGGCCAGTGAGCGGTGCACCAAGTGCTGCCCCAGTCTCTGCATCCCAGATACGGATAGTGTGGTCATAGGAGCCTGAAACGATCTGCCACCCATCTGGGGAGAAAACGACTGAGGAAACTGCCCTGCTGTGGCCAGTGAGTGGTGCACCTAGTGCTGCCCCAGTCTCTGCATCCCAGATCCGGATAGTGTTGTCAGAGGAGCCTGAAACGATCTGCCGCCCATCTGGGGAGAAAGTGACTGAGGAAACCCAGCCACTGTGGACGGTCAGTGGTGCACCAAGTGTGGCCCCAGTCTCCGAGTCCCACATTCGGATGGTCTTGTCATATGAGCCTGAAACAATTCGCCTCCCATCTGGGGAGAAAGCAACTGAGGAAACTGTGCCGCTGTGGCCAGTGAGTGGTGCACCAAGCACTGCCCCAGTCTCCGAGTCCCAGATTCGGATAGTAGTGTCATCTGAGCCTGAAACGATCTGCCTCCCATCTGGGGAGAAAGCGACTGAGGAAACTGCGCTGCTGTGGCCAGTGAGCGGTGCACCAAGTGCTGCCCCAGTCTCTGCATCCCAGATACGGATAGTGTGGTCATAGGAGCCTGAAACGATCTGCCACCCATCTGGGGAGAAAACGACTGAGGAAACTGCCCTGCTGTGGCCAGTGAGTGGTGCACCTAGTGCTGCCCCAGTCTCTGCATCCCAGATCCGGATAGTGTTGTCAGAGGAGCCTGAAACGATCTGCCGCCCATCTGGGGAGAAAGTGACTGAGGAAACCCAGCCACTGTGGACGGTCAGTGGTGCACCAAGTGTGGCCCCAGTCTCCGAGTCCCACATTCGGATGGTCTTGTCATATGAGCCTGAAACAATTCGCCTCCCATCTGGGGAGAAAGCAACTGAGGAAACTGTGCCGCTGTGGCCAGTGAGTGGTGCACCAAGCACTGCCCCAGTCTCCGAGTCCCAGATTCGGATAGTGGTGTCATCTGAGCCTGAAACGATCTGCCTCCCATCTGGGGAGAAAGCGACTGAGGAAACTGCGCTGCTGTGGCCAGTGAGCGGTGCACCAAGTGCTGCCCCAGTCTCTGCATCCCAGATACGGATAGTGTGGTCATAGGAGCCTGAAACGATCTGCCACCCATCTGGGGAGAAAACGACTGAGGAAACTGCCCTGCTGTGGCCAGTGAGTGGTGCACCTAGTGCTGCCCCAGTCTCTGCATCCCAGATCCGGATAGTGTTGTCAGAGGAGCCTGAAGCGATCTGCCGCCCATCTGGGGAGAAAGCGACTGAGTAAACTGCGCCCCTGTGGCCAGTCAGTGGTGCACCAAGTGCTGCCCCAGTCTCCGAGTCCCAGATCCGGATAGTCCTGTCATCTGAACCTGAAATGATTTGCCTCCCATCTGGGGAGAAAGCGACTGAGTGAACCCAGCCGTTGTGGCCAGTCAGTGGTGCACCGAGTGCTGCCCCAGTCTCCGAGTCCCAGATCCGGATAGTCTTGTCATATGAGCCTGACACAATTTGCCTCCCATCTGGGGAGAAAGCGACTGAACGAAGGCAGTCGCTGTGGCCGGTCAGTGGTGCACCAAGTGCTGCCCCCGTCTCTGCATCCCAGATCCGGATAGTGTTGTCATAGGAGCCTGAAACGATCTGCCTCCCATCTGGGGAGAAAGCGACTGAGTAAACTGCGCCCCTGTGGCCAGTCAGTGGTGCACCTAGTGCTGCCCCAGTCTCTGCATCCCAGATCCGGATAGTCCTGTCATCTGAACCTGAAATGATTTGCCTCCCATCTGGGGAGAAAGCGACTGAGTAAACTGGGCTGCTGTGGCCAATGAGCGGTGCACCAAGTGCTGCCCCAGTCTCTGCATCCCAGATCCGGATAGTGGTGTCATAGGAGCCTGAAACTATCCACCTCCCGTCTGGGGAGAAAGCAACTGAGGAAACTGTGCTGATGTGGCCGATGAGTGGTGCACCGAGTGCTGCCCCAGTCTCTGCATCCCAGATTTGGATAGTGTGGTCATCTGAGCCTGAAACTATCCACCTCCCGTCTGGGGAGAAAGCAACTGAGGAAACTGTGCTGATGTGGCCGGTGAGTGGTGCACCGAGTGCTGCCCCAGTCTCTGCATCCCAGATTTGGATAGTGTGGTCATCTGAGCCTGAAATGATCCGCCTCCCATCTGGGGAGAAAGTGACTGAGTGAACCCAGCCGTTGTGGCCAGTCAGTGGTGCACTGAGTGCTGCCCCAGCCTCCGAGTCCCAGATCCGGATAGTCCTGTCATCTGAACCTGAAATGATTTGCCTCCCATCTGGGGAGAATGCAGCTGAACGAACACCGCTCCGATGTCCTGTCAATGTTTTCTGAAGACTTGGCCAGCTGCTCTCTGGTGAGCTATACCTCAGAACCCCTGGAAATCTGGGCCCAAAGTTCCTCTGCACTTGTGATTCCTTGGGTGCAAAAGGCAAGGCAGAAACATAAATGTGTGGTGTGCTTTGAGCTATGACTGGTGCAAATCCATCTACAAACCTCTGTGTGTCATGTAACAACAATTTGAGATCCTCACTGCCAACCTAACCGTTCCAATCAACAGCTGATACCCCCTTTCACAGGTAGCTCACCTCTGTTGCATACTTCTGAGCAGCTTTGAATATCTCACTTGCACTGTGGACCTGTTCAAGCAAACTGATCACCTCCAACCAATAGAGGAAATGAGTTTCCAACAATTCTCTCAATTTATTGAGAATATCATCATTTGGTTCTCCCCCACATAGATGATTGACCCAGTGTTGACTTGCATAGCATATTTCAGGAGACAAATATGTCTGCACACGGGTGGATAAGTCTGGGACCTCAGTATTCAAGAGGTAGGAATCTTGAAGGTGACAAATATTGAACTGAAGCTGGCTGCCAAGAACATGGAAGCAGCCAAGCGCCAGAGATTGATGATGAATCCTGCTCTCAATAGTCCAAGGATGATTCCCAGATCGGCTGGAGTCAATGAGGTAGTCACTGAAGGATGCATGAAGCACTTGTGCAGTTTCATCACCGGCACGGTACGTGACACAGCCTAGATATGCCAGCACCTTAGATGCAGTACCTGGCTCAAAGGCAAGCAGTGAATCCATGGCTTTGTCATGCAGAGGTGCTCTGCCAAGGACAATGCAACCCAAGATTCCACGGGCCATGAAAGCAAAGTCATCATCATTGGTCCAGGGACCGGAGCCTTGGAGTGCTATGGTGTACATTTCATCGAGGCGGCTTTCATCCTTGAACTCTCGAGTAAGTAATTTGGCTAGCCTCTTTTCAGGATCAAAGCCTCGCATAAAATTGCATGCTGTTGTTGCCCAGATAAACAGGCCACCTGAGCGCTCCACAAGTTGATCGATGGCAGATACTCCAGGCCATTCCTTGGGTATGTCATAATCCTCCTGAATGTCTTTGAATCGTGATTGGATGTACAAAGCAATATCTCCCCCAGGTTCAATACTGAGCGTCTGAGGAGTAATTTTGTCCTGAGCACGATGGAATGGACGAGTAATGTCGGCATCTGGACGGCTGGTAATGAGAAAGCGAAAGTAAGCAGGAAGGGTCGGGAAGTCAGCAGTGATAAGTGATATAAGAGTTGAGCGCCAGTCACTATCAGAGCACTCATCCAATGCATCCAGGATGATAACAACTGGCTTCTGCATATAAGGCTCTATGGATAGCGGACCTCGGAGTAGTGCCTCGAATTGGCTGTGAATAGGGGCATCAATAATGTCAGGCTTTCCTCCAATTACTGTGCAGAGGGCATTCCGGAAGTAGCTATTGAGCTCTGCCAATCTATATGCTATGGTGTGGAGGACTGTGGTTGGATTGCTGTTGGCTAGATTGTTCCGAGTGAAGAATATGAATGCACCAAGGTGACCCTGATCACGTAAACGCTCGGACAAGGTTGTGGCAATACAGCTCTTCCCAGAACCTGCAACACCAGAGAGCCACAGAATGTTGCTGCTACCAGAGGGTGTTGTCAACCAGTGGGAAATATGGCCCAAAATGTCTTCACGGGTCCCTGCAAGGCATCCTGAGCGTAGTGATGCATCATAAGAGATGTGTCTGAGTTTCCCGAGTGCCTCAGATTCATTATAATCTCTCCCTTGGACTGGTAACAATACTGTCAGCTTTTCTGCCAATCTCCTGAACTGTGGTGTCCAGCACTTACAATTCATTTGTGCGGTGCCACTACTGTAGTTGAGCAATAGTATTGGGAGAGGATGAATTAACTTACAGATGATTCACGATGAAGTGTTCAGCCTTGACATCATATGACATCCTGGGACCCTCCCCAAGACCCCCCTCCCCACCTTGTGTGCCCCCTCCCCCACCTTTGCCCCCTACGCCACCTGGGGAAGATAAGCAAAAATGTCAACTTACCAATTTTGCCACGCACCAGAGATGTTCTGATTGAATGTGTGGAATTCACTAGCCCGGTGAGACATTGCAGGCTAGTGAGGTAGTGACTCTGAGTAGAGTGTGGATCTTCAGTGCAATAGACGTGGAGGGGAAAGAACAAGGGCTGGCTGACAGCTCACTGACAGACACAGCCAGTGACACGTGGCTGCATGCCTCGTTTTCTAATTATAGGGTGCCGAACTTCGGGAAAATGGCTTAATCTTTTCATTTGCGAATATTGACACATTGATGAGATGGATGCAGACAGCGCATAAACGTAGTGTATTCTGCCCCTAATTTAAGACCATAGAAACCGATATTGCAGGACTGACTGAGGAGGGAACAGTTCTGCGCCATGAGAGCAAGAGTACAAGAGGTGGTGGCACGCGTGAAGTGCATTTCACAGGTTGTGTATGCCATCATTCATTCATCCTGTTGATGTTAAGCCCACGCGGATTCGGCATGTTAAGCCTAATCTTAGCTGGAATCAGAAATCCACCCGGAGGGTGCCGAATCTGCAACGGCCCGAGGAAGCCGAGAGTCATTGCTCAGAGGCTCTGCTGGCCATCAACCTGAGAGTACAACAGTCCGACATGAGAAGGACAGGGAAAATAAGACATACAGTACGCAATGACCGAGATGCCCGAGTTGTTCAGATTAATATTCCCACTGTGTTGGTATTCTGATGATGTATTTTTCTCGCTGACATGGATGTTCTGTGCCAACTTACACGAGAGAGGGGAGGGGGGAGAGCTCATTGACTTGGGGACTGGTGGTGAAGTACACCGCGACTGATGCCCAGTGTTCTGCGGCAAAGATATTGTGAGATGAATCAAAGTCCTGGCGCACCGTAGGATAATGGTGTGAACATCCGGTCGATCTTCGAACCCCTACCGGGTTTTTTTGAAAAAGAAATAGCCAACCATGATATATGAGTCTTAAAGACTACGTCGGCAACAAATATGAACTGGCCTGGCTCATGGTGCAGGCTCCCACCCGTTATGCTGCCGGTAAGTTGATTTTAACTTTTGCCATCTGAACCATGGCCAGCCGGAGATGCCCAAACGTTCCACCACAGGTTGGTCTGTTCAGGAGTGAACTTGCTTGTCCGCAATGCTGTAATTATAATTGGTTGTTGTCAATGTGAATGCTGACAACAAAAAAGGAAATTTGGAAGACACCAGATGGGTCTCGAGGGAATCGAATCCCCGCCGAACTGTACAGACGATAGTTGCCGCTCGATGTACCACCGACCCCTTCTACCCTAGCGAGCCAATATGTAATATGTGTTAGTAATTTGGCTGAACACACCTGAAGGTGTTTGAACTTTGTGAAGGCCGAACAGAAAAGTAAGTACACAAGCAGACTTTGTTGAAGGCGGAGAAGAGCGAGATGAGCGGCAAAAATAGGGCCTGAAGGCTTACAGTTCTTCTCTATGATAGGAGCAAGTGCCCGCCGAGCTCTTGAGTGCATGTCCCTCCCGTTCCGAGTACGAGTGTCGCAGAGTAGCTTTATTTATGGTAAACTGACTTGGAACACACCTTGTAGCCCGAGATGCCCGATTTGTTGAAAATATTGCACACTTTGCGCGCTGATCAGCGACTTCCGAGTTGGTGCGTACGCGTTCCCTGGGGATAGAGGTCTCTCTTGTATAGAATTCCTGATTAAAGAAAGAAACAGGGAAAAACGAAACAGAACGTCATTATAATGGTCTTGGGGGTGCGTGGTGTGCCGCTGACCCGGTTCAAGGCTAGTATTTTAAGAAGAGATTGGTATTGCCTAGTAGCCGAACCGGACACAAACACTCCCTCGGGCGTTGAGGTTTATTTCACGTTTTTTTGTCTCTTTCAGCGGGCCCGAGGTGCCCGATGCGCTCACATGCACAGAAGATTGAGTTTCTCCCCATCGTTGCAACTTGAGTATTAGTTGCGGGTTCTGAATTTGGAACAACAACAAAAAGAGAAAAAGGAGGTCGAAACAACTTGAATGAGACTCGAACTCTGGGAGAATCGAACCCTCACCGAGCACTCTCACTTGTACGTCGTTCGCGATCACGAACGGTTGGTGCTCGGTGTACCGCCGACCCGTTCTCACTCTATCAACTAGTAACAAACCCGAAGCGTCCGGTGTGCAACGAAATTCGGTGGTGAGTTCATTTCGAATTTCTTTGAACGACTCGGAGCCCGAGATGCCCAGCGGCCCGAAAAATTCTGGGCGGAGAGAATTATTAATTTAAGTAAGCCATGGATGAAGCATTGAGGTTTATCGGGCTACCGTTCCATGCGGAGGACACCTTCACCAGTGAAATAAAAACAAATCAACCAGATTTGGAGGTTTATGAGTCCTGGGGGGATCGAACCTCCGTCGCGCACTTGTTTGATCAATTCTGCAGTGAGTTGTGCGCGGTGCCCAGCAGACCCGTTTCTAATCCTCTTTCAACCTTTCCTACAGCCTGATTTTTCTTTGAAAAACTCGCTTCTCGACCAATTTTTCTACATCACCCATCAACAATCACCGGCCCGCCACCCGCGTGGCAGTGCCTACCTTCCTTGAGGACGTCGCGCATGCAGTCGCGCTCATCCAAGCTACATACGCGCCAGCATCCTGTTCCTCCTCAAGCTCCTCCTCTGCCAGCGCAATAAGCACCCTCCCATTGACTCTCCTGGCCGCGCAACGCACCCCCGCCGTCTGGGCCTTTGGACCTGAGCCCAATGTACGGTTCCTCGGCGCGCATACGGCGCATGTCAAGATTACGCGCAGGGAATTGCGTTGGCATTGAGGGAGGCGCTGGTGAGATTGCCGTGTGTACACCGCCGGCATGTCAGCGCGCTCGCCGCCGCTGGGCACAGAGCGCGTATATCCACGAGTTTGTGGCGGACGCGGCGGAGGATGTCGGGAGTGCGAATTTGTTGCCGCAGCCAAAGTGCGTCTTCCTTGCGTGTCATTATTTCTTACTTAACTATATTATGCGTAGATCCCTACGCGCCGCCGCGCCGCTCGTCCTCCAATCCATCTCCGCCATGCTCGCCTCCGCCGTAAAATTCCACACAAGATAATTCTGGAGATGTAGAATCCCTCCCCGTCGCCCTCGCCTGCCTCATCGCCTGGCTCCCCAATTGCCTCCTCCCGCAAGTGGGCGTCGCGGCGCTCGTTCCAGGGCTGATCACACGATTATCCTCAAGTTCTAACGCGTCATGCGACGCAGCCTCCACCACCCTCGCCGAGCTCCTCGCGCGCCCGCCCGTCGCGTGGGGGCCCGGCGTGTTGCTCGAGCCACTCATGGCGTGGGTTGCGGGCCCCTTCGCAGAGTACGCGTCCCCTTCCAGCGTCGGCGCGAACGCGGAATACGCGCTCCCCACCATCCGCGCGGACGCGTTGGAACCGCTAAAGATCCACGCGCGCCTCCTCCTCGCGGGCGCGGAGAGCGGCACTTCGTCGACGTCAGCACTATCCCCACAAACGCCTCCGCGGCGCAAGGTGGTGCTAGTGGGGTAACCGGCCAAGGAAGGAGTCGAGGCGAGCTCGCCCAGACGCTCGTACGCGTCATGTTGGCGCTGACGGCGGCGGATCCGGGTGGCGCGCCGCTTCGTGCATCCACCACGCAATCCACCCCTTTCGCGAACGAGGGGTCGACGCACGCGGCGAGCGGAGACGGATTCGCCTCGACGACGAATGGGAACGGGAACGGCGTGCAAGACGCCGACGCCGACTCGGATGACGAATACGCAGACAGCGAGAAGGACGGCATCCCCCCCGGCGGCCCCCTCGCCTTTTGGTTCGCGCTGCAGGAGGCGCTGTGGGAGGTCGATGTGCGTGACTGTCTACTTTTTTTACCCCTCGATTTCTACGTTTTTGGTATCGATTTCTACTTTTGGTATCGAGAGTTGGGGCTTTCCTTTGCAAGTCTTTCTTGCAGGCGTTCCCCGTTTCTCTGTATCTACTTTTCCTTTTCCTTTACTTTCTCTTGGATGCCGACGCGCACTCTTACTCGTGCTCGTGCGCGCGGGTATCCCAGCGCCGAGCGTTTCTTTCTTTCTCTTCGGGAGCGCGGGGGAGCGGGGATCGGACGGGAATCGTAGTCGGACGGGGAGCGGGCGTGCTTGTCCTTCCGCGCGGG
Organism: Mycena alexandri; assembly: GCA_029233265.1. Taxonomy (NCBI): domain Eukaryota; kingdom Fungi; phylum Basidiomycota; class Agaricomycetes; order Agaricales; family Mycenaceae; genus Mycena; species Mycena alexandri. Next base: position 139,552 of record JARJCM010000064.1, on the reverse strand, counting down.
CGTCCCAGCGCGGAGAATTGCACAAAGGCTCTTGTGCCTTTCTTTCTCTCTTTATTTAGCTTTCCTTCTTCCTTTTATCTCATCTCTTTGGGGAGCGCGGGGAACGGAAGTAGTGTGGGAGCGGGGAGATCGGCGGTGCGTGGGTGGGCAGTGTGGACGGTATGGGCGGCGACGCGTGTACTCTCGTCCCCTTGCCCGCCTCGGAGATTGGACGTGAGCCGGGACGTGCGTCTCGCGCGCTCGCTCGCTGCCTGGCGTGCGGATGTGCGTGGATGGCGGATATGGGCGCAGACTGCAGCGCGGCGGTCCCGATTTTATCTTTCGCTGCCGCCATTTTTTTTTTTTTAACGCAGCCGCGGGACGTCCACATTTTCCTCTTTTTCCTTCTCTTACTTGCTCCTCTCCCTCCGCTCATCCGCACCACACCTTTGCGTGGAGACTTGTGTGTGGAGAGACTTTGTGGAGACGCGGGTGTGGCTTTGGGAGCGTCGTGGTTCCCATCCGTGGCTCGTCCTGCGCCATGCGCAGCAGGCGTTACGGACGGCACTGAGGCTAAGACGACTCTCGTTTCGTCTCGAGGGCACCCGCGTAGCCGGCGGACGTGCCTGCGTATGGCTTGGATCCTGATTTTTCGACTCGGACCCTTCTTTCCTCATGTACGCCGCGGTGTGGTCCAGATTCACAAGCGGATGCGTGTGCGAGGCGGCGAGCGGCGTGTGCACACGCCTCTTTAGGATGGAGGTGTGGCGTCGTGCGCGACGGGCGCAGTCTCTTTCTCCCTTTCCTTTGTTTCCTTTTCGTCGACTTCCCCTCTTTTCTTCGTTCCTTTCTCCTCCACCCTCTCTAGGCGCTCTTACTAACCCAGCCCTCCGTCTCCCGCAGGTCGCCAACGCCTATCTCTACCCCTTCTCCTTCCCTGCGTTCTCATCCTCCTCGTCCTTCCCCACCACCCCCTCTCCGCCTTCTCCGCCCCGCCTTCCCCAGCACCCCCATGGCCCAAGTCGACATGGACCACGAAGACCCCGAGCACTCCGCGGCCCCGGCGGCGTCGGGGGGACGCCGCGGACGCCCGGTGCCAACTCGGGGGGTGTACACGGGAGCGGGAGCGCGAGACCAGGGCTGACGACTGGCGGAGGAGGAGGAGGGGAAAGGGGGAGCTACGCGTTCGCTTCGACGCTGATACCACCGCCGGCGTTTGCGCGGCAGGGGAGCTCGGGGTTCGGGTTCTCTGGGACTGGGGGTGGTGCGGGCGGTGCGGGTGGGAGATGCGTTCCCCAGCTTTGCGTCGACGTCGACGGCTGCGTGGGCTAGATCGCCCCTTCGAAGCCGACGCCGACGTGGACGCACCGAAGCAAGAAAGAGAGAGCGGCGCAGAGAAGGCGCGTACGGCGCACGCGCGCGCGGCGTATGTGGCGCTTGTGCGGATACTGAAGGGAAATATCGTTTGTGGGAGGGGGTGGGGGCGGGGTGAGTGGCTGCGTTCTGTTTTGACCTTCATGTTATGTCTGTTGTTGTAATACAGTTGTATTCGGGACGCCTGCTGCGGGGCGCACTTTTACTCTACTTCCTGCTTTGCCTTTACTGTGTACCCGTCTTCAATCACACCCTCTTTACGCCATCCCCTTCCTGACCGCACATAACCTCGCTTCCCTTCAATTAATATGTCGCGGACGCTAACGCATCACCACAAGTACTACGTCCTGCGGGACGACCTGCTTACGTTCCTCATGGCGGACGCGGCGGCGGGGTTGGAGGTGGGGAGGGCGTGGGAGGTATGTCTTTGTTTTGTGTTTTCTGTCTTCATTTCCCGTCGTGTCGGCGTTTCGCGGGGTATTGGATATCTCGAGGTGCCGACGCGCGTCCTACTTGTACACATGCGCGTACACGTGGGCTGGGATTGCGAGCCAGATACATTGTGTGTCTCTCCCTTCGTCTTGTCCACCATCTTGCTTTCACTCACTCTCCTCCAGCCTGCTTCGCCCATTTACTCGCATCCACAGACGATCGGAGCCCCCCTCCACTGGCTCCGCGCCGTGCACGAGGCGCTCGACCTCGTTTCCACGCCCATCACCACCTCCTCCTCGGGCACACCGAGCATATCGGGCACGCAAGCGGCGCTGGCGCGGCTGTTTGGGAGCGAGGTGTGGTGACGGTTGCCTGCGAGTGCTGCAGCTGCGAACGGTAATGCCGGAGCAGGGAGTAATGGGCAAAGGCAGAGGAAGGGGGAGGCGGTCGCGGTGATGCGGATACGGAGGACGGCGTTGGGGCTTGTCGGTGAGTCTTGCGTGTTTTCTGTCCTCGCCCGCTAACACCCACCACCCACACAGACACCTATGCCAACTAATTCACGACGCGCGCGCCCGACGCGCCGCTCCCGCCGCTGCAGTACCTCGTTTGTTGTAGTCTGTTGATTCCCCTTGTCATTTGATCGGGGGGTCCCTTTGTCAAATTCTCGATGTTGGATTGCACTTCAGGACGTGTACAGTATTCCACGTGTTTTCTGCTTGATTTCTACTCGCTCATTGAGTTCCGATAACTTCTTCTCTTACAATTTTCTGCAGAGTTGAGAAGCACGATGCCGGACTTTGATGGCTTGGCTCCTGACCTGGCTGACCAAGCTATGCTTTTCCTCTGTGCCCAACCTAGCACCCAGCAAATATTCTGAAGAGGCAGATCATGAGTGGGTATGATTATGGGAGGATCTGCTTTTAAGCTTGGGTGAATTGACATGTTGGAGCTACTAAATGGCAACTAAATGGCGAGAGTTCCGGGTCAGGATGGAGGAATTTGACCATGCAAACAAACATGAGTTCTGCAGCCGAATTGGTTGCCAGAAGAACCGCGGTAAAATGTGCTGAAAGACTAGACCTCGTAGGGAAAAAAGGCAGAAGTCGACCTGATCCCAAGGGGGTGCCGGGCCGTGAATGCCGGACCCGGACCAGGGTGGTTGGTTCGGCCGTGAGGTTGAAAAAACAAAACTGGGAGTCATTTATTTTTGGCTGGGAAATAGTCCAACAGCGTAGTTCTGAACATTTACATACATTTTGAGTGTCACATACATCCCGCCTACCCCAGCATCCTGAAAAATACCGAATCGGTTGGAAATTGTGATGGCCGGGAGTGTCGGGATCAAAAATCTGCTGATCCAAACCCGAATCGCCATCAAAAAGCTGGCAGGGAGGAGAATGGCTAAGTTTACTATCGATCGCCCAGAAGTGCAAGACTTTTTTGATGGTCCGCCTGTGAGTTTACTACAGATACTTAGCCTCTCGGCTTTCTCAAGTAGCATTTGGTACATCTGAATATGCATAATCCCAAGCGGCTTAATTTTTTAGGCTCACACTCCTCTGATAACTAAATTCCCGGCTACCGGAAGTTGGTTCAGACCGCCTGACGGTCCGGACAAATTTCCGTTCACCCGAGATCTGACGGGAAATCTGCCGAATCTGTTATTCCGAAATCAAATGAGAAATGGGGAATTTCGGAGTGCGTTCCGAGTCTCCGGATACGGCACGTATCGGCTCCCGTCTCCGCACCATGGAAATGGGTAGGGCAACACAGCGTATCAGCGGCGCGGAAACGGCCGCTGATACATCTGATTTTGGGCGCGTGGATACGCCATCCGAAAGTCGGAGTGTCGGCATGAATTTCAACTTGACGGAAACGAGTTGTTTCGGCTCGGATTTCCACTCACCGGGAACCGAAGCCGAGACAATTTGTTCCCGTGAATTTCCACAAAGCGGAAACGGATCAAATGAATTTCCGCAAAGCGGAAACGAATCAGACAGATTTCCACAAAGCTGAAATTTACGGAAACGAGTTGTTTCGGCTTGGGTTTCCGGCGAGTGGAAATCTGAGCCGAAACGACTCATTTCCGCCACGCCGAAACTCATGCAGACACTCCGAGTTTCGGATGGCGTATCCACGCCGCGGATATCAGACTTATCAGTGGCCGACTCCGCGCCGCGGATACACCGTGTTCCCCGGCCCATTTCCATGGTACGGAAACGGAAGCCGAAACGTGCCGTATCAGGGAACTCGGAACACATTCCGAAAGGCCCGATTTCCTGTTTGATTTCGGAGCAACATATTCGGCACATTTCCCATCTGATTTCGGGTCACCGGAAATGTGTTCGGACCGTTAGGCGGTCCGAACTAACTTCCGATAGGCGGAAATTTAGTTATTAGCGGAGTGTCAGTTGAAGATAGAGCAAGGATGCCGAAAGTGGTCACTTATTTTGGCGGGGAAATGACTAGGAAGTGCAAGATTTGATGGACACCCCTTTTGATTTTTAGTGGCCTCAATTATTCTGGAATGTGTCCAGAAACTTGATAGGACATTGCTATGTAGCTTACAAGTCTTCATTCTTTTTTCTGAGGCAAACTGTTTGAACTGGGGGAGGAAATCCAAAATCTTGCACATCAGGGTCATCTTGCACTTCTGGGCGATCGATAGTATCTATTCTATGTCCTGGTTGTTCTCTGACCATACAGTACTTAAAGCAGTAGCCTCTTCTCACTTGTTGAATGCATTCCTACCACATCTGGAAACACATTCTGGCGGAATAGAGATGCCATATCCAGGATAGACGCAGAACTCTATGATAGACCGGTATAGACAGATAGTAAGTGATAGACACGGTCACATGCGGATAGACCGGCGATAGACTCGGGTAGAGATCTTCGCGCGTGCGCCAACATTTCCGGGCTTCTATTCTCCCATCTGGACGTTCTGATGCTCCTATGTCAAGATCTTGCATTGCCCATTGATGAGGTGGTTGTCACTTCTGACTTGTAAAAACTGCGCCAAGTCCGTTGCCGAGAGGGTATATAAGTCCGGTGTCGTCTCACCGTATGAATTTGCCTAGCCCCCCCCCCGTTCTTACTTCTTCGCACTGCCAGATCTGGAGTGGGTCATTGTTCTCTGGGTCTTAGTCTCCTCTAGCACGACCATTGGTAAGGTCGCCGTATCATTATTCCGTTCCTCGAGTAGTAGTTTGCCCTCGTAGTTGAAAATCTTATATATTATGCTACCGTAATGTCCTATACTAGCTCCGAATAACCAATACCAATGCTACACTCTTCTGCTACTCCTGGTTCCCGCAAGAAAGAAAATTGGATGCCAATGAGCGCGAAAGAAATGGACAAGTGAGCAATTTGATTCGGACGAACTCAACATTTGGATGCCGTAACAAATCTCTACGCGAGTGTATCGGTCTATCCCTCTAGTGTCTAGCCAAGACCACCATAGACAATGGGCATTTCCCAGATGCACAGGCATACATTTTACCTCTAGAATAGGATATTCTTGGAGGATGCTACTCTATTGTATGATATACAAGTGCTAGCCGGGGCGCGAAGCGCCCCGGCAATCCCCTGATAAGAGAGTACATGAATCTGATATCATATATATACAGTAATAATTCGTGCCATACAATATTAGAAGTACTGGTCATGTCGCCGTGATATTTAGTATAACTACAGTCAATCACCGGTCCTTGCACGAGGTTTTGAAAACTGCGGAATTTCAGTGGGAAATGAGCCATTTGGTTCAAACCAAAGTATGTAGGAGACATGTATGTGTCCATAGAGGTCCGACCTGCACAAAGAATTGGTTAAAACCATCAACTTTCTCGAGTTTTGGGCCGATTGGTCCGGCCCCAATTTTCGGTGATCTCCACTCCTTGCAAATCTGCAGAAAATGGACCGGGAGCGCTGCTTGAGTGGGAAATTTTACTAGGGGCATAATTTTAAGAGTCAGATCTCCTGTTGCATGGTTTCACCCAGACCCCAAGTGACATCCTGTCAAGTTGTGCACAAATCAGAGTGCCCCAAAAATGTTCCCCTAAGAAGTGTGAGCAACTCGAGATGTGCCCCAAATGATAAGGCAGAATGGACGAGCACTGAAACCAGGAGCTGCTGGATAGACGGGTATTAGGCCCCCGCCGTGAGTGAGAATGGACCCGAGTCAAATCTCAAAAAGCCTGAAGGCGGGGATGAGTCGCTTCCACAGAATCGTGATATCTCAACTTGCGTACCTGATTTTGGGCCTGCGCAATGCAGGGGTGATTCATGAGACTGGCAAAGCCGATATTGATGAGATGAAGAACCGGTGGCTTAAGGTGTTGATCAATAGCCTGGACACTACTCACGAACTCAAACAGATGTGGTTCAAAGGCAATTTCGGCGGGCTTAGTGCTAAAAACACGGGGCAAAGTGATCCTGAAGACTGGCGACGTTGTAGGATATCGATAACGGGCAATCAAGTGTGTTGTATACCGTCCGGAGTCTGCTGAAGGAAGCCCCATAAGACAAGGGAGACAAAACTGAGTGGGGTAAAATTGGTCCGCGAGGTTCCAAGTCCCTGACGTTCAAGAGCATGTATGCGGACGACATAATCGGAAGCGTGGGCATCGTGGCAACGGCGAGCGCATGAACAGTGTCGTTTTCTTGCATTCCGGACAGCACGCTGTGCGCAATATGTGGCGTCGGGCTTGGCGTCGGGTTTGGAGATGGAAAGAGCTGAGCAGAGACACAGAGGAAGCTGAGAAACAATATATTTAAGCTCTTTTAAGCTGTGGAAGAACCAGAGGTAATTCGTGCAGGATGGGAGGAAGGAAACCTGAGGAGGAAGCACTGACGTGCGTCCAATCAAAGGTCGATAGCTTCTACGTCAAGCAAGTGTAATCCAACGAGGAATTTCAGCTTCCGGGTACTCAATTTCGTCGGGGGAAGTGAGGGGAAAAAGTTTGTAAAAGCAGTCAAATTGACTGCACTTGTGCCAATTGCTTTGCACACAGTTGAACTGAGTGTGTCGAAAAGCAGTCAAAAATAATGCAGTCGGATCAAATGTCCGAAATATAAATCAATTGCTTACACACTTGATCTGACTGCGCGTACTCTCTACAGTGCCAACCCCGCCCCACAACGGTATGAATCCTGCCCGGAACCTCATCCAGTGCTCCTACTCACTGCAGTCCTCCCAGATACAATGCATTCTAGCAATAAATCCTGGGTTCATGACGGGGGCAGCGCGGAGAACTTGCGGAGAACAGCGGTTATGCAGGGTGCGTGACTGGTTTTCTTCCCATTCATTATTTTCAAGCTAATAATAATTTCTAGCCCGCCAGCCTCGAAACCGTTCAGTATGGAAACCCGGAGCACCACGCTTTTTAAGCGAGGTCCGGCAGTGATGCCGTGTGATGACAGATCGTTTCGGCTTACGGGACCCCGAAACCAATCGACAACCGCAGAAGAATCTGTGTAATAGAGAGTTGCAGTGAAAAGGAGTACACTAAATTGTTGACTAACTACCATTGCAGTCAAAAGGGGAAAAAACAAAGAAGAGGTCAGAGTTTCACAGAGAGAGTTTCACATGACAGGCCGTGAATCGCGATCGTGTTTCAGTGCAGTCCGGTGCACGAAAAGGTCTGGTACATTTCTTTCTTTCCCATCTTTCTGGAATATGCACTCACTCAATGCTTTTTGCACAAATTCTCCTTCATGATATTTGCGAGAGGCCCGGTTTAATCCAGTGCTTTGGGTACTAATTTATTTCAGTCAATGACCAAAGCATTCATCGTGAAGCCTCTGTCCCACCTGTAGAAGTCATTGAAGCACCTGAATCACAAACACCAGATATTCTACATCTGATCTCTGCCCGGGATTCCGTGTTGCACTCGGTCAAAAGAAAGAAAAACTGTGTGTCAGCAATGTCGCAAATATATCCATTTAAAGGTTAGGCGGGGAAAGTCAAAACTAGTGATCGGGTTGTGATGCAGGCGGGCAAGATGACTGCTACAATGCATGTATATGAGGACCCAAGCCATCTTGGCTGCGAGGTAAGCAATCTTTACTGAGCCGAAGCTGGTTGGAAGTTGGTTGAAGTTGGCATTGGGTGTTGGGGAAAGATTCAGTATTCAGACGTGATTTATGCATGTTTTTAAAAAGAGGTACTAGATCATTGAAATGAACGTTTAAGCAAAAACTAACTGTAATCAAGTACTTGGACTCGGAAATTGGCAGCCAGAGTTGAATTTAATCTTGAGGCAAAAGTTTCAGCATCGAAGAGTTGTGTCATGGCTGAGGACGTGAAGAGGACATTTGTGAGCTCAAGGTTTATTCAAACAAACATTGAGGCGAGTATTGACTTGTGATAAAGGACTCAAACGTGAGAGTTCCGACGCCGGCGGAGCGGGTGTTCTCGAGCGGGAGTCTCACCGGCACCAAGTGGTGCAACTCCTTGACCACCGAGCTCTTTGAGGCACTTCAATTGTTAAAAAGTGCGTACCGTGATGGCCACATCAGTGCCGGGGCTCTCGCGGCGAGGCATCTTGCCGCCCTTCTTGCAGAACTTGATGCTGACTTCGGATTCACGGCTGAGAAGGATGAGAAGGATGAAGATAAGTTGTAATTACCGGTAGATAGGCTGAATTTTAACTAAAATTGCTCGGGAAAAAAAATATGTTCAGTTCAGCGTTCGAACGTCCCTGAACGCCGAACCGAACCTCTTGTTCAGGTTCAAGGTTCGGACTGCGCTCAAACCAAACGTGGAGTTCGAGTTCAGCGTCTACATAAATGTGGCCCGAACTCGAACCGAACCGAACCTGGCCAGCACTAGATAGCGGGCTCTGCCGCGGCACGCGGGCTTACAACGACTATCCACCAAGCCAAGTGAATCCATCGCAGTGGTTTTCAGAAAGCTGTGGGACAGAGGGATGGGTGTCGGTTTCGGGGTCTCTCTACCCGAAATGGCTCATCACATCAGTTGTTATCATTCGGCATCGCGGCCGTGCCTCGCTAAAAAGCGTGGTGCTCCGGGTTTCCATAGTTCAGCGCTGACACCCCCTCAACTAGTTTCTTAGCGGGTTGGATTGGTGCCCCTGGCAGCTCTCCGACGGCGGCACTGTCGACTAGCACGAAAGGGGATGGTTCATCCCAGTATGTACCTTCAACCGCGTTCCTGGACAATCTTACGGCCCGTTATCACCGGTCACCAGTTTGATCAGTTACCTATCTCCGTTACCAAATAATGTATTAGCCTAACTTAAGTTATAGGCGGTTCGACCGCATCCAAGACTCAAGTTCCAGTAGGACTTAAGTTCCTATTAGTGTGGGCCAGGGCTATACTATAGGCATACTATACCCTGTACCAAATGGAACTTAAGTTCTTAATGCCGCTTAAGACATCGACAGAACTCAAGTTTCAGTGAGTCAAAACTCAAGTTCGTAATTCCAGTTCAGTCGATACAAATATACCACAGTACTTAAGATATGAGTGAGTCCCAAACTCAAGTTCCGCCACAACTCAAGTCCTGTCCACGAACTTAAGTCCCGCCACAACTCAAGTCCTGTCCACGAACGTAAGTCCCGCGATAGTTTAAGTTCCGTGCGCAGACTTAAGTTTCGCCCATGACTCAAGTTCTGTGAATGTCTTCAGTCTCGTCCCATATTGTAGATAAATTAAAATTGTACCCCTTTGTAGACTTGGATTTGACTGGACTCCTCGCAACATACTCGAAGCTGACATTCGTTAGTGCCGCCACACTCTTACGAAGAACTCAAAACTTACCTAGGTTTGACCTTCTTGCCAGTAACGGCCGCGGTGAGTTTCTGCTGACGCTCCAATTCAGCCTCCTATGAATTCAAATCAGCCGCGAACAACACAAGCTGACGAAGGTTTACTTGAGGTGTTTGGCGCTTTCTAGTGGCCTGCCGCTCTACACCTGCCTCCTCCGGGACCAGCTGAACCTCGGCCTTGCGCTTTCTCGGCTTCTTCGTATTTGCCCCGGATTTCCCCTGCTCCCCATTACCTGAACGACCAGCGTCCTCCTCTGCCTCCCGCATACGATGCGCATCCTCCTCCACCTGCTTGACACGTGCGCCCTCCTCCTCCCGCTCATGACGCGCATCTTCCTCCACCTGCTTGACACGCACCGCCTCCTCCTCCTCCTCCCGCTCACGACGCACGTCCTCCTCCACCTGCTTGACACGTGCCGCCTCCTCCTCCCGCTCACGACGCGCATCTTCCTCCACCTGCTTGACATGCACCGCCTCCTCCTCCTCCTCCCGCTCACGACACACGTCCTCCTCCACCTGCTTGACACGCACCGCCTCCTCCTCCCGCTCACGACGCGCGTCCTCCTCCACCTGCTTGACACGCGCGTCCTCCGCCTCCCGCTCACGACGCGCATCCTCCTCCACTGCTTGACACGCGCCGCGTCCTCCTCCCGGTCGCGACGTGCTTCCTCCTCCACCTGCTTAACACGCGCCGCCTCCTCCCGCTCACGTACTACCTTCTGGTCTTCCAGCATATACAGACAATATTTGACAAGGATGTTGCGAGGAAACATGCTGAGTGCGGCTAGCGAGAGAGAGGAAAGGCGGAAAGGAGTTATAGGAGTGCCGCTAGCAGGTTTAGTTTAAATAAGTGGACGGCTAGCCGGGATCCTGTATGATGAGCAGACCCAAGACAACCGATCAGACTTGTCAAAACACGTTGAATTGGCAAAGTACTATTGGAAGATAAGGGGCTGAGGGAAACTCAGAGCGGTACCACTAGGATACTTGTAACGAAACAGAGTCCATGATGAGCTAGGTTGAGCTAGCGAAGTGTGCCCTGTTGAAGGACAAGAGATAGGGGTACGGTGCACGAATACGAGACAAGTTGCGAAGGAGTGTTTTCGATCGAAGGTTAACGTTGATCGGTTGGATGCTGGCTCGATGCAAAGGAATGTGATGGTCGAAATATGATCGGTCAGAAAAATCTGGCTGAAAAGATTAAGAGATCGGTCGTTTAGAAGGGTTGAAGTGGCTCACTAGGTAACTAGTGGGTCAGGAAACCATCGATGACGCCTTCTTTGATCCTAACGCGGACGGCAGCGAGTCTCTCCAAAAGATGAGCGCGGAGCTGGAAGAAGTGTTGCATGCGGAAGGCCGCAGCAGATACGTCTTGGACCAACTCGGCCTCGCGACGCTGAAGGAATTTAGGGTCAACAAGCAGAGAGTCGCCAGCGTCCAGGAGCTTCGAAACACTATCGACGACGGCTTGGATAACGTCTTTGACACGAGCTAGGCTAGCATAAATAAATGCAGTATAGATCGAGAACGGACTAACCTGGGACGGCAACATCAGCCTCGACATCGTGGGTTTGAGACTTCTTGCGACAGCGCTTGTGGGAATTCTCTGGAGGTGTAACGATAGTAGCAGCAGGAGCCTATTAGCAGTTCAGGATGATACAAGGCGAAAATAAAGGAAGCTAGCTCACCCGAGTAGCGGTAGCCGGCTCCGCCTGAGGAATTGGGCGTGAGCTAGCAACGCAAAAAGGAGGGATAATATGTACCTTTTTGCCAGTCTTCTTCTGAATTAAATGCGGGTTGAGTCCTAGCGTCTACGAAGAAGCAACTAGAGAACGAACTTTCTTAGGTTTCTTGGCTTCCTTGGAAGGAAAGGCAACGGGGTCGTCGATAATGATCACCGAGTCGTCCTTGCCATGCGAAGTGCCAGAATTACCAGGATCGTTAGCAGAACCAGCCTTTAGAGGGCAAGTAAGCACGGCATGCATAGATGAAGTACAATAGCTGCAGGTAGCCACCTAGAAAGTGGTGGTGAGCGAGAAAAGAAATTAGCAAGTTCGAAGGAACTGGCCGTTTTCTTGAAGTGGAGCGAGCTAGGCACCGATCCGGAGCCAGCACCAGGGCCAGTGTTGGAGCTAGTACTATCCTTGTCCACGTCCATCTTTAAACCGTTAAAGTTGACGACGAGATAAGTGACGTCTGATGAATACCTCGTCAGTAGGAGCGCTAGGAGCAACAATCTCCAACACACTCTTCGCCTCGCCTTCAGACTCGGAAGGAGGAGCAGGAAGCTCGGCAGGAGACAGCTAGCAGGAAGAAAGATCGCGAATTGAGTCGAAGAAACAAGCTATCGAAAGAACGCACCTGAGCCTTGGCTTTGCTGCGGACAGGAGGCTTTCTATCGCGAAGTTTCTGAGGTTGCTCTTCATGGAATTGAAGCATCCCGTTGATCTCTGCCATATGGGCAGCGGGAGCCTTGTAACCATTTTTGACGGCAACGGCGACCGAGTCGCGAAGCGTATAAAGGGCCTCTCGAGTTGACTGATAGGGAGCAAGTATGAGGGATTCCTTGAACGGAGTGAAGGCGGCCTGTGAAGGCATTATAATATCAGCGAACGTCGGAAAAAGTGACTATAGAGTACTCACACAATGATCCACGGCATAATCCAAAGTACGATGCCTCAGAGTAGCAGAGACATCGGAACTGAGGCTCTGGAAGTCGGTGACGGAAGATAGCACCTCGGAAGACGCATTAGAGAGAGCAACAGGCGGAACGCGGGGAGGCATGGCCTGTTGGGTCGAGAACGAGACAAAGTCTCGGACGCTAGCAGGGCAGCTTTTATGCAAAACCGCTTGATAGCATGTTGGTTTGTGCAGATGAGATAGAGCTAGCGAGCAGAAAACAGCTGACTAGCTGAAACTGATTGGTATATGCTCTGAACCTGTATGGAAACGCTTAACCGGGGCCGGTTAAATGTTTAGTAAAGGGGAGAGGGCAGATCGCCACAAGGGAAGGCTAGGCGTGTGATACAATATGCATGCTTAAATTTATTTTTGAGTGGTCAATAGCTGTGTGCGCGAGTTGCTATAAGTTCCAATAGATAAGGTGGAACGCTAGGTTCAGTTCTTGAACGCGGCAGAAATGCAAGCGGTCTTGGATTGTATCTAAGTGTAAGGCTGAACTTCTCAGTCGCTCTTCCCTAGAAATAAGGTCGAGAGTACACAGAGATCCTGCCGGAACCCATGGAGTCGGAGCGCTATTTGCAAAAATCAAGCTAGCTGTGCAATTTGGAATACAACTGGATCCGCTAGCCCGCATGGTGGGTTTGATACGGAACAAGAACCATTTCCAAAATGCACTGCGAAGGTAGTAGTTGAGGTAGACGAGGTTTACCAAGGCAAGCAGCATGAAGGAAATAGCTAGCGCACTAAGCTAACTAGCTGTGACCAGAGGCTGGCTAAGAAACGAAAGGACAGACAAATCGAACTAGCTAAGCGATGATATTGATGATCGCGAAGCTGCCAAGATAGAAGGACGTGGTAACCCCAATCAGTAACGATCAGCGGGAACGCTTGGACCGGGATTGATGAGCTAGGCGACGTCAGTCGCTAGGCAGGGTGAAACGAGACTTTCAAGAGACGTCTGAGATATCGAATGGGGCTGGTAACAGATGCATAAACAATGAGCTATCAATGTACAGGGCTAGCTAGCTGGAAAACACCGTCTAGTGACTATTTATAGTAGACTTTATGGGTAAAAAGAAGGCTAACAGGCAGCGAAGTGAATGAACAAAGAGCAGACATGCAGCTGGGGAATCTACCTTGAAAAGTCTTGTTTAATATCGTCAAAGGGTAAGGCTAGCCCACTAGCTTTATACTGGAGGACACTGGTAAGTACTTTACAAGATTAGTGAACTCGCGCGGTTAAGCGATGAGGTGTTCATTTTATGACGTTTTGTTTCTATTCAAATTTGGAGAAATAAACTGGCATAGGTTCAAGTTGAGGCACTTATACTAGCTAGCGTGGTGCACGCAGAAAGAAAACAGTCGTCAGAAGCTAGCATCTTAGACATTTGCAGTTTTCACAAGTTCAAATTCTCACGTTTATTCACACTTATGAATATGGCAGAATAGTTGGATTCGGGGAACTAGCTACGTTACAACTACTACAAAGACTATGATATTCGTATCCTAGCTTTTGAGTCTAAGTAGTGTGTAAGTAGTAAAAAGCAATTGGGACCAGCGACCACCTGTCAGTCCCAACTAAAGGGTCATATTAGACCTAGTTTGTCCCCCCTAAACTAGGTCTAACTAGATGCCTCTAAGGCCAATGTCCTCCCTATGACTACCCTACGGGGACCCTGGGGGACCCAGGGGACACCTGTCTACCCTAGGAGGGGGACACAGATACCAAGTGTGGGGGACTGGGGGGACAGTGATACCCACTACCCGCTGTGGGGGGACAGGGACGTCTTGAGGGGACATTGATACCCGCTACCTGCTGTGGGGGGACAGGGACGTCTTGAGGGGACAGATACCAGGTACTGGTGGTGTAGGGGACAGGGACGTCTTGAGGGGACAATGATACCAGATATCAGTGGTGGGGGGACCTGAGAGGGACACATATACCAGGTACAGGTGGTGTGGGGGACAGGGACGTCTTGACAGGACAATGATACCAGATATTGGTGGTGGGGGGACCTGAGGGGGGACACAGATACCAGGTACTGGTGGTGTGGGGACAGCAACGTCTTGAGGGGACATCAATACCTGGTATCGGTGGTGGGGGGACACAGACATCTTGAGGGATCACTAATACCAGGTCGGAGGGGGACATTTTACAAGGTGGCCACAGTGGGGTGGACATATAAGCCAAATGTTTTATATAGTTAGAACAAAGAATGACTAGTCCTCAGAGACCATGTCAGCTTATATGGTCAGAACAGTACAACAAAAGGTGGGCTGTACTTGATGCCTAGTTGCCTTAAATGGTAATATTAGTTGAAAAAAACTGGCTCTAAGAAAGTAATTTGGATTTTGTGGGCTAACAGGGCCACCACTTGCAAAATGCCATTAACAACTCTTGTAGCACTTGGTGAGCTCTATGAGATGGGTATAGGGATCAGAGCCTTGGCCGATGACCTTCCCTTTTGGGACACTCCCACTTCTTGTCCCAAAAAGGAAATTTTCGACATCAGCTCTTCCCTGGCTCATACTTTGACCATTCTTCGGTAATGGCCCTGCCGGGCGGAGCCTGGATACGTCGCTTTATAAGTACAGAGTTCCTCTATTCAACCAATTTCGAGAACAACAACTCTAGCGGAGTGCTTTCAGTTGGCTTTAAGCGAGCTCATACCACAAACACAATCCTTCCTTCCCCTTCGTCTACATGCAACGACCCAGGTTCCAATGTCTCCTGCAGCCCCAAAGAATAAGTGACGGAGCGCCGCCTGGCTGGGGACCGAGCTTCGAATGGATGAAAATCGGGAAAATCAACCAATCTGAATGTGATGAACACATCTCTATCTCTATCACGCGTGCAAGCAAGGCCAGCTCCCTCATTAAGACACACCGAGAATCAGGCAGTAGGTGCCTTCAAGGACATCAATGCGGCCCCCGGTCACTTCCCGAGACTATCCCCCCCTCCATTCGGAACCCGGACACCTAAGAGAAAACGACCGATAATTTTATTACTATTTCGCTTGTCGCAATTCTGCGGCACACAGTCATTACCACGCCTTAAAATGGTGTGGACCACATTTTTATTTCATGTAAAACGGCCAGTTATTCGTCGAGATATGGTGATCTTGCTGTTGATGTCCGAGGTAACAGATCAAATCCTGATTGCCAGGCTTATGCCGGCCCGGCTGATTCTGCTGTGACCTAGGACTTTGCATGCTCAACCTATGGCATATGTCCTAGCTTCTACCCAAAGGAGGTCCCTGGGCATTGCTTAGAAAGGACACAAGGGGGGGGATTCTTTGACCGAGGGGAGGCATTGAATTGGGCCGTCATGGCATAACAATTTCGAGTTTTGTGATGGTCTGAAGAGCATATTGCCTCTAAACTTTGCAAGGACATTCAGATTACATTATTACATCCTCTAAAGCCGTCACACCGAGTTCAACCACCCAGGACATTAGGGAAGTCAAAGATCAATTCGACACACTGATTCACAGGCCGATTCTGCTGTCGAATCGGACCCGATTCATCAATGCTTAATCGACATCAAAAGCGGCGCTTTTTGTCAATTGGTGTGAATCAGTGAAGCGACTCCAGAGGAGCACTCACATAATCGGTGTCGATTCAGCTTTGAATCACTCGTTTGATGTCACAGTGAATCAGCTTCAACTCGAATCAAGAATCGGACAACAACTGCACCGGTCAAAGTTGAAGCAGCTTCATGACCAATTCTAATTTTTGAATCGGTTCAGAATCGACGTTTAATCGCCTCATGAACCAGTCTCCGAATCTCATCTTTGACTTCCCCTATTAATCCTGGAGCATGAAATTGGGGAAATAGGTCAAAAATTGCAAATTCGCACCTCCCGCAAACTTCTTGCCGGCGCTACATCGGAAGTATATGAGGTGGCGAACCTTTGGGACTTGGGGATGTTAGGCCACATCATACTGATTATGTAGAGGCAAAAATGTCCCGAAACGAGCCAGTATTGGATGCGAACTTAGTGTTTGTCCGAGATGCAGGGGGGGGTGGGGATAGTAACGAGCTCCGCTGTAAGGTAAATCAACGCTCAAAAATTGGTCTTCAACACTCTGTCCTGTAAGGTAAATCAATCTGAAATCCAGGAGACTGCTCCATTGTAAGGTAAATTGTGCGGAGTGCAAGAGAAATTTTCGACGACAATAATCAGTAGAAGCGGAGTGAACTGCAATTTTTCGATCCACTTCGGTTTATCAGCTAATTTTAGCGCCGAAACTTGCTCCGCTGTAAGGTATATCAACGCTAAAACGGCCCAAAATTGTAAGGTAAATCGACAGAAATTTTGGGCTTTTGGCGGAGCTAGTTATGGGTGAGTGACCGGGGGGCAGTTGGCGACTTTTCGCCCTGGTCACGTGCGCCCAGAAAGGAAATTCGCGTGTCCTATTTGGCTTTTTCACTAAATGCAGTAACTCAGACGCCAGACGCCGGAGAGTTGTGACAAGGCTAGGAAGGCCATTGTTCTCTATGCCACTTATCAGCAGCAGGACTGAGGAAAAAACAATCTTCACCATGGAATTTAGCAGCAGAGTATTCAATAAATAAAGGAGATTGTGAATAAAGTGAATAAGGCTCCATTCGGTACGCGTTACTTAGCGTGATTTAGGGTTACTTCCGAGCATCATCACTTCGGGGCTCGGGTTTTGTCAGGACGGCAGCCTGCGGAGCCCATCATGGAGCCCAAATACCATGGTTACACGCCTCCGATTGGCTGTTCCACGGGTTTGGAGCTGGCCGTGAGGGTACTCACAGATGTCGGTGCGGTGGTGCGAAGTGACGATCCACTGAAGTAGCGCTAGGTGACGCTAAGTAACGCCAGCCGAATGGAGCCTAAAACACTATATTGAGTCAGTGTACGTTTACAGGGAGTAGTACATGGTACATGATCCGGGGAAGTGGCAAAGTAAAAACATTGCAGGACACTTACAAGACATGGGTGGCACACTGCCCTAGCACCGTACGACCTACAGACGACGAGTCATCATCGCACGCGACGTGATGTGCCTGCGCAATGTGTATCGCGGTAGTGGTGGAGAAGCCCAGAGGGTAAAACAATGACGGAATGGGCAGGGGAAGGCATACCAGTGCCCATGCTCCGTGCCAGGATGTTGGTGGTGGCAAGCAAGTGGCAAGCCTGAGTAGCGCTGTAACGGTGCACTGGGGTGCAGCCGTGAAATCACCAGATATGAAGCACTAACGAGCGTAGCGAGTATAACTCAAACCAACACTCTAACTCCAAAATCTAATCAAATCACTAACTCCAATCTCAAATACTCCTGTGTGTGTGTGTTCGGGGAAGTAGGGTACGTATCACCCTTCAAGACGGTAGGTTCGCAGCGGTAAGGGTAGCGGTTGACTTTGCTTTCACGGTAAGGCAGCGGTATCTCACGAAAGTTGTTCCCGTTGGGATTCGAGCTTCGACTTATAGGCAACTCGTCTGAGTATAGTTCCAGAAGTAGACCGTGCAACGCTACGGTGAGTACTCCGGCCACAGAATAGTCAACCGTTAGACCGAAAGGTCGAGGTTATCCTTTATTCCCTTAGCAGGGTTATTGTCAGAGCAAAGCTCAATGACGGCGGTAAAGAGCAAAGCTCGATCTACGGCTAACACTACGGAACGACGGAGTTTCCAACGGGCAGTGGGACTGGCTAGGCTCCTGCACTTATGATGGTCTTAAACGGCGGTGCTCGCGGGACGTACACGCCTCGAATCCAATCTTAATTGCAGTTTCTTAAATCTTTTCCTATCTCTTTCTGAGTGCACTATATTCCTCCAAAATGGGGGGGGGTAGTCTACTGAGGTACATTTGGTGAAACTATGTGATATTTATACAAACTGAGGGAGCAAGATGGAGATAATGAGAGCTGAAGCAGAATGGCGTGATAAGTCGTCGTTGATGGTTCCATGTGGGCTGACGGTTTAGCGGTCCAATGGCGGTTAGAGCATTCCCAACCGCGGGCAGTTTTGACCGCGTGCCGTTGGCTCGTGATATCTTTGTCGTGATCTGGACCGAGAAGCCCTGACGGCTAGCAGCTACTCGAAGAGTTGTTCAACCGCTGGCCGCTAGGAGCCCCTCCCGTAGGCCACTATCCTATATACCTTTCTCTTATCTCGTGAAGACCTCTTGTTCAATGAACGGCATACCACCACTATTGAGGCAGCGGTAGACCACTCTCAAGAGTTTTATCTCCGGTTTGATCTCCAGCCGTTCAGCCTTCCGTAGTTCCGGTTGCCAACGGTTAGTCGCGTGGTGATTTCCCGTCAACGGTTAGCTCGGCCATTGATTCTACAGCTGCTACCGCTGAAGGTAAGCCAGCCGTTGGAGGCTTTTCCCGTAGAGTATTATCTTGTATCTTGTCCCAATGTAATCCAACCGTCCGATGGTCCCAACCGTTGGAGGTTCTTCTGAGCTCCAACCGTGGGTAGGATCGTTACCGTTGGGCTGCACAGCCACCAATGTCTAGCCGTTGGATCAGTTGTCAGGAACCCAACCGGCGGCCAATGCTCCGGTTAGTACCGTCCAAGTCAAACTCCAGCCGTTGGAGGTTCCAGCCGTTGGAGCGTCCAACCGTTGTAGGCTCTTTGTCGAGGCCAACGGCTGGCCGAGTAAAAACTCGTTCAGCGGTTGGCCGTATCATTCTCTAACTCCCTTTGGTCTTACCGTTGGGGAGATTTGTATCAAGTCTCTGATGTTGCTCCTTTCGAGTTATAGGTCCAACCGTTCGGTCCGGATCCTAACCCTAAGGTAGGGTTGATGGTTCAAAACCCGTATCTGAATGAGGCTACCGCTAGTAGCGCTCAGCCGCCAAGACTGTTGTAGTTCCTCTTGTTCACCTCGGTACTCCAGGAGTCTGGCGGTAAGCCAACTCTCGGAGCCCAGCGGTAGACCGTGAAGCTGAACCAAGCCACCCGTTAAGGCTCTCGGTCGGACTTCAAAGTACTTGTTAATTGCCGGCTTTCGACCGTGAGCGGTGTAGAATACCGTCCCGAGGAGAACGTATTCCCTCAGTTCTAGTCTCACTTCGCCTTAGTATAGGTCGATAATCGAAGAAAACTTGGTAGTTTTCATGCGTGTTTGGTTACACGCCCTATCATCTCCCCCTTTCCGAAATCCTGACTGTCCGCAGTCAGTTGTACCAACGGTTGTCATTTTATTCGTCTAGGTGAAGGGCAGAATTCTGGGCAAGCCGCTTAAGTTGAATTTCTCAGCGCCCGCTAGCGGTTTAAGCGAGACCCGTACCGCTAGCCTTGCCTGTCTTGGAGCTCCCTCATTGTTCTCTTTTTTATCTTATTTCTGTTGTTTCAATTTTCTTGTGGAGACCACTAGCTAGTCTGCTGGAATGAAGTCTTTTTAGCGCTGTGGGCGCTTTGTTGATCGCCGCTCTTGGTGATCCACGGAGACAGCTTTGTCGATCATGGAAAATCTCCAAAAATAAAGACTTCCCATAAAAGGCAATTCTCAAAAACAAACAGCCGTACAGTCTCCATTTTGCTTTTTCAGGGCAATTGCACCAATCATGATTGGTGCAATCGTCTTTCCGTAAATTCTGGCGGCTCCGCAGCACGTGCTGCTGCGTGATGCCGGGAAAATCCGGAGCGTGGCCGTATATAAGAAGCAGCGGTGCGCCGCACAGTCCCCACACTCTCTTTCCCGTACTCCCACCATCGTTTATCATCTCTACAGTCCTTTTCTTACCCTAAGCTTTCTTTTCATATCGTTCTTTTGAGTTTTTCGCGCTGCTCGTAAGAAATCGAACCGTGGGTAAGTTCGACTCTATACTAACAGCGGGTGGCTCAGGAAATGGCTCCCGCTTCCGTCGCTTCCTCTGCCGATGTGGACATGCCTGCCGCTGAGACCTCGTTCGCTGACCTCCCGCCCGACTATTGGTCCGCGCTTCGCGACGTCCCGTTCGCCGAGCTCTACAAAGATCACCGACGAGTCGTACCGTGAGGATATGAAACTGAGCGACGTCCGCAAGATCATCAACGCGCACAAGGATGCCCTGGTGAGTTAGCGTTATTTCTTCTTTTTTTTTTGTTCGGTTACCGGCCACTGGGTTTGACTTTCAGTCAACCCGGTAGACGGCTGGGCTTGACTTCGCGTCGGCCTGGCCGGCGGCAGAATTTTGACTTCGCGTCAATTCTGTGGCCGTCGCGACTTCCAGTCGCTACGCCCTTGACGGTTCTGTAACCGGCAAGCCGCTAGCCCGTCCCCTTTTTTTTCTTTCTTGTCTCTCTTTTTATTTCTCGTTCTTGGCAAACCGCTGGGTCTCGCTTCGTCGCGGCGCAGCGGTTTGGCTTTTCTTTGTGTGTCGTGTGGGAGGCGCTGCATGAGAGTGTTGTACACTCCCATCTAGCCGCCGACTGCACGCACATTCCTCGTAGCGGGCGGTATGCTTTACTGACCGTTCCCTTGTCTAGGCCCAGAGTATCCGTGATAACCTCAAGTTCTGGCAGAACAAGGACTTCCCGCTCGAACTTCTGCATTTCTACATTGGTCTGACCGCGGTAGCGAAGCAGCTCGATCCCGACCGCCAGTCTCTCACCGGCCTTCACGCAAAATTCAGTATGCCCGAGGATTACGCAGCGGTAAGTCTCCATTCCTATTTTTCTTAGCTGGTATGGCTCAGCCGTATTCTTTATTCAGAAACGGCCCCGACCCCTTGTCCCAGACGATTTCGAACTCCCTCCGACCCCTCTCGCTAAACGAGTCGCCGAGCAGGCGGCTGCGGCGGAGGAACGCCGTTTGAAGCGCAAGGCGAGTCCCGTTGGACTTCTTTTCTTGCTCTTTTTCTTTTTCCTAACGGTTGCTATATTTCCAGGAGGAGAAGCTGAGACAGCTGGAGAAGGATCGAGCCGCCGCCGCCTCTGTCAAGAAGAGGGCCGCTAGCTCAACCACCAAGGCGGCCGGGAAATCGGAGAGCACTACTCCGAAACCAACGCCCACCGCTACCGGTTCGAAGCGCAAGGCCCCTCCTGCCGGTTCTGCTAACAAACCCGACAAGAGGGCGGTAAGTCCATTCACTTTCTCCTCGAGTTCATTCTAACTTCTCCTTATCAACATTAGCGCACGAAAGCCGCAGTGGCTGATGACGGTGCGCTAGTCTCTTTCTTTTTATCTTGGCCACGGTTGCGCTCAATTTATTTATTTTTCTTTCTAGACGAGCCGGCCGGGAGCGCCTCCGCGGGCCCGTCCAAGTCCAAGTTCACCGGTCCCCAGAACCGTCAAAGTCCCGGCTACCGAGGGCCCTCCTGTCGAGGTAACTCTAGGTCCCAAGCCGTCCGGATACCCCGCCATCCTCGCCACCGACTCGTGCGGTCAAGAGGGCTGGGGGGTCGAACTCGGCCGTCGGACCCTTATTAACCAACAGAAAGCGGTCCCGATGGTTGTTCGGGTCAAGCAGAAGATAAGTTCTCCTTTTTCAAGTTTCATTCCTACGGCTGACCGGAATTCCTTACGCCAGCCTCGACCACGCCAAGCGCACCAAGGATTGGGGGCGCGCTCACGGTGTCAACAAGGACCTCCTCCTGAAGATTATGGAGGTCCTTCCTTCCCGGGAGAAGACCGACGACGGGGAAGGGAACATCAAGGTCGACATCCAGAGCCTTCGGGGGCTCCTCGACCTCGAACCTCCAACCGTAAGTCCAGTTTTCTTATCTTTTCGTGGACGGGCTAACTTTTTGGTCTTTCTGGCAGGACGGAGTCCGCTGCGACGCGTGCACCCGCTCCGGCCGCGAGTGCCATTACAACGGTTACCCGCTGCCTTGCCACAACTGCACGCGGCTCAACCAAGCAGGCGGCTGCTCGTTGACTTGGTCTGGCGAAGTCCTCAACACCGCCGCCAACCAGTTCACCAAATTCTCCAACTTTGGTTCTGAGCGTTAGTCCCTTTCTATCTTTCTTTATGAGTCTTTTTGCCTACGGCTGACTTCACTTTTTCTCTTTCTTTTCAAGATTGGCAGCGCACCATCGAGAACCTCCACAACGCCCAACGGGGACTTGAAGCCATCGAGCAGTCCTACCGTTACGCACAGGGAGAGCAATGCTTCCGCAAGCTCGTCCTGCTTTCGGTGATCCTCAAGACGCGGCGCAACTTGGACTACGACCAGTTCCTCACCCGCTTCGACGGCGATGTCGACGCAATGGAGGAGATTCTCCGGGTCGCCCTTGTCCAAGGTATCACGGCGCGCACGAAGATCACTCGGCGCCATCTCTGGCGGTTCTACAACGGGAACCTCCTCGGCGAGCCCATTCCGGACTTCGGCACCGCCTACGAGTTCTACCAGCGGCTGGACGCTGCTCAGACCAACGTCCCTGGGTTTTTCTTCCTGCCCGCTGAAGAGGACCGGGAGGCAGAGTGGGTTCCTTTGGAGGTACGCCTTACTCCGTTTTATCTTTTTCTTTTCTTTTCTTTCCGTCCTCTCTTGAACCTACTTACTGAGGTCAAATTTTTGCAGGACGACGACTTCGAATTCGACATGGACAACGAGGGGAACGCGAAAGGTGTCGCTATTGGTCCCAACCGTCACCGCGTGTACCGCCGCCTCTGGAGGGAATACAACGGCCGGGAGTTGGGGCCCGAGGACGACGAAGAGCTTCTTCCCGACGATGGGCACGCCGAGGCTCCCCGAGTCAAGGCTGCCGGTCTCTTCGCTGAGGTTCTCCGAGGGGGCCTCACTCCGTTCGACTTGGAAGCCGTGGAGGCGACCGAGGAGTCTATCGCGGCCGAGGAATTCGACGAGGAGACGGAGGAGGAGGAGGACGGTGGTTCGGACGGCGAGGAGGCCAGCGGTTCGGAGTCTAGCGATGATTCTGACTCCGACGCCCCGCTCTCAAGTCGCAAAGCCGAACAGCGGAGGAAGGGTAAGTCCCCTCCCTACTCTCGTCCTTTTCTTCCTGTTACAAAGTTCTCATTTCATTCACAGAGAAGGCTCCCGCCCGTCCCAAGTCCACCGTCAAACCTCTTGCCAACCCGAAGGACGGTTCAAAGTCCTCTGACGGCGAGTAGCGGCTGGCGCCTCAAACCTCACCATAAGTCCGAAACGGCAGGTGTTGTATCTTTTTTTTTTTTTATCATACTAAACGCAACGAACATAAATCCCTTGTACTTTTACCGTAGACCACTACCTTAGATCTTAGTCTTGCTGACTTATCTCTGGCTTGTAGCGGCTACACTCCAAAAGCTTGTTACGTCGAACCTAGCTATCGTATACCTGTGGCCTACGGCCACTATTGTATATATCAATAAAATTTGTACTTAGTCTCCTGAGCTCGAGTGAACGACTATTGACCTTGTCTAAGTGAACTTAGTTCGAACTTGGTTCGAACCGTCCTACTTGTCTAAGTGCTTCAGCCGCCACCCTCAGAGGCATATCATATACATCTTAGCTTTGAGTAGGTCTTTTTAAAGTCAGAGTGACCGCAAGCCCCCAGCCAAATTTCTGTTGCGAATTATCTTTAACGGCTAGCCGTTGGAGTCCGGCCCGGTGAATTTAACGTTTTAGAGTTAGACGGCTGGGAAGCCATCAGTTTTCCGTAACCGTTGATCGTAGCAGAGCCGACCATATAAATTGGTCGACAGGGGCTAACCCTCTGCCCGATTTTCACCCTACACCATGCGCACTCCTGGAGACGTGCTTGTCGACTTAGAGAGGTTTCCTCTACCAAGTCAAGCCTTGGTCCGCAGGTTTTATACAGTGGTGCGCCTTTTTATCTTACTAGCCGTTTATCCGTATCTTTTTCTGATATCAGCTATCTCGATGCTCAGCCGCTTATCCGCTGTGACCGTTGCGCTCAGCGAAATGAAGATTGCCTCTTCAGCCGCTGGGCCAGCCGTTGCATGACTTGCTACTACGACTCTCCCGCTAGTTGCTCTTTTACCAGCATCAGGGTCTTGGTACCGAGAGTTTCCTACGGCTGAGGCCGACGCGTTCTCTCACAAGGAGCGTTCGTGCCTTATTTTTGACTTAGCCGTTTATCCTATCGCTTACATTCAGCTGCTAGCGCTAGCTTTTGCAGAGTTGTGGCATGCGTCCCACATCCGGGACCTCGAACCGTGGATGTTCCTGGACCACCGCGTGGACGGTTACCCGATTTCCCTGATTCGTAGTCTGATGTCCTATGTGGACGGGATCGACGACATCAACCTTCTGAACGCGCTTTTCAAGGTCTACACCCTCCAGCGCCGGCCTCTAATGGTGAAGCATACTGGACATGTTATCGACATGGCCAGCGGTTTGGTCGAAGTCCGTCCTCCCGTAGGAGACGCGGGCTATGGACTCAAGCCGGAGGACCTTGCTGTCGCGGGCATAATGTAGCCTTCCCTACGATCAATTGAAATTCCATTTGAAACCCCTAATTATCTTTTGTCATCAATTCTCGTGTTTCTTCACGATCAGCCGTCCACCTGGTCTTCTGATGGAATTATTCCTCATACGGGTGGATCCCATAGGTATAGCTCGACCGGTGAATTTTCCTGACCGCCATCTCTTCCTTCTGCACCATGTCCGACGTCCCTCCCGTTGGCCCGGTACCGATAACCGTGGCCGGTGGGCGAGGCATTTTCGACCTGTTAGAACGTAGTTTTGTGCGTCTTGTTCACTCTACGGCTTGCGGCTGGTCTAACCGTTACCGCAGCCTCAGAGCATCTGCGCTCGTTGCGCCGCAGACAACCGTTCATGCGAGTGGATCCAGTGGGGCTTCCACTGTTGGCGCTGTGTTCTTATCGGCAACGACGACTGCTGCTACCGCCAAGTTAGGGTGTGGTTCATCCATGCTCAACGGGAACTCGTAGCCCTTACGACTGCCATTCCTCGTACGTCGTTGTTATCTTTTTCCAGTGGTAGCCTAACTTCTTTATCTTCTAGCGGTCCCGGGTCAACAAATTGACAATTATATTCGAGACCTTGTCAGCGCACAACTCGCTTTCGCCAATCTTAGCCATGTCAACCTGCTGAACTACAGTCCCGAGGCTACCGACAGGTTCCTCCAGAGCGCTAAAAGCATCCGCGACCTTTATTTGATTATCCGGGACTGCGAAAGTCTGAACCGCGACCCAGCCGTAGTATTACAGTTGCGTCGTCGTCTGACTGCTTTGGTGACTGAGCAGGAGATTATTCTTCCCGCTAGTATGGCTTCGGCTATGGAGTAGCTGCTACCGTATCTTGTATCTTTCAGCGGTAGCACCGAAATTCGAAAATTTGGTTCCAATGAATTATGTCTCGCTGAGTGTCTTGCCGTCGACTCTGTTCTTCCTCCCCCTTTCCGAAATTTCAACTGTCCCCAGTTGCAGCCGTGGAGGCAATCAGGAGGCAATTTCTATTTTTGGAGCAACCGGAGGTAAGTCTCGCCAACGGTTGTGTTGTTGAAGTTCCTCATGGTTCGCTGATGCTTTCGTGGGTTCTAGGTCAGGGTTTACCCCGTAAAGAGGTGCCTTTTGAGTATAAAAAGGCTGAGGGGTCGGCTTGTTTAATTCACCAACCGCCCATTTCCCATTCTTTTCCCATAAAACAAAAACAACCATGTCTGAAACCGACTTCCTTGCCGCTAAGGCTGACTTCGAGAATCATCTTTCCGCATCCCGCGTACTCCAGCAATTCGCCGGCTCCGACGATCGCAAACGCCAGCTGACCGACCTTGGCCAGAGCATCGTGAGTCTTACCGTCGGGTATTCCAACGGTTTATCTTAGCTGACTTTGTAAATTTTCTCTAGTACCGCTTGTTGCCTTTTGCGTCGTTCGTCGTCGCAGAGCATTCGGCGCCGCTTCAAGAGGCGTTATTCGGTGTGCGGTCGTTATACCACACTCTTTACAATCCCGAGAAAATTGCCAACTTTTCTTATCCCGCCGGCTACACCCACGTGAATAAGTTTACTCGGCTCATCCAGGAGGAGCGCCACCGTCGTAACCCTATTCCCGCTCCGGTCCTTCCTCCCGCCAAGAAGAAGGAGGACAAGGACAAGGTGCGCTTGTTATATCTTCTCGTTTTCTCATTGTTTACCGCTTGCAGAGGCAGACTCGTAGCACCAAGAAGTCGGTCGCCATCATCGTCGAAAGCGACGAGGAAGCCGCTTCTGTTGGTGAAGCCTTGGTTGACCCTGCTGCCACCACTGACGAGGTAGTTATCTTAATACAGCTTGCTTTACGCATTAATATCTCTGATTCACCGTTCGAAATTATTCGCCAGATGAACGTCGATGAGGATATTTCTGCCAAGGCTAGTCAGAGCGGTTCTAAGCCCGTCAAGAAGCAGGCACCCGCGAAGGAGACTGCACGCGCTGTAAGTTGTGCATATTTTCTTCCGGTATGTCCTTTGCTGAATCCTTCGATAGGCCAGCCCGACCGGCGTCAAGAGCAAGAAGCCCTCCAAGCGCGCTCGTACCGACTCTTCGCAGTTCCACGAGGACAGTTTTCCTTACCCTGGGTTCGTTTATTTCCCCTGGAATAGTTTTCATTCAACGGTTAATCATGTCTCTGTTCCCAGCCACCGCTGAGTTCTATGCCGCCGGCAAGACCTCCCGCCAGCTGCTGGACGAGGCCAACAGCGTCGTTGAGATGTCCACCGACTTCCTCACGAACTCTTTAGCTATGCGCAAGCGCATGTACTACATCATGGTAGAGCTGGCCTGCATTCACGAGCAGATCCGTAGCAGCTTAGTCCGTCGCGCTCAACTCATGGAGGAGGGCGAACAGGTCCACGATAGTCTTGCTAGCCTCAACGGAGAGGGCATGGGTGCGGGTCTGGACAGCATCATTCCTTAGGTTATTAAGCCGTCGTCCCTTCGCACTTATCAACGTCTCGGTTACTCGTACAGGACTCCGATGTTTTTCATTTCTTCTACCGGCAGCTCGGTCTGTCACTTAACACCCAACCGTCGAGACTCTCTAGTTATTTAGTTGACCTAATAATAGAGGTTCAATCAAGCTGTGTTTCCAGCCACATTCTCCCGGCTTGCCTTGGCTTTTCTAGCGGCTCTTGTCGTAGGGTGTCTTTCTCCTTCATTTTCGGATTCTGTACTCTGAGTCCATCACTCCGAGTCCGTCTGCGTCTTCGGGAAGTTCAACATATTTGTCGTCCTCTCCTCCTAGCCTGACGTTCTCAAACTGATAATCTCTCCCTTGGTACAAGTCTAAACCTTCGTCTTTAATCATTTCTTGTAAGGTTTCAGCCGACAAGTCAATCAGGTCATGGATATTATCGGGGAGCTTAATCGATTTACGCTGTTCAAACGGTACTACTCTGAATTGACCAATCTTAGATTGGAAAACCGAGCCGTCCATCTCAGCCACGATGTAGCTACCACCCTTCGTTCTCCGTATTACTATCACCGGTCCCAAGTAACGGTTAGCCATTTTGGTATTTAAGGATTTCTCCACCGTTGTGTTACGAACCAAGACTAAGTCTCCCGGTTGGAAGCGATAATCCTGAATGGTGTGCTTGTGCGCTATTTCATATCTTCGAACGGTTGCTCGTTTTTCAGCGGTAACTCGTTCTCTCATTTGTTCGACATGCGTGTAGTGCTTGGCAAGGGCCTGAGCCCTATAGCCAATTAACTCAGCGGTTGTCAATACCCTTCCCGGTAGTTCAACCAGCCAAGTAGCTTCCACAATGTCTAACGGTAGTACTGGGTGGGCGCCCGTTACCATAAAGTAAGGCGAACAGCCGGTACCCCTGCGGATCGTGATCCTGTCAGACCATAGCATCTGCGGGAAGAACCAGAACCATCGGTGGGGGTTTCCACCGGTGGCCTTAGCCAGGATCTGGCGGATAGGCCAGTGGCCTTGCTCAATCTTCCCGTTTGCTTGAGAATTATAGGCAGACACCCTGATCCCTTGTATGCCATATTTTGAGCTCAGGTAGGCTACCGCCGCTAAGAACTGAGGTGCGTTATCCGTCACCAGTTCTACGGGGCATCCCCATCTACAAATGATTTCCTCAAGCAAGAACATTGCTAACGTTCTAGCATTCTCATTCTTTATCGGCCGGCCTTCCAGCCAACTGCTTAGCGAACACCTCGCGTCCACAATTTTGTTGAAGCCGTTAGACATTGTCCCAACCGTCATCACGTCGACATGCACCACTTGAAACAAGGAGGGTGTATGGGTGACCACAGGCGGGATGCGCAACATCGTTTTCTGTCTCAACTGGCACAACTCGCAAGATTTAATATACCAGTTAACGTCTCTTTCATATTCAGGCCACCAGAACCTAAGCTCAATAAGGGACTTGGTTGCGTACTGGCCTCGGTGGCCCAAGCTATCGTGAGCCGCGCGCATCATGTACATGCGGTGCTCTTTATCTACTACCAATTGGTGCGCACTATCCCGTTGTGCTTTCCGGTAAAGCCTACCGTCGGCTTCGAAGAAGCCGGCGGCATACCTCATGAAGTGCCTGTACTCGCCGTCAGACATTCCTTCCGGTCGTGTCAGGGGATTCCTCCACCAAGGCCGCAGCAGTAACAGTCTCTCGTCCGCGCGTTTTCCCGCCTCCGTTCGGTGGTCTTCATCGTAGGGCTCCCGTTTGTTTGGGTCCCATTTCAGAGCCAAGTCCGGTATGAGGGGTTCTCCCGCTGGCCGGGAGCCGAGCTTGATAGGTGTCTTTATCTTTTGAGCTAAGACTTCTACCAAACCAGGGCCGCTAACGGTAGGCTCTATTTGGCCTTCCGGTAGGAGCTCTGCTAAGGTTGAATGCCAGTTCAGTTTCGTTTTCGAAGTCCCTTGGCCCAACCGCCTCTGTTCCCTCCATTTGAAGGTAACCGCCACGGGTATCAATCTCTTCTTTGAAGGATTCGAAATCCCTTATTGGCGGCCAGTCGGCACTGTCAGGGTGTTCTTCTGGGACTTCGTTATTGTCAAATTCCAATTCTGTGTCCGGCCACTCGGGGTCTCCCGGTTGAATAGGCCTACGGGACAAGCCGTCTGGTCCAAAGGTTAAGCCCGGAACATGTTTAAGGCTGAAATGGAACATCATAATCTCTTCAATCCAACGGTTGATAGTAGCGTTGGGACCCATTCCTGGGTGCTCCAACATTCCCTTCAAGTATTGGGCGTCAGTCTCAACTACGAGGTTACGGGAACCAAGCAACCAGTACTGCATTGCATCCAAAGCCCGCTTTAATCCAAATAACTCTCTCTTAGGTTGAGAGTACCGTGCCTCCCGCTCGTTGAGCGGGATCGAAAAGAATCTGGCATAGTATTTCTTTTTCGGGTCCAGAGGGTCGCACTGGAAGACATGGCCTCCGACTGCCATATATGAGGTGTCAACTGCTAAGTTTGCGGGAGTCGGCCAGTCGTAATTCAACGGCCGAAGGGCTTTACAGGTGCGTAAGGCCGCCTTTAAGGCTTCCATAGATGCATCATGCCGCGGTCCCCACTCAAATATAATATCTTTGCGAGTTAACTGTTGAATCGGGTGGGCTCTAACCGAGTATTGTTCAATGAACATCCTCATTACCCCAACGGTACCCAGAAAGGCTTTCACTTCGTGGATATCATGCAAGG
Organism: Mycena alexandri; assembly: GCA_029233265.1. Classification (NCBI taxonomy): domain Eukaryota; kingdom Fungi; phylum Basidiomycota; class Agaricomycetes; order Agaricales; family Mycenaceae; genus Mycena; species Mycena alexandri. The sequence goes on along the minus strand of JARJCM010000064.1, from coordinate 109,757 downwards.
CGCCCCACCTTTCAATTACTCCGATACGGTCGTCGTCAGGTTTCATTCCATCGTACGTGCACACATGGCCAACAACTTTGAAAATGCTTCGGGCGATCGCAAGTTTCTTGCCTGACACTGTAGCGCCTGAGTAGCCTAGCCGTTGCAATATTCTATTACAATCGTTTAGGTGCTCCCATACGAACTTTCTTATCTTTGGATTTTCTGGGATAGTTTCCTCAGTACCGTCAGGCAACTCATAACGCGTCGGCGGCCCCCTTAACGGTACGTCGTCGATATACGGTCGCGTTACATGCGGTATCTCATCCCGTAGGATGTAGGTTACGTCCTCATGAAATATCGGTACCGAGTTGGTCCATCCCTGTGGCAGTCTGACCAGCCGTAGCGCTCCAAACGGTGTTTGAAACGTGGTATAGTCTCTTGAGTCGGGATGAATCAACCGGTGGTTATATCCTGAATATAAATCAAACGTAGAGCCGCACGAGCGGCCAGCAAAATGCTCTGCTAAATCAGCGGCTCCTGGCGGTACTCCAGAATGCGCGATAGTTACAGCGTTTAACGGTTCAAGAGAATGAACCAGTCTGATCGATTTCTTATCACTCTTTAGGACGCTGAAGTATCTCGTACGGTAAGCACCATTCGACGGCTCGTAAATATTAGCCTTGATACTCGCCCGTAAGACGTTGCACACTTCTTCTAATTGGCCGGGTGGGATAGGAATATTTCTCTCAACCCACACCTTATGACCTTTCTGCACTGGAAGTCTTACCGGCGGGAAGAACTCTTCTTTGAAGGTCCCCCTCTCGTCATCGTTCCAAGCGACTGTCCCTTCATGGTTTGACAGCATAGAATGCACTACATCCATTTCAGTTTCGTTCAGGAAGCCGTCGTTGTGCATTTCATCAACCAAGTCTTTTCGTTCTTGGGTGTATCGGCCTACCGGCACAAACTTCGCTGGATTTGGGTCCAACGGTATCATGCCTGCCAGCGGGTCACCAATGATGTTTCGCTCAATTCTGTATTCCGCGGGTAATTCCTCATATACCGGCCGCACTTTTAGTGCTACTGGCTTATACTTCTTGCCCGCGAAAACATCCTTGACATCCATTTCAACATTCTGAAACACATCTATTACCGAATCGGTCCTGGTTTTGTTATCTTTGAAGCCAGGTTCCATCCAGTCGGCCCACCTGCAGCAATCGCATCGGGTACCAAAGGTGTGCTTAGGCTTTTCTTCATACAATATGTGGTCGTCAGTCTGCTTCATGAATACGGAGGTAGGGTTGCGTTTATCTGCCACATCCTCACAATCTGCACGGCTGGCTACTTGTACTATGTAGGAGCCCTTTTCTTTATCAACTCCAGTGTCTAGCTGCTCCGAGAATTCTTGGAACAGTTGAACCGCTGGCTCATCTTTTTCTACAAAGGGCATAGCCGCACTCAGATAGGCCATTTTCGTGTCTTCTGGTGTGAACCCTTCCTTATCGCTAAGTTGTATCGCCACTATCCTTGCCTGTCCATTATCATCCAGTTCAATTTGTACGGCGATCTCTCCTTGGTGTTTAATCAAATCATCGAATTCTGAAAATCTGAACTTTCTGTGCTGACGGCTGGCTCTTGCGGTATCTCGGTAGAAGTGCCACGAGCTTTCTTAAGCTGGCGGACGGTCCCTTTCTCGAAAGTCGGGACCACGCATCTCCGCTGAGTACCCGGGTCAGTCAATGTAATTAACTGACTCCCGTCAGTACCGTTTTGAACCATCGTGCCGGCAAGGACTTCGAACGGCCGGCCAAGAAGTACCTGGTATGCAGGACTCTGGATGACATGAACTTGTAGATACAAGGTCAAATCTCCGAAGCGAAACGGTATATTCTTCGCTAAGCCTACTGACTTCTCAACTTGCGCGTTCGCACTCTGCATATAAATGTTGATATCGGGGTCCCAGGTTACGCCCAGGCCAACGGCAGTGGCCTTAGACATTGAGACGATTTGCGAACCCCCATCTATTATACTTTCTATTTCTTGGGCCCCGTTGACAAGCGGGAACAGCACCCTAAGGGCGGCTGAGTCTCCGGCTATGTGTGAGTGGGCTATGAAGACCTGCTTTGGTGCTTGACCCGCCGGGAAACTGTTGTAGTATTGAAGTACTGGGTCTCCCACCACAACCGCTCCTGCTGGTATCAGACCGTCCGCTTCCTGAGTTATAGTAACCCCAGCGGCTGGTAGGTCTTTCGCACTTATCGCATCGGCGTTCACATAGTTTGCGGCTAGCGTTACATTTTCGTTTACTTCGAATCCAGGCATGTTTTCTGACAGTAAAGCCACTGTAGCGGTAACCTGGTCGATAGCATGAAGATAGTGTACGGCTACTCGTCTTCTTGACAGAATTGCGCGTGCTTGCTTGAGTAGTTTAGGACTCAAACCGAATAGCTTATCTAAAGGGAGCCCGATTTCCAGCCGCCGGAATATTTCATCCGCAACTTGTTCGGCAATATCACCTCCAAATTCTTCTACGGGAGCGCGCACAGCGTAATTCTTGTCTTTTGGTTTGACCGTTTCGACTGGGTCGCCAGCGGTGGGTATTATCCCAGAGTCTGGAGGTCTTTTGGCAAATTGAACCGCGGGAACCTTCCGGTAAGGCAGTTCCTGCGGTTGGGGGTTGCTATCCCCTTCATCTTCCACTTCTTCAACGGTAACCCGACGGTCTTCTCTAGCCGCGGGAGCGCTGGTGGATTTTGGTCTTCTCTCAATTACGACTTCAGGTATCTTAGTTGGCGGTGTACGTCTTTCGGCAGGCGAGTCCTCTGGGAGTTTCTCAGTGCCCGAGGCTTTTAGCTTCGTTCTGGCCCCCTTCCTTGGACCCGTTAAAAACCCTCTCCAGACTGTCCATTCCCCGTTCGGGAGGGATTAGCTCTAGTCTGGGCGAGTTGAATCTCGGTAGGAGGTGTCTGAGTTCCATTGGTTTTGAATGCTGCCGCCAAGAGAGTGGATAGAAAGTTAATGTCGACGGATTGCTGCACGCCAACGGGTGGTTGAACATCCCGTTGTTGCGGCTGCTGTTGCAGGGGCCGTTGCTGCTGCTGGTGTTGAACCAATTGCCGCATCATATTGGCCTGCTCTACCCGTAAGGTCCTTATCTCATCATCTCTCGAGTCGTATTCGCTAGGGTCATAATAACCGTAGCCTTCACCGTTATCAGTTTCCAATGCCACTTGCTCGTCTATCGGGAGATTATACCCGCCAACCGACGAATGATGTTGAACGAAAGCGCTCTGAAATTTCACTTGGGCTATGCCAGGCGTCCCTTTGGCCGCAAATTCGTCTATTTGCTGCCGCCTTGACTTGGGACCGAACATCTGAAGGGGTGTACCGTTACCGGTGCAATCCCTGCCTTCGAGGACTTTCAGTGCGCCACTTGCGATATGAGCCCTTCGGTAAGGACACTCGTTTATCCAGTGGCCGCCGCTTTCTTTACAATAATGGCACATATCACCGTTGGTCGCCGGCCGCTGTCTGAATTCTTGACGAGGCGGTCGGGTTTGAGAGTCTGGCGCACCGGGCACCCGTCCGGGCAGCGACTTATAGAACTGCTCGAACTCTTCCAACTTTTTCTTCTGGTTTTGGTCTATTTCTGAGAGCTTTTGAGTTTGCATGCTTTCCATCTTATCCATCATATTAACGACGGACAATTTAATCTGGTCTAACATCTCTCTAGCATCTTTTTCCGTAGGCTCTTTCTTGACTCTAACGGTAGACGGTCCTGGACTCAAGTCCCGACGGCTAGAAGTCTTCCGTTGGAAGAAATCCAGGTCTCTGTCCCGTTGTTGAACCACCCGCTTAGCCTCGTCGAGGACTTCCTTCAAGGTCAGAGTTCTGTCCTCATCGGCGGCAGGCGCGTTGGCCTGTGCCGGCGGTTTAGCTCTACGGTCGGCCTCCAGGTTATCAAGTATCTTTTCTTGGAACCTTGCGGTCAACTTAGCGAAGAAGAGAGGGATCGCTTCACGGTCAGACAGTTGCTTTGATAAAAGCAATTTTGACGCCTCGAGATTCATGACTCTGGCGAGTCTCATTAGTTCATCCGGGTCGGTGATATCAATATCCCCGTCCTCGAACTCCCTTAATCTCGTTGTGAGCTTTCTCATGGAACCTTTTTCAGATTCTTTCGCGTTGGGGTAGTTAGCGAGAATTTCCTTTTTGAATTTCTCGTAAGCTTCCTTGTACGAATCGAAGCGTTTCCATTCTTCGGCCGGTCGTCGCATAGCGTACCGTACAACAAATGCATTTTTATCTTTTGCGTCGGTACCCGCAATTTCCATCATCCTTTCCATGTTTTCCAGGAACTCATTGAGCTCTTCTGGTTTTTCATCGTCGAAGCGCGGAGCGTTTTTCTCGTATGCCTCGGGGATTTTCTTGGAAGCCATTGCGTTAACAATAACTGGGTTATTCAAAGGAGGTAAAAGTGGGTTTTGGTTTTGTGGGGTTTGTGGTTGATTCTGGGCGGCTGTACTGTCCGGGGTAACTTGTGTTGTCCCTTGCGAGACCAACGTAGAATTGGTTTGTGGAGCAAGGCTCGACACGGGGTTGCTTTTTGCTAGTTTGGCTTTGTGGGCCTCTCGCCGTTGTCTGGTGACTGTGGCGGCTGAGTCTCTTGCGAGTTCTGCAGCGGTACGATAACTCGAACTATCTGATTCACTCTCGGAAGCGGCCCGCTGGCTGTTCTTTGTGGTTCGTGGATTGGGGGTTACCCAAGTAGAACGCGCTGAAGTTGAACTAGCGGCTGGGTCTGCCACGTCGAGTAAGATCTTAAACGGGAGTATCTCGTTTGGGGGTTTGTCGGGAGCAATGGCTCAACGGACTATAGGCTTTGACTTGTTTTTTTTGACACCGGTCAGGTGTGTAGGTTTCAAATCTTTGTTGGTTGGTTTTATCGCAAGATGGCTTCGTACTTTTGGAAAGTAGCGGTTCCACAAATCTTATCTTTGAACAACTATCTTGTTACCCCTCGCGGTGGGCTCCAGATGTAACGGTGCACTGGGGTGCAGCCGTGAAATCACCAGATATGAAGCACTAACGAGCGTAGCGAGTATAACTCAAACCAACACTCTAACTCCAAAATCTAATCAAATCACTAACTCCAATCTCAAATACTCCTGTGTGTGTGTGTTCGGGGAAGTAGGGTACGTATCACCCTTCAAGACGGTAGGTTCGCAGCGGTAAGGGTAGCGGTTGACTTTGCTTTCACGGTAAGGCAGCGGTATCTCACGAAAGTTGTTCCCGTTGGGATTCGAGCTTCGACTTATAGGCAACTCGTCTGAGTATAGTTCCAGAAGTAGACCGTGCAACGCTACGGTGAGTACTCCGGCCACAGAATAGTCAACCGTTAGACCGAAAGGTCGAGGTTATCCTTTATTCCCTTAGCAGGGTTATTGTCAGAGCAAAGCTCAATGACGGCGGTAAAGAGCAAAGCTCGATCTACGGCTAACACTACGGAACGACGGAGTTTCCAACGGGCAGTGGGACTGGCTAGGCTCCTGCACTTATGATGGTCTTAAACGGCGGTGCTCGCGGGACGTACACGCCTCGAATCCAATCTTAATTGCAGTTTCTTAAATCTTTTCCTATCTCTTTCTGAGTGCACTATATTCCTCCAAAATGGGGGGGGGTAGTCTACTGAGGTACATTTGGTGAAACTATGTGATATTTATACAAACTGAGGGAGCAAGATGGAGATAATGAGAGCTGAAGCAGAATGGCGTGATAAGTCGTCGTTGATGGTTCCATGTGGGCTGACGGTTTAGCGGTCCAATGGCGGTTAGAGCATTCCCAACCGCGGGCAGTTTTGACCGCGTGCCGTTGGCTCGTGATATCTTTGTCGTGATCTGGACCGAGAAGCCCTGACGGCTAGCAGCTACTCGAAGAGTTGTTCAACCGCTGGCCGCTAGGAGCCCCTCCCGTAGGCCACTATCCTATATACCTTTCTCTTATCTCGTGAAGACCTCTTGTTCAATGAACGGCATACCACCACTATTGAGGCAGCGGTAGACCACTCTCAAGAGTTTTATCTCCGGTTTGATCTCCAGCCGTTCAGCCTTCCGTAGTTCCGGTTGCCAACGGTTAGTCGCGTGGTGATTTCCCGTCAACGGTTAGCTCGGCCATTGATTCTACAGCTGCTACCGCTGAAGGTAAGCCAGCCGTTGGAGGCTTTTCCCGTAGAGTATTATCTTGTATCTTGTCCCAATGTAATCCAACCGTCCGATGGTCCCAACCGTTGGAGGTTCTTCTGAGCTCCAACCGTGGGTAGGATCGTTACCGTTGGGCTGCACAGCCACCAATGTCTAGCCGTTGGATCAGTTGTCAGGAACCCAACCGGCGGCCAATGCTCCGGTTAGTACCGTCCAAGTCAAACTCCAGCCGTTGGAGGTTCCAGCCGTTGGAGGTTCCAGCCGTTGGAGCGTCCAACCGTTGTAGGCTCTTTGTCGAGGCCAACGGCTGGCCGAGTAAAAACTCGTTCAGCGGTTGGCCGTATCATTCTCTAACTCCCTTTGGTCTTACCGTTGGGGAGATTTGTATCAAGTCTCTGATGTTGCTCCTTTCGAGTTATAGGTCCAACCGTTCGGTCCGGATCCTAACCCTAAGGTAGGGTTGATGGTTCAAAACCCGTATCTGAATGAGGCTACCGCTAGTAGCGCTCAGCCGCCAAGACTGTTGTAGTTCCTCTTGTTCACCTCGGTACTCCAGGAGTCTGGCGGTAAGCCAACTCTCGGAGCCCAGCGGTAGACCGTGAAGCTGAACCAAGCCACCCGTTAAGGCTCTCGGTCGGACTTCAAAGTACTTGTTAATTGCCGGCTTTCGACCGTGAGCGGTGTAGAATACCGTCCCGAGGAGAACGTATTCCCTCAGTTCTAGTCTCACTTCGCCTTAGTATAGGTCGATAATCGAAGAAAACTTGGTAGTTTTCATGCGTGTTTGGTTACACGCCCTATCAGCGCGCTCGGAGTCGCGACATTGAGTTGAAAGTGGCGGGGTATGGTTTATGAAGGGTGGTGGAGATGCAGGGATGTGAACTCCTGCGGCCAAGAATCAAGGGAGCGGCGCATGTGGTGGAAAGCAGAGCAATGCGGTCGTGGTGGGTGGAGAGCAGAGGGTGACCTGTCACACGGAGATTCGGTTCCGTTTACGGGTGTGGAACAAACACAACACGCGAATTTCCTTTCTGGGCACACGTGACCAGGGCGAAATCTCAAAAACTCCGGGGGGCCTCACCAATGACTGTTTGGAGGTATTTTGGTAAACTAAACACTCATAAAGAGCGCACATCGGCAAAGAAAAGGCGGTGACCGCTAAGGCGCAGATCTAATTAACCATCAATGTTCCTTGTGCACTTGTTGGTCATTGGTCCCATGGTGTAGTGGTAATGACTCCTTGCTTATGTTTCACCCAGATTTTCGGCTGTGAGTTTGGGCCTCATTTGTGTCATTTCTTTTACTTCTTGGGCTCTCGCTTAGAGAAACAGGGATTTGCCTCCTTACTTTGTGTTTCACACAGATTTTCAGCTGTGAGTTCGAGCCTCATTTGTGTCATTTCTTTTACTTCTTGGGCTCTCGCTTAGAGAAACAGGGATTTGCTGATCGGTGGGCTTCCACTGAATCACTTGTTGTTTTCCAGACATCACCTGTTCGCTCGGTTCGGTTGGCAGTGATAGAGGCGGAACAACCACAAACATGTGGCTATGCAACAAAACCAGAGCACTAACCCCAAAAGGAAATATTTCCTTTTCGAGCGTGCTTGTGCAGTCTACTAGAACCCAGATACTTACGTATCCAGGCATTTTGGATGGTCTAACAATACAGTCACGCTATTAGATGTTCCTTAGGGCCACCTGGCACACAGTAGAGCATGTTGTAGTGTAAGAATAGGGTGAAAATTACGAAAATCAATAAATTATATTCTAGCCACAATACCTTGGGGATATACCAATGAAGATGGTTTTTAAATGTGTCCACTTGTCCCCCTAGGCTGCAAGGACACCCTCCAGGTCATATATCAGATCCTGGTGATGAAGAACATCACAATTTGGCCATGCAAGGAAATCGCACTTTGTCCCTATTATGCACTCCTCCATGATGTAATATCTCCCAAAACATACCTTTAGGGACTGGTTCATGTATTTGCATTGGAAAAGTGAGAAATTATCACCTAGGGAAGCCTATACCTCATGGTTTGAGGTGATTTTATTTCAGATTCTTGTTCACCATATTCGCCATGCCACAGGGCCATAGATCATGTTCTGAAGGTTCCTACTAAGTGTTCTGAGCTATGTGAGCAGTTTTAAGCCAAAAGGCTGGCCAATACATGATGTAAAAGTCGAAAATAAAAAATAACATATTTTGCTTATTTCGTGAATAGGGGACCAAGGAGACCACTTAGTGCACAATAAACAATAGGAATGAGATCAGACAGTATAATTACTTCAGATTATGATTTACTTCAACCATTTGGTGAAGTTTTGGCTGAATTCTGTTTCTGAACCACGGCCGGCATAATAGGCGAAGACAGTTAGAATAAAAAGTTGATAGAAAGGAAGTAACCGGACGCACCGTATGTTTAGCAGGCGCACTTGGGGTTACGCTCTCCACGGAGCCCGCCCGGCCCTGCGTAAACAAGGTGATTACGGGGCGTTGAACGACAGGCGAAGAAAAACGCACTTTGGTAGTGCTGAGGCGCGGCTTCTTGGCGGGAGGCGCCTCGTCAGCGTTGACGTTGTCGTCGCTGTCACTGCTACCGCTGTTGTCATCGTCCTCGTCGTCGATCCTAGCCAAAGACAGGGGAGCCTTGGTTTTCAGCGTGAAGCAAGGCAGGACAAAGTCGGAGTCGGGGAGTGAGATGTCAGCGTCCTTCTGAAAAAGCGAAGGCGTGAGCACAAAGAAACCAAGGACAGAAGAAAAGGGGAATTGGGACCTACCAGTTTTTGCTCCAAGTCCTTGGGGTAGTCCCAGAGAAGATCCTGGTAGTCGCGGAGGTTTTGCTTGCCGAGGTGCAGCCGGATGAGTTGGCGAGAAGCTATCACTGGGTGCAAGCCACCATTTGCAGGCCCTGCAAATTATAAGCAAATTGTAAGCAAATTCATTAATTGCCAAGCATTTACTTCTTATTTGCGGGGTGTGCAAATATAAAATATGCTTATCATTTGCCCATCATTTACCTGTCATTTGCGGGGTCCGCAAATTTGAAATTTGCAGACCCCGCAAATTGAAAGCAAATCAGATGACCAAACAATCTGAAAAAGGCAATAAACTCTTTGACATTTCAACATCTCAGCATCACAAGGCCTTGGCATCGTTGCCTGGGAAAGACAAGTGTATGCGAGTGCCTTGCACTAGAAATAGATTTACTGCAAGACATACCTAATGTCACCGTGTAATCAATCTTACTTGGTTCAAAACTTTAACAGGCTCCAATCAGTCCTTTCACATCTGTGAGGGTGTAAGGAAAGTCTCTTCTCAAAGATTTGCAGTCTCCAATTTCCAGCATAGTTGACTGAGCATAAGTAGTGTATGACACGGGTTTGTGGAAACCCGCGGTATTATGAGTGTCACGGGTGCGGGTACGGTAATTGATTTTCGGTACACCGTGAATACCGTGACCCGCGGCATTACCGGTGACTGACCCGCAGCTCTCAAAAAGGTACATAAGGGATTCGAACCAAAGATCTAATGGATTCAAGGGAAATTTGAGATAAGGGAAGCTTCCATCTGAGCTAAAGAACCATATTAGAACATGATTGTGGGTTATGGAGAGAAATAGGTTGGGTTGAACCACAGGATTCCTTTTTTCCCGCTATGTATATAGTGGGTTTTGGGGGCGATGAAAAACTGATGGCGAAAACCGTAAAAGGAATTTCGTATTTTGGCAGTGAAACACTGATTCCATCACGTCACGTCAACGTCAGCTCACCTGCCGCATTCAAGCATTTACCAACCTACTCTCTTTGCTCTAGGCTTCTCCCGATGTCTTCAGCTCAACCGTCTTCTTCAACATTTTCCCTACAAGTTAACGGGACAACTGTGCATTTCTTACATCAATCTCCGTACAGCCACCACGCGAGCCCCGAGCGTTTGACACCCCGATCGGTGCCTCCGAGTCGGACCGATCGGTCCCACCGACCCACCCCTCTTCTTCCCTCCTATCACGTCAACGTCAGTCCCACTTGCCGCTTACCTACCTACTCCCTTTGCCCCAGGCTTCTCTCGATGTCTTCAGCTCAACTGTCTTCTTCATTGTCTTCACTACAAGTCAACGGGACAACCGTGGCCTCCGTGTCTTTCGACCCTTATCTCCGCACCTGTTTCTCCCCCTCTTTCAACAGCGGACTACGCAAGACACACCCCACCCGGCAGCTGGTTACCTCCATTATCCCCGGCTACGGGCAACACTCCGTCCTCATGGAGTGTGAAGTGGATCCCGATGCGCCTCACGACGTTATCCTCGGCCTCGAATGGGCTGCCCATATTCGCAATTTCGTACTCGAAAAGGGGTTTCGCATCGACGCTCATTTTGATGCCTGGGCCCTCTTGTCCAACCCTCGACATCCACTTGGTAAGCATTTCCGTTCTCTTCTTAATTTGTTTTCATCAACAATGTAGGTTTTCCTTCTGGGCCAGAAGTCGTACCCACCGACGGCTTGTTGTCGGCCGTTCGTCCCCACTACAATGGTATGTCCGTCGCTTACATTCCAGCACACTATCCTCACCGCTTCTAGTATCTACTCCCATTCCTCCTCCCAATACTCTGAACTCTGAAACTTTGAAATCATGATCTTTTTATGTGTTATGTCCCCAATACCAGTGCTGAATCCAACGCTGCGGGTCCATCTAATCCAAGATTATCTTGGGATTTCCTGAGCACGTTTGGTAAAATGAGTAATGATTTCCTCCCTTATTCCCCTACTCTGTCCATGTCTAAATCGACAGTCGACCCATTGCCACTTTTGATGCATAGCGAGAACCGTGGAATCAACGCTCTTGAACGTCTGCTACTGGCGCCGCAGGCCAACACCATTGTTTTCACCATGGACGAGGCGAATTTGAGCTAGTTGATGAAGCTTCATCATGTTACCTGTCCAGCTAATACCACTCTCATTGTCGCTTGCAACACCATGTTATCAGGTAGTTGCATTGACTCTTGCGACCCTGTTTTCGGCAATCAGCACTCTTGTCATTGCCAGTAGTTCTGCTCCGTGTTCGCAACCTCGCGTGAAATGGTTTTTCAAGTGCTCAGTTTCCTGTTATCCTCTTCGGAACACAGGCTTCCAGACGACCAGTGTGATTTCCAAGGTGGGAAACTCTATCGTTGATTTCATGTGTGCATATCGTCTAGTACTGACATTTCAATACTTTAAGGCCTATGAGCTCAACGTAATCCAAAGCACGATGCATCAAAGTGACTGTGGCTGTATCCCATTGAGAACCGCCAACTACGTGTGTGATATGCCAGGAGACGGAGTCTGCAAAGTATGCAGCCAAGAAGCTAGTAACGTGTAGCCGTGCATTGTCAAAATTTAGTCTACCGTGGCGGAACAGGTTCAAAATTGGGTCCTTGCGCATGAAACTGACTCGTAGACCCGTGATGTGCCCCTTTCGATAACTCCTCTTCTTCTTCCGCTCCTCTGCTACCCCCTACTTCTTCCTCTTATCTATTTGTTCCTCTCATGTTACTGCTTCAACATCTGGAGCAGGCAGGCAGGATGTCGAGGCTGGACGAAGATGCAGAAAGTACGAGGGTACGAGAAAATGGAACGCTAAGAAGCTGGACTCAACCACGTGTAGGATTATTACGATTCCCTAATATCTTTTAGGGTATCGTTCTTTAGACGTAGATGGCATCAGAACTGTGAAACGTGACCTGAATAAGTTCCCTAAACGTGATCTCTATCTGTTTTTTATCATTATAAATCTACTATATCGGGTCGTCTCGTGCTTTCTAAGTCCTGTGATTACCCCTTGGGCCAGATCCACGATCAAGTACATATAAGGAGCGAAACGTGATTTTATGCCTTTTTGGGCGGTTTAAAGGACTGGTACGGCCTTGATGTTTTGATTCCATCTTGTTTTGCTGATCAGTCCTCACTCGACTGTATCGACCATCTTTACTCGTAAACAAAACAGCCCGCGCTCGGCCGAGCCGACCGCAGGTCGGGCGAGTGCCGAGCGGTGGGGGGTTGACTAATACTATCGGGATCACGGCGCGGGTCGTGTACTTAGTGGGAATGCAAAGACTCGAGGGAATGAATAAATGGGGATACCCCGGGGATCAGGAATCATATTTGCCGTGCGTCAGCAGTGGCCCTCAAGCCCAAGTTATATTTGGGCCTTGGAATCTTTGCCTGGGCAATTGCAACACGGAAACAGTACATGTGGCGTGACTTCGTGCCAGTTCTGCGGTTAACGCTCGTGCGTTTGTATAATCGCTCATGCGTTCTATCCGTAGTTAGGCACCGAAAACGTGACAAATTAGTGTTCAAGCAGGAAGAAGGGCGTTATGATTGTTTATTCATAAAAACTGCGAGACCGCTTAATATTTGAGCTCGCAAGCGTCGATGTTGCGGCAAATGAGACTTAGTTGCAGCGGCGCCGAGCGGAGACGTCGGTAACACCGGACTCAGATGTCGGCAACACCGAGCCAAATAGCTCGAGTTTACATTGGGAACGTTGTGTCGCGTGCTGCAGTGTAACGGAGGGTACGAAAGGAGCCGTAGGTTGTATTCAGATTTAAAACTTAAAACTGACCTCGTTTGTTTAGTGACCTAACGTAGAGTAAAATCATAAGAAGAGCTGCGGAAGATGTGTCCGGAAGATTCCATAAATAACAAAACAAAACATTAGGGCAAGGTATAGTATTCCTGTCGTTGTAGTTGAAGTTCCATAGCGGGCTTTGCCGCGGCACGCGGGCTACCCTACTTATGGGATGACAGCTAAACACTAACAAACAACGCTTGATTTGACTTATTCTCAACCACTGTGGCATCCATAAATTTAGAAAGATTTTGAGGGGTGTGAGCCTAGTAGTGAGACATTATGAGCACCAACTGCTAGCACTGATACAGCTGCAGTACATAGTATTCAGAGATAACCAGGTTTTTCCAGCAAAAATTACATGAAATAAAATCTTTGAGGTCATTTCTACAGTTCCAATAGCTGATTTAGGCTCTCTGACTCTTCAATTACTCTGAGTTAAGATACTGGCACCCCACACATTTCGATCACATGCACTCAGGATGAAATCCTAGCCGCATGTGACCTCCTACCATAAGTGGATGTTCACCAAAAGAAGACGATGACGTTAGAATTGAGATTATGAATGTGAAGAAGAGCAGAAACACTGAACCATTGAGCAAGGCCAGCCATAAGAAGAACTACAGGGATGTCTGATGCTGTGGGATTCTGAAATAAACAAATCACATCCCTGCCTGAACTCTTTATTTCCCTTTACTTATGCTCACTATGCTGGAAATTGGAGACTGTAAATCTTTGAGAAGAGACTTTCCTTACACCCTCACAGATGTGAAAGGACTGATTGGAGCCTGTTAAAGTTTTGAACCAAGTAAGATTGATTACATGGTGACATTAGGTATGTCTTGCAGTAAATCTATTTCTAGTGCAAGGCACTGTCACACACTTGTCTTTCCCAGGCAACGATGCCAAGGCCTTGTGATGCTGAGATGTTGAAATGTCAAAGAGTTTATTGCCTTTTTCAGATTGTTTGGTCATCTGATTTGCTTTCAATTTGCGGGGTCTGCAAATTTCAAATTTGCAGACCCCGCAAATGACAGGTAAATGATGGGTAAGTGATAAGCATATTTTATATTTGCACACCCCGCAAATAAGAAGCAAATGCTTGGCAACTAATGAATTTGCTTACAATTTGCATTTAATTTGCAGGGCCCGCAAATGGTGGCTTGCACCCAGTGTATAGAGATGGCCGCCACATAGGCAACATCGTCGGGCTGCCAGTTGGAAAACTGCTTGTGGAAATCAGCCTGCGACGAAAAGGAGAAGAGTTAGCTAAATGAAGCTAGGACAAAGACAGAGACACATACCATGAGTGATCACATCGTGTTCAGAATGGGCATGATGGTGGCACTGGAAGAATTGTCGATGTGGTCCTGGTCGAAGTAGTAGATGATGTCTGAAAAACACTGTGAATGCCAGAAGAAAGTCCAAGGAGCTTTAAGCGAGGAGGCGTCGACTGCAGGGATTGAGGCAGAAGTCGAGGACGTCGCAGAAGAGCCAGAGGCGTCGGCCTTGCGCTTGGACATGGTGGAAAAAGAAGAGATAGCGGAGATGAGATGAGAGTAGAGCGGAAGAAAGAAATGGGCGACAGCAGCTAGCGCCTCAGCTTATATGAGACGCTAAGCGAAGGAAGCTGGCCATGGGATACAACCCACGCCTGGCGACCCTGAACCGCAGCCCACAGCACACCGCGGTACCGCCAGCAATGAGTTGGTAGACGCAAATAGCCGCTTCTTTTCCCACCGAAATCAGCCTCTCGGCGCATAGTCACGAGATTAGGCTGCTAGCTAGCGCGCTGTGAGGTCACCGGTGACAAGCTATGAAGTTAGCGCAAACCAGAGTGGATCAGGGGCTAGCTGAGCGAAAGGAGGTCGAATTGTCTGAAAAAATCGGCTAGCTGAGAGAAGATTGATCGATTTTCTGAAAAGGCAATGATTATCGTTCTCGAAGCGAAGACAGCAATGCTACACAAGCGTGCGACTCTTTGCCTAGAAAGGAAAGACCGAGTTCAACTGTGGGAAATATCAGTCGAAGGGAAGAAGTTTGCTAGATGAATTGACATTATGCATGGGAAGGCAAGAAAGACCTTGAAAATATTTGAACGTTACTTGAAAGATGCCATTTCAGTAACTGCTAAACTGGAAAGTGATACACACGGACCACAACTGAGGACGGTTGAGATTTAGTAAAGGGGAGATGAGTGTAGGGACTGTTGTATTATTGTAATACGGACAGTGGTCACTGCATTAAGCAATGCAATGTGAACAGTAGCCTACTGACCAGCTAGCTAGACCCACAATGCAATGTCACTGTGGGTTTTATATTTGGTAGGCTTGGGGCGAAAATCGGTTTTTTCGGCACACAAAAGCCTGCCAAAAAGGGTTTTTGCCAGTCCCGGGTCCCGGCACAGTTTGATATTTTTGATGGTTCTGATTGTTCAGAATACCTGCACCCAAATGGGTTCCTGTGTATATATTTGATGGTGTTGCCCTTCCCCTTCCGAAATTGGTTACCTGGCTTTTTCTTCAATGCTATTGATCGATGTCCGCTCGCTCCGCCCCGCCGCTGCATTTGATGGGGTTGATACATATCTATAAATCCTCCTTCCCGCATCAAACCCGCCCGCTTACTGCATCCCGCATCAAACCCGCCTGCCTATAGCCCCTATCTATCTTCCACATCAACCGTTACCTTGTTCCGCCGTTCGGGCCGTCCCGCAATGTCCCGACATTCACCCGCTCTGCCCCGCTCCTCCGATCAACTTCAGAATTTGCTGAAAATAAGAATGATAATAATATGCGCAGACATGGACGAAACTCATTTGCACAATATAATTCTCCTTTTTCATTGTGCATCTGTTGAAGTCTGTCATTTGGCAGAACGTTCGATCCCAAACAGTTGACATCACCGCACGTGACCTGCGCGGACTTTGTGCGATCTCAAGTTGCAGGATTCCCACCTGCGGTCGCTTTCTTTCTCCTTCCTCATTCTCTCCACATTTTTTATTACTGCGTGTCGTGTATTCACAGTATGTAATTCGTCCTCATCCTCCGCCTGCTACACTCCCCGTTTCTGACCCTTTTTAGGTCCTTTTCCCTTCCCTTTTTCACCTGACGTCGACGCCCTACAAAAACAGTCAAAACCTTCCAGAATAATATCACTGTTCTGCTTACTTCGCCCTTGTCTGCCGTCCTTCGTCTGCCTTGTCGTGCCTAGTGCTTCGGCGCAAGATTTGACTCGGTGGCCCTCTGTCAGACGTTGTTAGCTCATGCACCGTATCGTTCACTGTGGTGTGTACCCTGCCGCTTTCGCCCTCACACGCTTCCTCTTCACCCCAGCCTTCTCCCTATTCTTTCCATTTGAGCATTTATCATGTTATGCGCAAACTGACTTACCCCGTAATCAATCCAGACGTTTCCAGCTCGCGCAGGACCCACGTCACATCCTCCACCGCATTCCTCCAGTCGACGTACTGGAACACGTCTTCGCCATCGCCGACGTAGTCTCCCCACCACAACAACAACGCCATGACCTGCAGTAACCCGTTTTTCTCATTCAGCTGTGCCAACACCGACCAGTCCGCTTTGTGTGGCCGGCTGAGGACGCCGTCCGCGTAGACCCGCTCTGCTGGCTGAAGGGACACCCAATACACCCACCAGCCTTCCACCCACGTTCCCTCTGATTTCTGGTCCCCCATCGCCATTGCACCAATCTATTCGGTCCTGTCCCACTGTCTCCCTCGCGCAAGCCACTCCTCAATCGCTTTCGGATGACCCGCAACGGGCAAATGCCGAGTTCCGTCATTGTAGCCGTGCGCCGACTCGAAGTCGAAGAACCCGGACACACATCTGGCCCATTCGATTCCCCAGTCCCTCCCCCGTGCAAGCGCAGCGTGTGCCCGTCCAAGCTCGCCCGTCCACTTGGCGCGATCTGTGCGTCCCCACAACTGATCAATGTGCTTCTCCATCGCCCGCTTTGCGGGATCCTCGTCGTCACCCCCGTCATTGCTGTCCCCGCCCGCGCCGTTGTCGTTATCATGGCCTGAGCCCGCACCGTTGCCGTTGCCCGCGCTTGCACCCGCGCCGTTGCCATTGTTGTTATCGTTATCGCTGCCACCGCCGCCGTTGTCACCGCCCGCACCCGCGCCTGCGCCATTATTGTTGCTGGCATCGCCTGCCCCTCCGCCATCATCATTGCTATCGCTGCCGGCGCCACCACCGCCATCACCGTCCCCGTGCGCACCACCGCCATCACCGTCTGCGTGCGCACCACCGCCCCCCCGCCCTCCCGCCCCACGGGCGCCGTTGTCTTCATCGAGGAAACCTCGATGACCGGCGGAGGTGCCCGGGCCGCTCATTCTGGCTGAGGACAATTCTCCGTCTGCAGGCGCTCGAGTGACGCCGACTGCGCGCGCGCGACATTCGGCTTCCGCTAGCAGAAATCGCATCAGCCATGTAGTTTTTTCCGGTGTCCTCGCGCACACTTACTAAAACACTCCTGCCCGAACTTGTTACGCGCTTGCGGCGCGTTGTCCTGATTCGGACAGGGGTTACTCTGTTTACATACCCAGTGGTTGTGTTTGACTTGCAGGGCGTAGGAGGCAGTATTTATTTGTAGGATCAGTGATGTGGGACGACACTTTTTACCTTACTCTTGTACACACAAAACATCGCACTACAACAATATCATTTGTTCTGGTGTAGTTGTGTGCTGAGAGTTTCAAAGCTCTAAGAGCCCTTTACACTTTTTTACACCTTACTCGGATATTCGAGTAAGCACGGTGTAAGTCTCGCATCGCGAGACTTCGTACATAGTAAAAACTTACCTACCTGTCTTTCGTTCTGTTACGTGCCATGGCTGGCCGTAAGTCTGCTGCAAAGCAGAGAAGGAATAAAAAAAGACGCGAGCTGAAAGGTTCGCGCGATGCGTCCGATCTTTCGCCAATCGTCGAGCCCGATGAAGGCGAGGAATCGGGTGCAGAGTTGGCAACAGCCCATTCATCCACGGCGATCAGAATCGACAACGGAGGTTCTCCCGCGTCGATCGTGGAGATCGAGGGCAATCGGGGATTATCGTTAAGCGGTATAGGGGCCGATTCGTCGGCACTGTCAACGCTTAACCCCGAGATGTCGTCTGATCTTCCCTCGCTCACACCGTCCATGGAGGAGCTCGAATTCTTCCATGCGTTACAGTCAAGCCGCAGCGCGGGGTTGCAAGAAGCTGCGATTATCAATACAGACCAGACCAACAACAGTAAGAAGAAATCGAGACCCGTAGTAATCGAAGAGGTGGATGACGAGGATGACCTGCCGAGTGTGCGAGAACGAAGGAGACGAGAGAGAACCAAGGATAGCAAGGAAGTGAGTGCTTCGATTGGCGCGGCATCCACTCCCTCCATAAATTCTCCATCTCGGTCCCCTGCTCGCTCGACAAATTCGCCCCGCACCATCCCTTCTGTTAATGTTTCGGCTGGTGAGAACCATGGTGGAAGAAAGCTTGAGATGTTGTTCTCAAAGCTCCCCACCACACCGAGTTCGCCACCGCTCCAGTCGTTGATCGGAGCAGGTGGAACTTAGGGCGATCTTGTTAACGGATGGACACCTTTGTCCATCAACTCGTTATTGGATGAGTATGCCGTTGGGGGTGCACTCAACGAGACAGAGACACAGCGGCGCCGTGCCGGTAAAGCGCGCGCTGTCGCACGATCCGGGAATACGGATAGCTCCACGTCAGAGAGTCTAACGGACTCAGATGATGAGGAGACTCGAGAGCGCAAACGACTGACGCGTCTCGCGGATATGCGCCAGCGTATCGAACGAGAGCGAGTCGACCGTGCTAACAGAGTGAATTCGGAGGAGTATCAAATTGCGCGCCAGGAGGCGGCAATTGCTCTTCGTAGATTACAAGAGTTCCGAATTGAAGATGATCGTAATTTTGCTACAGAACTCGAAGCTAAGTTCGCAGCCGAAGATGCGGACAATGAGTTTGCAAATAAGTTGGCTCAGTCCGACAGAGCTCACTTGGATCAGATTCAGCGTGAAGCTAAGAAACGAGAGAGTGCTGCTAAGAAATTAGCAAATACTGCAGTTCGGCTGCCTGGAATATCTATTCCGGCACCAGCTCCAGCATCACCACGACTCACTCACGACTTTAATAGTCGAATAATATTGCAGCGATATCGTATTCAAGAATTGATGAAGACTGGGAGATCAGGAATTCCTGATCAAGGTATTGACTGGGATGCAGATGGCAAGGCAATGGAAATTGCGCCTGCACGCAGTCGAGGTAGCTCGGTTGGCACCCGGGGAGGACACAAAGTGGCGTCGCCGAAAGTGAAAGATGCGCGAGTAGACCTCGCGCCCGCTCCTGCGCCATCGCCGAAGGATTTAACGCCGAAAAAGGAGAATAGTAAAAGCTCCATTAATATGGGCCGAGTAGCTAGTCAACAGGACATTAAACCTGCTGGCCTCGGTATCTATATGCGCTCAGGTACAGCACCTGGTCAATTGAAGCCTAAGAAACCGAAGCACGAGTCTTCAGACTCTTCTAGCTCGTCGAGTTCATCTGGGGACTCAAGTTCGTCGCTGTCCGACAGCTCAGACGATTCAAGCTCCAGTGACTCTGAGAAATCGGAGTCGGATAGCGGATATTCTTCAAGTGATTCTGATAATGAAAAGAAGAAGAACGCTAACTCCAGAAAAGGAGGAGGTCATGGGGGAGGATCGAGTGGATCCTCCAGCAGTTCATCGTCGGGGTTATCAGATAGTGGTGGCAGTTCGGACAGCGAGTCCAGTAAGTCATCGAAGGGACCAGCGCGGACACCGCGTAAACGTCCCAACGAGTCGGATCATAAACATAAGCGGCGCCGCCGCAGGAATGCGCGGCGCAAACACCATTCACATGGGCGCCGTGATCGGCACTACACCGTCGAACCGGGAGATCCTATTAGCTCGGGATTGCCTGCTAAGAAAATGCGAAAATGGAGAAAGTCTCTCCATTATCATTATGAAAAGATGATGAAGGATACACTTAGCAAAAAGTCGAAAGTACCTGCGGTGTTTGAGGATAGCCGTAATGTTAAATTTCCATCTCCACCAACGTACAATGGTACTGGAGGAATCGATAAATTCGATGAGCATTTTAATGGAATTTGTCGATGGATGGAGCTTCATGGAATGGGAGGCAAGAAAAATGACCATAAGCGACTTCTCGCGCATGGATTTTATTTGCAAGGAGCTGCAAAAGATTGGTATGAGAATCAAGTTGTGGGACTGTATCGTTCACAGAAACACTGGACTCACAAAGAATTCGTTTTGGGAATGTTTGATCGATTCATTGATACTTCTTGTGTTCAGCAAGCGACGGAGCAGTTTTGGACTGCAAAGTACTCAGCTGAACTTGGTATAATGGGATTCTACCATGAGTTGGATACGGCGGCACGTCGTATGATTAAACGACCGGACTCGTACACTTTTAAGACTGAATTGATGACTAGGATGCCGTCTGCAATGACGTCAGAGTTAATTGCTCGAAATGTTACAGCCGAGCAGGCCAGCATCCGTACGATCATGGAGTGTGCTTCGAACTACGAATGGCATAAGAGCGTCGGTAAACGTTATTCGCGGCACCGCGAACGACGAAATAATGGGGATTCTTCTGCTAAACCGAAAGAGCGCATGGCCATGGGTCGGCGCGATGGTCCCGGTATTAATGGCGCTAAATTGGTGCGCGTTAGTCGGGAGAAATTGGAAAATGATACACGGTACAGAAATTATCGGCGCGCGAATGTGAATGTTATCCCTCGAGATACACGACCTGGGGGTCGTGATGGGGGAGGAAGAGGAAATGGTCAAAATAATGGCCAGAATTCACGTCCACCGCAGGCGAGTGGATCCAGACCAGTCGCTTGTTATAATTGTGGTGGACCACACTATAAGAATGAATGCCCGCAAAATAAGCGGAATGGGCAGATGATGTTTGCGGACCGGGAAGTACAAAATGAGGACACCGAAGAGAGTCCACCAAAGGTGGACCAGAGAGCTGAGGAAGAGGCAGCACCGAGAGAGCAGTTCCGACAAATGGCGGACGAGGCAGTAGCAGAAGAAGAAGGACAGGAGTATGATTCAGAGTTTACTTACGCATATCAGTCGGAGTATTCTTCGTACTCGGACGATGAGCGATGCGCTCATATTCGAGAGAATGATTATGATATGCCATGGGTACAATTTGTCAGTGACTCTGAATATGAGGATGAGAGCAGTGATAATTACACTGTTTGGGATGAAGATATGGAGGCCGATTATGAATCGGTCGATGGGGAAACTCCTGAATTGCAGGAGGTTAGTGACTCGGAAGAGGAGGATTGTGATGACTCAATGTCCGACGTGTTCGTAGCAGACGCTGATCCCAAAAAGGGAGGTGATGAGTTTGCGGGACATGCAGAATCGAATCTGGAATGGAAACATACCAGGACCGAGTCAGGACTATTCGAGGTATGCAATGACAACTCCGAAGATGAGCAGGGGCAGGAGCGGAAGCCCGAGGCTAGAACCCGTAAAACACAGGCGCCTCAAAGAGAGCGTACAATGACAGAGTTGGGATTGTACGAGCTGTGCGATGATTATTCGGACGAGGAATTCATCGTGGAAGAAGACATTGATCTTCTGGCTAGAGAGATGGCATTGTTTCATATGGTCTCCGGAGATCGTGAGGCAACTTGCGAATATTTTGCAGCGGGCCAGGAACGGTTATCGGAGAAAGGCGCCGACTCGAAATCAAGTGGAAAACAGATTTTCTTGAAACGTTCGAAGCAAATGCAGGCACGCCCTGCGCGTACCAAAGCCGAGAATTTTTGTTTGACCTCATATGTGAAAGTGAACGGAAAGTCGGCTTTCACATTATTTGATTCTGGATGCACGACGGAAGCAATAAGTCCGGAATTTGCATGCGCTACCGGGATGTGAGTGTTTCCATTGAAATCAGAAGTTACCCTTCAGCTTGGAACAGCCGGTAGCCGATCCAAAATTCATCATGGCACGATCGCCGCGATCGAATATGACGATATCAAGTCGGAGGAGTACTTGGATATCGTGAACTTAGACCAGTTTGATTTGATAATTGGCACCAAGTTCATGCGAAAGCACAAAATGTGCTTAGATTTTCAATTTGATACCATTAGGGTCGCAGGAGTTCCGAGTGCTACGTTGTCATCGAGAGATGAGTGTTCGGAGGTTGAGCGGCGATATGCAGCTCGACGAGTAGAGCGAGCAACGACTGAATGACTCGCAGAGTCAGGAGTATCGGTTCCGGCTCCTACGAGTACTCAACGTGCGGAACCAGCACGATCACGCTGTGGGTCCACCCGCAACGGACAAGTTACGTGGGTAGAAGTACCCGATGAGGAAATGTTTGCTGAGATGGGAAGGTGTACACTTTCCCCTGATATGCCTGTAATTTTGGAAGATGGAATAGAGATCACCAGCAAGGATGGTGAGAAATTTCCGGAGTTAATCATGGAATTCTCGCGTATGAGGTTCCCGGATATGCACTCGAACGAACAAGCACAGCAACGAATTTTGGCTGAAAAAGCAGCTAAGACTAAATGTGCGCAGGAGGAGACTGAAAAGATGTCCGTCTCGCTAGAGCCTGAAATAAAGGAGCATTTTAGTAAGATGTTCCGTGCAGCAACGGACATTCACGTTCAAGAAATTAACGACGGAAAACTTACGTTTACGGAGGAGGATATCCCTAAATTGCGGGATCGCTGGATGGAGATCAGCGCGGATATTATGTCGGGAGTGCCCGAACGAATGCCGCCAATGCGTGCGGTTAATCATCGAATTCCTCTCATTGATGAAAAGTTGTTGTACCATTATCATCTCCCGCGGTGTCCCGATGCCATGAAGGCACAGTTGAGCGAAAAAATTCAGCGATACACTCGCGCTGGTTGGTGGGAGCCAGTACAAACCAATCAGGCTGCACCCATGTTGTGCATCCCAAAGAAGACTGGGCTGTTACGAACGGCGATCGATTGTCGTAAACGGAACAGTAACACCAAGAAAGATGTTACTCCTTTCCCAGACCAAGACGAAATTCACCTTGATTGTGCTCGCGCAAAGTATCGGTCAAAAATTGATATGTCTGATGCATATGAGCAGATTCGCATTGTGGCGGAAGATGTGTGGAAGACCGCGTTTGCAACGGTCTATGGAACCTATGTCAGTCATACCATGCAAATCGGAGATTGCAATGCACCGGCAACGTTCCAGCGAATTATGACAACGGCGTTTCAAGAGTTTATTGGACGTTTCGTTCACGTATATTTGGATGATATTTTCATATACTCGAATTCGATTGAGGATCATGAAATTCACCTCAGTAAAGTATTTGATACTTTGAGGAAGAATGAGTTTTATCTCAAGAAAGAGAAGTGTGAGTTATACGCGGAGCGTATGGACTGCTTGGGACATCTGATTGATAATCGGGGCCTTCACGCTGATGCAGACAAAATGCAGCGAATCAGGGAGTGGAGAACTCCCCGCAGCTATCTCGATATTCAGAGGTTCCTCGGGTTGGTGCAATATCTTGCCCAATTTTTACCGGACATTACCACTTATACTGGTCCATTAGCGGCCATGACTAGAAATGGGGCTCCGTTTGCATGGCGACCTATTCATCAGGCCTGTTTTGAGGCCATTAAACTGATTTGTTGTAAAACGGCCATACTTCGCCCAATAGATGCGACCATAGACGAACCAATTTGGGTTATCTGTGACGCGTCAGTATCCGGAATCGGGGCAATGTATGGGCAAGGGCCCACCTGGCAGACTTGTCGGCCAGCGGGGTTTATGTCGAAGAAGTTTACTTCTGCTCAGCATAATTATCGAGTGTTTGAATTGGAAACACTTGCAATTTTAGAAGGCCTGTTAAAATGGGAAGATAAGTTAATGGGCTACAGAATTCATGTGGTGACCGACCACAAAGCACTTGAATTTTTTCAGACTCAGAAGAAAATGTCTGGTCGTCAGACTCGATGGATGGAATATCTATCACGTTTTGATTTCGATATTCGGTATATTAAAGGCGAGCTGAATAAAGGTGCTGACTGCTTGTCGCGGTATTATGAGAATGATACTTGGGAGGATGTTCATGACGTATCGGAATATGTCAATGCGGATGTGCGGCTGGATCCAGATCATGAGGATATACCTGGGGATCGGGCTCAAGAAATAGAGCAGATGCGAGCGATGGGAGTCCGTCGCAGCACACGGCTTCAGAACCGGATTGAGTCACGAGATGTTGAGGTGGCCGAATTGGAAGCCGCCGCTGAGCCAGAGTTGCCTCAGACGGTGGCACCGGAGATCACAATTAATCCTACGGTTTTTGAGTCACGTACCCGACAGGATACGATTCCAGCGGAGCCTATTCTCGAAGATTCAGTACTTCGAGCAGTGCGAGAAGGATACACCACAGATGTGTTCTTCAGTAAAATAATGGCACGACCCGCCAATTTCAGTGCGTTCAAAGTCCGCGACGGATTAATTTATGGACGCAATCGAGGAAAGGAGGAGGTACTGTGTATCCCTCAAACAATGGTGGACACTCAGTCACTTCGAGGAACGATTACCGAACAAGCTCACCGGAGCTTGGGTCATTATGCAGGGCAGCGCACTGGTGACTATCTGCGTCGGTGGTATTGGTGGCCTAGAATGTCAGCGGAGATCACAGAGTTCTGTGATAGTTGTGCGGTATGCCAAGCAAATAAGCCGACAAATCAAATGCCGGCCGGGAAATTACATACATTACCTATTCCGGTTCGACCCTGGGATTCAATAGCAATGGACTTTGTGGGTCCATTCCCGTCCTCAATGGGATTTAATTACCTATGGGTAATAATATGCCGCCTTACTTGCGCGGTGCATTTAATTCCGGTGAATACCAAGACGAAGGCCACCGAGCTGTCAACGATATATATTAGAGAAATTGTTCGGTTACATGGATTGCCCTGAACTATCGTTTCGGACCGTGATTCGAAATTTACCTCGGCATGGTGGCGCGAAGTTCACCGAGTGCTTGGAGCGAAGTTATTGATGTCCACTGCTTTTCACCCGCAAACAGATGGGGCCACAGAACGTGCTAATCGGTCGATTGGTCAGATGTTGCGCTCCATGGTGAGACCGGACCAAAAAGATTGGGTGGAGAAGCTTCCCCTAGTTGAATTTGCAATAAATGCTAGTATTAGTGCATCCACAGGATATGCACCGTTTGAGTTGACCGGAGGTTACATGCCGTCGATGCTTCGAGAGTTTACATCGGACATTCAACCACCTCCGGGAGTGAAAGCATTTGCGGAGAGGGCGTTAGCGAATTTAGCAGAGGCCCATGATTCAATAATTGCCGCCCGAGTATTTACTACGGTGCAGGCAAACAAGCATCGGCGCGAGGATCCGGTGATCGAGAAAGGAACGTTGGTTTATTTATCAACCAAGAATTTAGCCTTACCTAAAGGAAGGGCAAAAAAGTTGACTCCGAGATTTGTGGGACCATACCGAGTCCAAAAGGCATTTCCGGAGTGCTCTGACTATGAACTTGAGTTACCCGAAGTATTGGCTTCACGGCGGGTGCATAATCGGTTTCATGTTAGCCTGTTGCGACCGTATGTTGCGAATAATGAAAGCTTGTTTCCCAATAGGGACCGTCCGGGGGTGTATGACTTTGGAGAGCCTGCCGAAGATGAATGGCAAGTTAGTTCAATTTTAGCGCACCGATGGACAGACAATCGGGTGGAATTCCATGTTCAGTGGAACATGGGAGATACCACATGGGAACCATTCAATGCAGTAAAGTTGCTGTCGGCTCTGGACGACTATTTTGCGCTCCACGGGAAGAAGCGCTGGCAACAGTTGCCAAAGAAGAAAAATTGAAGTAGCTCGGATGAACGCCGATCAAGATCGACGTCACCATCGGAGTTAGTTGGTTCCGCGGACGCAATTCAAAGTCCGATCGCCGCGTGGCGAAAGAAGATAGATAAAATTTGTAATCTTTTCACCCTTGCTCTCGACGTCCATCTTCGACGAATCGTACTGCCTGTATTCTCCCTCAAGCAACGCTAGGAGGTAGTGGTGGCTATGAAAAGTGGACCCCTCAATCCAGATAAGTCTAGTACTGTAAAAATGGATGTGGACGCGCCGAAGGGTGGCGCGATGAATGTGGTAAATGGGCGCGCCGTGGGCACGTCTGTCGTTGGTGATACCACGGTACCCCACGCCGTAGGCATGGGGGGAGGAGGAGAGGAAGCACGACGCGACACTCATGAGAGTGTTACTCTCAGGACAGCCGCTAGTGAGGAAGAAATGGCGGCGCTTGTGTTGCGTATGAAGAGCGGGTCCTGGCGCGTTCATGTCGGACTGGGAATTCCGGTGTGCGAGGGCGCGCTTTCCGAGTTGCAGGGGGACGGGGGTGAAGCGTACGAAGGAGACGAGGTGGAAGCATGCCCAGAGTGCGAGAGTTACTGTCGCCATGTGGCTACGGGGATTGCCAGCAGAAACAGCAGTCTCTGCGCGGCAATACGTGTTCGCGATATCATGACAGCGGAGAGGGCGCGAGCAGGCGAGGTCGCGCGAATGGAAGGCGAGATACAAGCCATCCGTTCCGAGCGCGATAACACACGCGACGAGATGCGTGTACTCCAGCGCGACGGCATTACATTAGCTGTCATTTTGGAGAAAGAGAAGGCCAAGAGCGATACCTACTTAGAGGACTACAATAAAGCTGCCGCAGAGATCCACAAGTATGTGGATATGGTAGAGCAGCTGGAGAAGCGCATCGCCGAGCTCGAGGAGCAGCTTACGCAGGTGGACGAAAATAGGGTGCGCAAAAAATGCACGCCTGTGGGGACGCCGGTGGTTACGCCGAGACGCGACCTACCTAACTCGTCTCAAAAATCAAAACCAGTGTCCAATTCGGGCACCAAGAGAACAATGTCGGTAGGTAATACCGATGAGGACGTGGACATGGCTGATGGTCCTGGAATGCAGGACTCTATAGATGCTCCAGGCAAGCCAGACATGCAATGGGGTAACCTGCGTGGAATTCCATTATATATTACCGGATATCCCATCGACGATCCAAGTCAGTTCCCTCCACCACCGGAACACGACTTCGTTGAGACCGGTACACTTACGTTTTCATCCATTGCTCGGTGGAATGATGCGCTGGAATTTGCGCATGCGTCTCGATGCTGGCCACTAGCGCTGGCGGTATTTCGTGTCTACTATGAGGCACGCACGTTGTTTGATACGAAGCAACCTGTCTCGGAGATTCAATTGCACGCTCTCTCGGCATACAAAATGCCTGAATGGTTCGGCAAGGATCTTCGCAAGTGTGCAGTGGATTCCAACGCACTCAAGGAGAACCGAATGTTCTGGTCGAGCTGTTCTCGACCTTCGTACGGAGTATCCGTGCGCGAGGCGGCCGCGTTTATCCAGCGTCATGGACGTATCATCGATGGTTGTGCATTCATCGACAACTATCATTCCGTCAACAGTCAAGACGTGGCGGGGTGGCTCTATTGGAACGCTATATGCTACAATACATGGAGTCGGGATTGCACCATCGAGGACAAGGCAAAGGCCAACATTGTGACCTACCAATTGCTTGCAATTTTTGCCGTTCCTCGACAGTACGCCGACCATTTGGACGCTATGAAATTGGCCGTAGCGCCAATCACCAAACTAGATAACCGGCCGCGGGAGGTAGCCAGCAATCTCGACACTAATGAGGTTATGCCTCGGCTCGCCCGTATGGGGGTCACGGTGGATATGGCGAATGAAATGTACTCGTTCGCTGACAACTATCTCTCGGCATTACTCGCTACCCCCGAATTGAAAGGGTGGAACACGGAGGATCTTATCGCCATCAAAACCGTGGCAGGAGACGAGAAACGGTATTTCAGGGAGTTAAAATATAACAAAGGCTTTGTTATTCCTCGCGTTCCAGGATTACCCTGGCACGATGTGGGCATGAACTATGCTCAAGACAACGGTGTGTTTCTCGAAAACATCCCAACGCTACCAGCCCAGGGACACGTCTTGAACGGGAGCGTGACTCTACTTACTCGGGCGGTGCCAACTGGAGGTGCGGGTAATCCACGAATTGTCAGCAACAGTTATCCGAAGCGTGGCGGCTATCGTGGAGACGTACTGCGGGGACGCGGTCGTGGTGTTACGGCCCATGGCGCGTTCAGAGGAAATCACACTGCTGGACCACACTCCCGGCCAATCTCAACCTCCACACACCCTCACCCAACCTCTGCGACACCGCACAATTACCACCATCATTCGCATCCGGTTACTGTCAATGGTCACCCGGCTATTCATTCCGCGTTCCCCACGCCCGCCAACATAACTTCATACGGTGGCCATTTCGCGTCTGCCGCTCATCCCAATTACCCCGTCATGATGTCTCCGGCCCATGAACCACCTCGATTCACCGCTCAGTCATTCCCAACGAACATGCAGCCCTCCGTGCACTCTCAACCGTCGCAATTTCACCCTGCGAGCGCGTTCGGATACACGGGCGGTAACCATCACAATCACCAGCATGTCGCCGGCACCGCATCGAATAACGCGGCCGGATCCGGAATGAATGGCGGTAACGGCGAGAATTTCAGAACCAGCGGCGGCCAGGGCGACTCTCATTATCCAATATACTCATCCTCGTTCTAACCATCTGCGTGTCCCACCATCCGCGTCCGCAGCATTTATTCATTCACTAAAATCTTCGACCTCATCCTATCCTGCTGCTTGGACTGCCGATCTGACCGCTCGAGGCATTGGAGGCCTACTCAATCACCACCACCATCATCGTGCCGCTCGTTTGCGTCATCGCATAATTTTTGGAGGATAGACTGACTCAGTCTTGAACGGGAGAGTGTTACGCGCTTGCGGCGCGTTGTCCTGATTCGGACAGGGGTTACTCTGTTTACATACCCAGTGGTTGTGTTTGACTTGCAGGGCGTAGGAGGCAGTATTTATTTGTAGGATCAGTGATGTGGGACGACACTTTTTACCTTACTCTTGTACACACAAAACGTCGCACTACAACAATATCATTTGTTCTGGTGTAGTTGTGTGCTGAGAGTTTCAAAGCTCTAAGAGCCCTTTACAGAACTCCACCATGCGCGTCTCGACTTCTTTAAATCTGGCCTTGTCCCACTGCGGCCACTTGACAGAAGCTAACCCCCGTGTCGTTCCAGCATGCACACTATTTTAGAAACTATTAGTTACCATGTCTTCGCACGCGTGTTATAAATCTTACCTTTGCATCCCCACCACTCCGCCCATCTTGCCAATCGGCCCACAAAGCAAAAGTGAAGTGTTCATACCAAACCGCTGCGCCACGGCGTCGACAAAAGGTTGCAGATAGTATGCTGCGTTCTCCAGGGACCTGCCGCCATCATCAGTAAGTATATTACTCAATAAAAGCATCGTCGCACTTACGCCGCCAGCTCAGCGGGCGTCCTCGTGGGACTATCGGCCAGTGAGGCCTCCCATCCTTTTAACGCCCGCTGATACTCATGCTCCCACAGCAGCTTGACCTCTTCCCGAAACCCCAGAGTCTCTTCCTCCCATACTTCCTTCGTTACCGCATTCTGGATGGCAATCGCTGTGGGGGGCTTCTCTCCGGTCCACGTGCAACGTCTCTTGAGTGCCTTGAAGCGCTCTTCAAAACGCTCCTTCACTCGGGACTCGAAGAAATGGCGCGAATAACAATGTAGCAGCTGGCCTCGCTGCGGCTTTCGGGGAGCGCCATCCAGGATCCCGGTAAAGAGTTCCGCGAAGGCCGCCTTGTCGCTTTTGAGCAGGCCACCGTATTTACGACGGTACCAATTGCCAATACGCTGCAGGTGCGAAATTAGTTTTATTTCTCCTCACATCGTGTTTGCTTACCGTGCGCAAAGTCTTATGGAACGCAGCATAGTTGTCCCCCGGTGCTGCTTTTTTGTTCACCACCACATTGGCGGCTTCATCCGGGGGGTCGTCAACATCCACGGCCAGGTCTTCATTGTCGCGCAAATTGTATCCGTATTTCAGCACGTAAAGACGCGCCATCTTTGTGTAAAACTCGCCGGCAGCAGCCTTGTCGCCGTTCACGCTCTTTCATTGGCCACCAAGTATTCGGCTTTCCGTCGCTCGAAGAACAAGAGTTTTGTGCCGTGCACCCAAGATTCCTTTCCTGGCGCATCTTTTGCTTCCCCTTTCTTGTGACGACGTGCAGGTACCACACCCTTCTGCAACATGACCACGGGCGGCAAGGCGATCAAGTCTTCGAGCTCCAATGAAGGCGGCGGCAGTGGGTCCTCAGGCGGCGGCGGCGGCGACGGTGGCAGCACCACGTCCTGGCCTTCAGGTGGCGGCGGCAGCACCACGTCCTGACCTTCAGGCGGCGGCGGTAGCACCACGTCCTGGTCCTCAGGCGGTGGCGATAGCAAGTCCTGCGACGGCGGGAGCTCTGAGTGTTGAGCCAGGGGAAGCAGCAGCTGGGCGATGGGCCACGCAGCTGAGGGCGAGCCAGGAGGGGTATAGTTCATTGGGCTGTCGGCCATTACACTGGGGCTGTCAGCCATTACACTGATGGTGAGTGCGCGACCGTGATACTTTGAAACTTTTTCTTTACAATCAATCCAGCTCTGATATCACTCGCTTCGATACTCTGTAGTCCTGACCACGCAAAATTGAATCCAAGCCCGTTGATACAAAAGTGAAATTTAATCATGAATCTAGTGGACTCCTTCCGCAGAAGCCTGCGCTTCTTCATAGTGATTACCAGACAAAATGGAGGGCTTTTCCCCCGCGACCTCCGCTGCTAGAAATGCCGTCCTGGCTTCCACGCTTCCGGACGAAATTATTAGCCCGGCGTTAACACATGGCATTCTGCGCACCATACCAATTGGTGTATACCACTTTGCCTCGCCATGCCGCCCAATACTTCGCGTCCGCGGGCACTTCTGCCCATGTTGTCACAGTGATGCTGGAGCATGTCGATGAAACCGACTCCGACTCTGAGTATGATGAAGCACAGCTCGTGCCTGCCGGAGTTGCAGCTGCGCGCGCAAGGGCCGGATCCACGGGATGGGGATGGGCACCAAGGGTGCAGTGAAGCTGCCATTCCTTGATGCAGCTCTCGACGGTGTGGTGACCTCGGAAACCTGGCCGGATATCCATCCACCATTTTTTTTGCGACAGTCCTGATTTTCATGCTATAGATAAGGCCAGTAAATTGCTAACCGCACGGCTTACCAATTATTCCAAATGCCCCGCTGGCGACCTTCGGTCACCAGATACATTGGATACCCGCGATGCTGATGCTTCCCCCCACTCGGTGTATCATGAATCCTGGGGAGGCACCAATACCTTGGGTCGTGCAGCGTGTTTGCAGTGTCGGGAATCCATTCATTGGGGGGATTTGGGGAGTGGTACATCTTGACGACGACCGTCGAGCCAAGCGAGAATGGTCTATAAAAGCCAATTGTCTCTTTCACGTGTCCCACATGCAAACACACCCCATCCTCGATTTCTGGGCGCGCGCAGTTCCCCCGGGCTTCCAGAGCCGCGCATTATCAACGGCGGCCTCTACGCGGGTCAAGAATGTCATGAATTTGCCTCGCCATACTTTACTATAACCGCCCCGACGATTCCCCTCACTGAGTGGTGGAGCGAAGAGAGGCGAATCAAAGAGGCATTCCAGACGCTGTACCCTACCTTGCCGCCCCATCCCGACCGCGCCAGCGCCTCCCCGGTCTTCTTGTGCGACACCCGACGCCTGATCGCTCATTTAGGTCCGTGTATTAAAAATTCTTAACTTCCGTCTGTTTCTGACATTTTCCAGCATGCGCACACGCCATCTTTCTCATCCGTTCCGTCCACTACCGCGAAGCTGAAGAGATTGAGGCAAGATTCAGCGCCGCTAGTGAGTTTACATTCCTCTTTTGTCTCACCGATATCAAGATTGCATTTAAATTTGCAGTAGAACCACTCCTGGTGACGAAGTATCTCTCGGCGTGGCTCGACCGTCTGGCCTATGAAGTTTACCGTCTCGGCGCCAATTGGTCTAGAGAGCGGGCGGACGAGGCTTTCCTTTACGCTCCCGACAAGCTTGCGGCGACCATGGGGACCAACTCGGTTTGGCTGGCGTGGGGCAACACCTCTGGCACCATCACCAACACCGACACTACGGGCGGATGGGGAACGGGCGGGGGGCAGACAGATACAGGCGCTTGGGGCACCGCCATAGGCTGGGGACCACACGCGACCAATGCAGGTTCGGGAACGGGCGCGATAGGTACCCCCGCATGGACTCCTGGAGGGTGGGGAATGGACAATGAGCTGGATGTGCCTCGTCGCGGCCGGCAGTATCCTAAGAACTCGGGTCGACCTTTCCATCCCCCCCGTCGTGGGCGTCAACGTACCTTACTGTCACCGCTGAAGCAATTTTAATTTCAATTCAATTTTTTTTGCCCATTATCATTTCATTCTACTCAGTACGACTAAAACCCGCCCTTCGCAAGGATGGTAAATTTGTTCTTCAGTTTTGCGCACGCCTCCACATAAAGCCGAACCAATTCCTCCGGGGTATTCTCGGCCACGATATCACGATAGTCAGCTAATTCCTCCCTCCACTCGGGAAACCGTTCCTGCCGGCGATACAGGTATTTGACATAGTCCTCGTGATTTGGAGGCAAATCCTCCAGGCAAGGGTTTCGGCTCACAAATTCCTCCAACTCCTCCAATCCCTTCGGGTCGTAAGATACAGTGCGCAGTGTCACCGACATGACTTTATTACAGAACTCTTGAAACTCAGCAAACTCCAGGCTGAAGCGTAGGAATCAGGTGTGTATACAGTGTCCTGTAGTGGCGACTCACGTTGACCTGTATTCTGCACATTCGCGCGCCATAAAATCTGAGCGTGTCTCTCCGTGTTCGTTACGTTCCTCGGACGTTTGGAGCTTGCGCGCCTCTCGCAGCCTGTCGGGTGTTTCAAAGTTTGTTGTGTATAAGGTGTATCTTTTAAAAATGCTTACCTGCGCATTCGTATTTTGGCCTTTTCTCTCTCACTTTCTGCGTGCCTAAGGAAATGTGGATCAGCAAAGGGAGTGCATTCTTGACAAAGCAAATTTACTTTTCCCTATACTTAGCTTGAGCCGCGGCATGAGCAGATTGAGTAGTGGGCGGATCCATGTTCGTGATGAAGTGTGACATCTATCTAGTGCGAACACAAAACCTGTTCGTGATCCATTAGAAACAATCCCTTACTTGTTTGTGATCCATTAGAAACGATCCCTTACTTGCTCACCTCTCATCTCATGGAAAGGTTTGCGGAGCTCGCACTGCCGTCGACTCAAAATAATACTCCTCAATCTCCCTGGGTCTATATCGGCGGAGGCCACTGAACGGTTGTGGTTAGATCTGCAGTGGTCAGATTCAAAAATTCTTTGAACATTGCTGATTATTGGCTTGGTGCAGGACAACGAGCGGCCCAATTTCTGCTCTCGACGGACAATACGAGAGCGGTGCGCAAGAGTTGAACGGGCCATGCTCGGCGCCAGGAGGAGGCCCCAGATCGGTTTGCCGAACAGATATGATGATAATATCCAGGGACCCGCGGCGCTGGCGGCTGAGCGGGGGATCATTGCACACCTACAAGATGGGTGTGCTCTTGCCGCCCAGTTCAAGTGACTACTCAAAGAGCAAAAAATTAATGGTGCTTTCAAGGTTTATTGGAACGAACACTGGGCAAACCTCCCGTTCTTCACTGAAGAGGACGCTTCACGCTTGTCAGATATTACGGGGAGTTTCTCACCGTGACGGACAGCTCGGGCAGGAGTGGTGGCGACTCGGTGAGATCCTCGTGGAGTAATTACGTACCGTCGATCCTGTGGCCGTGTTGATGTAACTGCTCCCAACTTTCTGCTCCCACCTGGCGAGACCGACCTCTCTCCACACTCTTTCCCCCCTCCCCAACCGATGAACTTCAGGTCTCACTGTGCTTTTTTGGATGAAAGCTGTTGGACAATTCTCAAAGTGGCCCCCTCGACCCATTCATCTGCAAATCCAGCCTTCTAAGCGGTTGCGCACGAAGATCACGCAAGACCGCGCCTAGGTTGCAGATCACCTTGTGGGCTGCACACAGATGACCGTTCGTCCTGGGCCGTTTATCCGCCTTTGCTCGCATGGGCCTCTGTCGCTTCGTTCGAATCATTATCGCGGAATCAACACGGAATTGACACGCGCAAATCTCCGTCGGCGCAGCAATTGTAGTCTTCTCACCACAAGCGTCCTTCCTTGCTGCCAATTCCTTGCGAGCGAGGAGTTTCCCGCCGAAGACATGAGCAACGCAAGAAAAGACGACGGCAATGATATTGGTATGATATTTTTGTTGCGGTATTGAAGCTCGTTCACTCTGACACCCCTTCAGGCGACCCTCCGCCCCTGAGCAGTGTCGCTGACCGAGCCCCCGGTGTGTTTTAATTCTTTCTCTCGGCATTCTCACTGCAGTAATAACCCACGTCATTTTTACAGGGCAGATACATCCGGGTCCAGCTGTCGTCCATCTTGCCAAAGCGTTGGAGGGTCTGCGCGCGATGCAGGAGCGCGATCACATACAGCGCGTCCTCGACAGGACCCGAGCCTCAGCTGAAGTGGCAGCCCTTGAGCAGGACCGCTTGCGGAAAGAAGCCGAGGCTCGGGTGGCTGCGCGGTACAAGGAGTACCTCAGTCGGGAGTGCCCATCGTCGTAAGAATACCAAGACCGCGTGGAGCGCAGTCGCCGACGCCGTGTGGCGGCTCATATAAAGGGTCTTTTGCAAAATCTACTGGCCTTGACCACATCCCGTTTTACAAAATCTTCTGGCTAGGCAATTTTAATAAAGGGCACCGGCCGGGATTGAACCAAAAGCCTATTGGCCTCACCCCAAAAGTTAGACCAGAGCACAAACCAACTGAGCCAAAGGGCCAATAAGAAATACTGTTGTGATGGTAATATACCACACCATGCAAAACTCTGAATAAGCACTGAGTGAAGTCTAGACAGGTTAGGGTTGGGGTTAGGGTGAGGGTTGGTTCAGGTGAGGGTCAGGGATATTTATAAAGGTTAGGGTTTGGGTGGTTAAGGTCATGCAGTTGGTTAGTTAGGGTCAGAAGGTCAGGGTTAGGGTTTGAAGCATACACAACCATACAATTAGCAGTAACAAACAATAACTGAGCACCTGGGCAGGCAAGCTGCTCATAGGTGTGGGAATTAGCAGCCCCAGTTGGGGTGAGTGAAGGTTACGCTAGCTGGGGCACCAAACACTTTCTGTATAGCTTCCTTGGCCTAGTTGGATAGGCTTCGGTCCCTCTAAATGCATTGAACCCAAAAGGTCCTGGGTTCAATCCCCGGTTTTGACATTTTCATCATTTACTTTAATTGGCTGCTCCCAGAAGATTTTGCAAAACAGCATGTGGTCAAAGCCAGTTGATTTTGCAAAAAAGCTACTATATGGGCTGCCGGCTAAGGATGCAGAGGCCGCGACTTGGCGCCATACATTTCAGGTCACTCGCCTCTAGGGTATCAGCACGTCGGGTGCTCCAAGCTCTTTGCTACGGTTGCAACAACAGTTTGAATGCCACTGCGCAGAACGAAGGGTCGCATGGAGCGCTGAGGAGGCCGCACGCAAGCGCGCATGGGATGTGGCACGATCCCAAGGCATTGGGATGGCGAGCGCCCCCAGCGCCGTAGTCCGCCGCAAGAAGTTACGTCTTTTTTCGCCCACTCCCGACGAAAATGACCAGTATGTGCCTCCATTCTATAACTTGTATTTATTGCTAACCTTTTTTCCTAGTCCCTCCCAGGAGACGATCGCGGCAAACCACTTGGAAAAGGGAGAACGTTATGCTAACATTGACCTCATGTTGTTTTCGTAGTCGCTCGTTTTTTAAAATACAGTAACTCTGCTTCCTACAGTTTATTATTTGCTATTGAATTCTACATTTTCTTGAGTTATTGTGCCAACTAAACGCCAGGGCGCTTAAAAAAAGGGAACCTTTGAAATAAGCACCTTAGAGTAAAGGGCTTTGTCAAACAACAACAAAACGGCGAATAGGGCCGAGTGAAGGAGTTGTGAAACATTTACAAACAAGCCCCTCAAGCGAACTTTCACTCAACGATGGCGGATCGACGTGGTGGTGCCAGTGGTCGTGGGCCCAAGACACCCGCAATGTATGTCCACGAGCCGCACACGTCGGAGGTTCTCTCCACCTCTGCTGATGGGCGCAGGGTCGCCGCAACACCCGCCATCGTCTATACCCAGCCCGACATCCCTGCCCATTATCAGGAGGATCTTGCCACGAACGCTGCCCTGGAAAGCTTAGATTTCAGCTACAGTATGGGCGACTTCTCGCTCCCCGTGGATGATCAGGTGTCTGAGCTCACCGCTGCCAAAGCACTGGCTGCCGCTGCTCAAAAACAATTGAAAAGGGATAATTCGGTAAGAGAAGTGTAATCCCGTCCAACATACCCCATTGACAGTGCTACAGAAATTTCCTTTGAAGGCCTGGGTTCCGCACTGTGACACATATCTCGACGAGATGCTGCGACTCGAAGGACGAGGTAGTCTGGTCTCGCGGGCAACGTGTGCCACGTGCGGGGGAGCGGACCCTACGTTTCGCTGCGCCCACCAACTCTGCATGGGGCCAGAGATGTTTTGTGCTGATTGTATCGTGACCAAGCACACGTTTCTCCCCACACACTTGGTCGAGGTATGTATTCCGTACTTTTGGCTGGGAAGGAACTGATTTTGCGGGGAGCAGGAATGGAACGCAGAGTATTTTGAGCGGCGCTCTCTGTACGACATGGGCTTGATCATGCAGCTGGGACACCCTCCTGGCTTCTTGTGCCCCACCGCGCATACCGCTGACAAGGACTTCGTTGTCATCGACTCTACGGGTATCCACAACGTGCGGCTCAATTTTTGCCACTGCGATGCAAGGGTCCAGCACTGGCAGCAGCTGATGCGAGTCCGATTGTGGCCGGCAACGGTGAAGAACCCTCAGACCTGCGCAACTTTCGCGGTGGTGCACATGTTTCAAATCATCAACTGCCTGGGCAAGGTGTCCGCCCACGACTTTGTGCGCACTCTGGAGCTCCTTACTAATAGTGAAGGTCTGACGCCCCCCCCGGTACGACTAATCTCCATCTCCATCACACTCCCACTCACACCATTTACAGAATCGACATCGTTCTTTCAGACTCATCGTGCAGCAGTATCGCATGACACAGATGCTGAAACGCGCTGGGTGGGGTCATTCACCGTCCGGTGTGGCCGGTACTGCTCAGGGGGAGTTAGCATTGGTGTGCAGGGCCTGCCCGCAGGATGGGCGAAACCTCCCTGACGGCTGGGACCGCATTAATTGGAGTGAAATGCCGGAGGATCTTAGGTGTGATCTTTTCCCTTTTTTCCCTGTCGTCATGGAAAGCTCACATCGAGATCAGTTACAAGTACTTCCTGTTCTTAGCGCAAGACTGCAACTTCCGCCTCATCAACAGAGCCGTCTCGACTGCCGCGAACGATCCTATCGTCGGCGACGGCCTCGGATATTTTGTGAATAACGCGAAATATACGGAGTGGCTGCGCGCCCACGTGTCAGAAGAAGAAATGTCGAGTTGCAGCGGATTCCAGGCGATGTTTCTCGCCAACAAGAAACGTGTCAAGGGATTGCGCTCGACGGGCGTCGGTGGTGTTACTTGTGCACGTCATAACATGTGGCGCCCCAACGGAATCGGGGACTTGCAGCTTGGCGAGCGGTACGTGTTTCTGACATATGTATTTCCATTTCAATCCTCTGACGCGGCGCCCAGGTTCTGTA
Source organism: Mycena alexandri (assembly GCA_029233265.1). Taxonomy (NCBI): domain Eukaryota; kingdom Fungi; phylum Basidiomycota; class Agaricomycetes; order Agaricales; family Mycenaceae; genus Mycena; species Mycena alexandri. The sequence goes on along the minus strand of JARJCM010000064.1, from coordinate 72,067 downwards.
ACGTCGACTTTATCCTGTTTTCAGCACTCCTTAATACACTCATTTTTTATTTGATCCTATCCTACGACATCGCGTGCCAGTACGGTAAGAAGTTCTGGGAACGAATGGGTAAGCTTCCGGCGGAGTTTCACATCAACCTCCTGAGCGACCGCGTCTGGTTTAAGGTTCCCAATTTCCACCTTCCCCCCCATAAACCCTTCTGTCATTCGCCTTTCTCCTTCCATTTCATGTTCGGGGCGGGCCGGACCCACGGGGAGACCGTCGAGCAAAACTGGGAGTTCACAAACGGGGCGGCGGCATCGACAAAAATGATGGGTTTGGGTTCACGACACTCGACGCTGGAGGACCTCTTCGGATTCCACAACTGGCGGCAGTTGGTGGAATGGCGGGGGATTTTCACGAAACGCATGAAGGACAATGTCAGAGAGGGGCAGGTCCATCGCGACACGTTCGAGGCCTTTAACACGTCGCTGGAGGAAAAAGTGCCGGAACTGGTGGCGGGCTGGAAGGAGTGGGTGCACGAATGGGAGTCTAAGCAGCACAAGGATGGGACCGAGTCGCCGTTTGAGGTCACCGAGAAAGGTAAGAATTGCTTTGGACGCGGCGGGAGTCGACTAATTTATAATTCATATAGTGACATCCATGCAGGACGTACACCTCAGGTTGGCGAGGGAGGAGCTGGTGAGGAGCGGGGAGGGGGTCGAGGTGGAGCGGGAGGATACCCCGAGCACGTTCATCATGATGGGCCTCGAAATCGAGGAGTCGCAGTAAGAAATCTTTATTTAATACACACCAGATTTGCTAATGCATACACAGACGACATCTTGCCGTCGACGTCAAGGCTATTGCCAATCCGACCCCCGCACAGGAGACCAACTTCCTCAAAAGGCGGGCAGCGATTATCAAGCGCATTCGCACCTTCCGAAAGGTGCAGCGCGGGTACATGCCTCACCTGCGGAAGTACTTGACGCCGTCGCAACGGGCGCTGTGGGATACGGAGGCCAACCGCAACGCTGAGGCTATCCGCCTATTCCTCCCGTCCGATATCGCTGATGCAGCCAAGCGTGTGAAGGCTTGCGCAGAGGGACTGGCCGACGTCGAATCAAGTTTGCGTGAGGGGGAAGCTCATGACGCTTTGGAGACGTTGCAGCAGGGGTTGCGTGTGCGCACAATGACGAATCGCTATGGTCTGCGAAACGCGGCCGGGCAGCGAGCGCTGACGCGAGGCCAGGGGGTGCTGCGGCAGAACAATGTTCGCATTCACAAGGCGAAACTGTGTTACCGCTACGCGAGGAACGCCATAGCGCGCATCCGGGGGAATGGGGCATGGGAGCTAGTGCTCAAGGTGCTGGAGGATAAGGACATCCAGGCGCTGAACGAGCGTGCGCTCACGGAAAAGGGGGGGGCGCAGCGGGGGACGGTCCATGATCTGCGTGACGTAGAGGAAGGCAGTGTGGGGACATACGGTGTGGTGGCGCTGGGCGAGGGGAGGAGAACCCTATCCGGGATCTGGTACACGACGAAGACCGACGATCCCAGTGAGCAGGAGCTTGTGGAGGGTACGTCGACCAGGGCTGCTTCATTGATCTCAATCGTCTAATATTTCTTTTAGCGCTGCGCGTAGAGTGGTGCAAGGTGTACGCACGCATGCGCCGTTGGTACGAGGATGTCGTTCTGGTGGAGGAAGAAATGCAGTGTACGATCCAGTATGGGTGTTGGCAGGTGGGGGAATGGCTGAAGCGGAGCTCGGCAAGGACGGGTGTAAACGAGGAGGTGGCGGAGGGGCTGAAGGCCTATGCGCTGGAGCAGACACATCGAGAGGCGATGATGTGTGACCAGCTGACGGAGAGATGGGCACCATGGAGGGAGCGTGGTCAGCGGTATCTGGTGCATGAGAGCGTGCCGATAGAGGCTTTTGTTGCGTCGGTCGAGGAGAGGAACGCGCGGGATGAGGAGGATGATGAGGACGAGGGTGCCCCAGACCATGAGGATGAGGAGGAGGATGTGGTGGAGTAATTATTTTATTTCTTTTCTATGTCTTTTATCGCTCCTATTGTCGGCTATTTATGTACTCGGCTCGTGTTTACCGGCTACTCGGAAGGACCGACCTGCCGAACAACAAATTGCGGGCTGTTTCGACCAAGTTTCGACCAGCGGTATTCGACTGGATCTTGAATGACAAAGCAGAGCGCCGCAGGAGGATTTTACAGCCCGCACAAAGCTACCTTTTGGTTGGTGCCGCACGTGATTGGCAGCGATGAACGGGCGCGGTGATTGTCAGGGCGCGGGGAGCACGGGCACGCGGTAGATCTTGAATGGGACAGAGCCGAGCGCTGCAGGAGGATTTTACTGCCGCGCAAAGCTGTCTTTTTATCGTTATTGCACGTGGTTGGTGGCGATGAGTGGGCGGGGTGATTGACCGGAAGCAGGAGCGTGGGCGCGCGGGAGAAGTGAGGCGGTGTCTGCTGCGATGTCGAGAAATCGGAATATTTGATGTCATATGGCTCAGTCTCTCAGAATGGAAACAACCATCACGATGGTGAGGAAGTCAATGACATTTTGATTGAGAACAACTTGAAATCTGATGCCAGGAATGCATCTAGCGAGATTTTTGATCGCAATTCCATGTTTTCCCAGAATGGGAGGGTTGCAGGTTTTTTTGAGAGTTTTTGCGGTCAGAGGGATCAATACAAGAGATGCCGCCTTATGCCGAGAATATTATACCACCAGTGTAACCCAAATGAGGCAGGGCAGGGGCTTCACAGAGGGATTGCACTGCAGGTATAGCTGACTGGTCAGTGGGATGCTGCCCACATTGCAATATAGTGGCCTCCCTTGGTGGAGATGAAACGGCGCGTTCACAATGTGCTGCCATTTAGCTACATTTTGCGTTTTTTAGGGCTAGTGCATGACGAAGTCTGCTAGCTTCTATTGGACACATTACTAGCTTCTCAGGGCTACAACTAGCAATGGGAACTCTGTTCGGTGGTACAAAGGAGAGTCAGAGTGAGCTCCGGCTACTGGCTGTAGTACGAGTTATAGTGCTAGGCGCGGTTTACAAGTGTTACACTAGGCAAGTACACGCATCAAGGAGATAAACATACAGGTCTAAGTACCTCAGAGTGTCAAGGATTCTATGAACGAGGACCAACGACTACACAGACGGAGCTTTGGTCGGAGCTAGCACAGAGTAGGAACGAGCACGAGCGAGCTAGCAGGTGTAGGAAGGCGGCTAGTGCCATAGCTGCTGGACAGACCCTGTTGAAGTTGAGACAGTAGTGGCCGAAGTGGCGCTAGCTGAGACAATGCAAAGGGACCGACTATAGGGGTATAGGATTATACCCACCAGCTGGTCAGGTGACGGACGCGACGCGATCCAAAGAGCCTAACGAGGACAAATAGCGGAAACAGTGAATTCATGTTGAGATGGAGCAGTGGATGAACACTAGGATGTTCAGTCCGTAAGATAGCGGAGCGGAGTGGCATGATTATGAGCAAGCTGCACCGGGAATAGTAGTTCCGGAGTGGTGTTGCACATGGAGAGTTGCTCGGGTGCAGACTAGCACGCTGAGAAAGGCAATTATACCCGGCTTGGCTGTCGAGATGGTCAGATAGTTGGCCAGCTAGGCAAGCCTAGACCACAAATGGACCCGGCTCGTCTTCCGGAGGCGGTCGCATGACCAGAACATCGGCCTGTTTTACTCATTTCTCTTTACCTCATCATTTTCTCTCTGAACAGTATATAAACCCCCATAAAATACCGCTAGAGGTCAGTTCATGCCCCGCTCATCGCACTATCGATAAGGGTGTGCTCAGGCCAGTCGAAGCGGAGATAAAGTACTTTCTCTGTTGTAAAGCAGTCTATAGAAATCGCAGCGTTATTTGTTGGATCCAGAAGTAACTGTGTGAACCAATAAGTCGAAGCTTCGCATTGGGAGGTTGTGAGCGGCGCCACTCTCCACGTATAAATCAGGACCGAGAGCACGAGAGTTTAAGTTTGAGAGTTGCGGCTAGCTTTGTGGTGGACTTCAGTGGTAGCTACGCATTGGGTGACCAGGAAACGCCTCCCGTAAAACGGACCACGCCCGGCACAGCACTTTGGTAGAACTGCCAGTCAATTCATTGACCGACTAGTTGAGCTAAGAGAATACTCCGGGTCCTTAATAAGCCCAAGTGTAACAGAAAAGAGCTTGGATTCAGAGGAGTCTAAGTCGGCCGTTAGCAGCATTCAGCTAGCCAAGCCATAGAGGAAGTGCAAGAGAAGCAGCTTAGCCCATTAGTGGGAGTTTTCAGATAGACACTTCATTTACCTCGCCTAGGACGACTGTACTTTTGTGCGTCCGCCTAGTAAACATCCTTATCACCCCCAAACCTGTACATCCCAACCTTGGGAGGTCTTGTTTCGGAACGTCAAGGGTAGCTAGCCGAGAGTGTGGTGTTTGTTTAGTTGGGATAGTTAAGGCCATAATTCAATTCTCGTTGTGCTAGGAATCCAAACCAGTAGTCACATACTACGGCTCGGACCCGAACTCACTGAGGAAGATGTGCTTAGTCTTAGTGAAGTATAAGTAGGGGATTTGGTGTTGTGTTAGGTTTTGTGTGTGGTGTGTTAGTGTTCAGCTAGCCCGCATTCAGAGCTTAGTTAGCCCATTTTCACTGTTAGCGCATCTTGCCCGTTTCAATGTTTTTTATGACAATATACTACAGGCGAATACAAATGTCGGGCGAGATCGAGGTGAGTATAGGTGTACTATGCATCAAGTGTGCTCCCAAGTACATTACAGATCCTCCTTGTGCCAATTCCAGTTGTTCAGCAACACTATCCATCGACCAAATACATATTCCAACGCCGCACCCGTATTTCATCCGGTTGGGGCAAGAGAGAACCACTCGCGATGACAATGACCGCACGAGCAATCCGTGAATTCGACTTGAAACCCGTCGACACGAAACTCGTCGTGCACAAGACCCTCTGGGGAGGGTCGAGCAGGAAAAGGAAAGGACAACAAAGCAACGTACCGGTGAGTTTGTGGGCAGGAGTGGTGTACGAGGCGATCCATTCGATTTTGTACAGCTGGAGGCACTTCCGGTACTCGCAGTGTCATGATTTCCACTTTTTCCCTATCCCCATCCTAAACTCCCCGGGTTATTCGCCTAACACCCGCCCCGGATTATTCAACTTCACACCGGGTTATTCAACTACGATCGGAATAACCCGAATGCCGAGATCAATGCCGACCCCGGATCAGGAATCCCATCAGGTGCCGCATTGATCCTTTTATTTCAACTTCCCTCCGATTGCTTTCTCAACGATCACCCCTTTCTGCCTGGTGCACGCTGCAATGTCGACCGTCACTGGCAACGCCTCTGACACATTTCATATATATTCTAATTACTTCACTGCCAGTTACTAGGTATTTTACTATAAAAACCCTACCTACAGCTCTGTATTCTTTACACTATTCTAGTCTATTCTCCAGAGCTTAATCGGATTGCCTCAAACCTATCTCTTTCTGTATCGCCAGTCGCCTACGTCGCAGTAACCCTGCTAGTTAAGGCTCTGTGCTGACACGCGGCGCTGTTCTCCGATGTCCCTCCCGGTCTGGCCCCACTTGTATTTGGTTCGGGCTTCGAGTTGGGCGGGTGTGATAAGTCCGTCGTGAAAATCGTCAACATCGGAGCGAAGACGACGGCGGAGAAGGTAGTTGTAGCCGCCTCCATCGTTGGTGTAAGTGTTTGGGCTGGTCGGTTTAGAAAAGTCAGACAATCTAAACGAATTAATAGAACTTACAGGGCGGGTATGATCCAGTGGGTGTTCGTATTATAGGCTGGTACGAACGTTCTGAGCTTGGGATTAACGCGGATGGGTGCCATCTTACCCCCGTTGTGTCAAATCTGTCAGAGAAAACAAGGGGAAAACGACTTACGATGGAAGAGTTGGTGGTGAGAGAGAGAGAGAGAGAAGTTGTTTAAGCGCCTGCGGAATCCGTTTTTATAGGTACGTCTGTCTACTACATCGTAAACTACAGAAACGAACGTCGATATCTCTCGCTTTGACCTCCGGATATGTCGTTTTCGCAAGCCTCGCAAGACAATGGCCGTGATCGGACCGGCGATCCGACCCGCTCCGAAACTGCCGCTATTTATTCAACGCACCTGAATGCTTCTTCGGCTGCGAGGTACTTCACTTCACTTCGTTCGATTGGACGGAGTAACATAGGTTTGAATTCATCACACACACCGCGTTTGCCTTTTAATGTCTCGAGTAGATCTGGACAGTCGGGCTTCTCGGTGATGGGTAGGAACCGATATTCTCGTTGTATTTCGACTGGAGGTATGTTTGTTTTCAGGCTCAAGGTGTTAGATTTTTTAGCCAATCACTCGTCACTTCAAACGGAGCGTGAGTTGCTTCAATTTCCTTTGAGAGCACATTTTTAGAATGATATTTACTTTGACCGCAGATTCAGGATCGCTCTTCGAACATGTACGTCTACGTCGTACAATTCGAGTTTCAACCAATACTAAACGATCTCTATGGACCCTTAGAAGAAGGTCAATACACGAGGGGCAAAGATTAAGGCACACAATTGTCGTGTGCCTTAAATGCACGTACAGCGCACATTTCCTCGCATATGGTCAGGGAGTGAACAAAGTGGTGTCACATTTCAAGCAACATTCTTTGTTAGACAAAGGACAGATAAAGGATAGACAAAGGGCAGGGCAGGATTCCCAGCATCGGGGAAATCTCGCCTGCCCTTTGTGTACCCTTTGTCCATTCTTTGTGTAGCAAAGAAACCTTGTTAACCTGTCACACTGTCTTTGTCCGGGGGATGAAAATCTGTGAGCAATGTGCGAAATATATGCATTTAAGGCACACAATTATCATGTGCCTGGATATTTGCCCCTTGTGTCAATAGGTACGTAATGTGCGATTTTATGTCTATGCATATATTCATTAATTCTTCAAGTAGAACTTAGATTCGGGGATCTCGGGGATGGGTTTAACCTCAAGTTCGTCGTGGAATTTGGAGTAGGGGTGCGTTGATTTCTTCGGGGAGAGACTCGAGGACGTGCCTGATTTTTATTTTGCTAACAAAGTTGTTTGAGGGTGTCAAGGTGGTGAACTGTATTGCCTTTTGCGAGTTAACTCGGTTCGACGTAAGTACAGTCAATTTTTTTTGGCACAATTGAATTTTCGTTCAACTAACCTTACATTGGTCCAGATTTTCGTCCCTCGTTCATCGGCATTGACTTTCAATGCGACTCGAGTTAATCATGTGTTCGAACTTCGGTGAGTCTTTCATTTCTTGTTGCTACATTCGTCCGTTGAATCAACATTGAATCGCACAGGGTCTCGCACTCACCCACTAGCTCAAGGCGAATTGGAATCGCAACCAATCAGACTTGCTTTTCAGATCCAAGTGCCATCGAACACCAGCTCAACTTCAGCGGGGTTCGATTAGTTGCTACATCTGTAATTCCTCCTCTTTTTACTCTCACTTACCGTAAAATTGGCATTGAATCCGGTTATTTCGCGTCGAGAAGATGGATGGTTGAATTGAAACTTAGGAATCATCAATGTTAGACTAGTGGTGGCGAAATTGAAACTTGAAATCAATATTGCATTCATTAGGTCAAGTTGTCCACTCAAGTCTGATTAGCGGGTACATGAGTAATTTCGAACTACAGAATGGAAATTGAGTAGGAAAAAGGTGAATTGAGTTGGAAATTGGTAGAAAATGCCTAATTGAGTAGATGGGGTGCATGAGTAGTGAGGAAAATAAAGATAAAGGTAAAGAACCAGTAGAGAGGATAATTGAAAGAAAAGAACTGGCCGACAATAGCGAACAAAAAAAGAATCATGTACGTGGCTAACACTCATATGCAAGCAGACAACGAACAGAGAGGCTGAAAGCATGAAAAGTTCAATTTAACTGGGTGTAGTTGAAAGTAATTACCTGTATTTCACATAGGTGATTAGGGAGTGCACAAAAAGAATTTAAGCATACAAGAAATAATTGAACTTAAAAAGTTTTACATGACACTATGGAAGCCTCCCACCACAAGGATGGGAGCCTCCCACGATAAATGATGGGAGACCATGAGGCTCGCCCAACAAATGGTGGAAGCCTCCCACAAGTCTCCCCAACAAATGGTGGGAGCCCCCCATTACCCAAGGCAAGCCTCCCATTGAAGGTTGGAACCAGTATCGGTAACCTTTGGGAGGCGTCCAGCCATGATGTGGGAGGCTCCCAAAAGTGGAGGAAGGCTCCCACCCAAATTATGGGAGGCCTCTGAGACAAAGATGGGAGACAATGGGAGTGCCTGGGAGGCTGCCACATGTAACAGTGGGAGAGGGTGGCTGCACAAATGGAAAGGGCAAGAGGACAGATGGGAGGCTGCCACATGAGGGATGGAAGGGGGTGGAAGCAGTAAAAGTGCCCGATGGGCAGCATTGATATTCACTGATATTTGTTTGAACTAATATGCACTAATATCCGCTATAACATTGATACAGACATAATATTAATTCAGTCACTGTTACCTGACCCAGCTGGTAGTGTGCGGATGCCGGTATAATATTTGTATGCGGGTACTATGGAAAGCCAGAGCACCACGCTCGTTTGATGGCCGGTGATTGCCTTATCGGGCAGTCGGACCCAGGCCACTGCCCCGTACCAGACATAGGCGGTGTACTATAGTCATCATGTAGTACCACTTACATGTGTAACTAGAGGCTCAGTTGGATTTTGTCTGCTATTATATCAATACATTTGCAGGGAAATCCCTTGACCATCAACAAATCTACATCTGGTGTTGAATACGTGGAAGATATTATCCAAAGAGTGCTACTTTGTCACTCCTTGACTGGACTGACCTCGAGATTTAAGGGAATTTATCATGAGGTCAGTAAATTTATTCGCGGGTCCCCACATGTTTTGTTTAATGAACCATAACCACCGAATTTGACAGGCAACGCGGTCACATGACCCAGCAGCCAGTCTTCGCAGTGTTTGCGCGAGCGCAGAATCAAATTCACTGCATGTTCAGGTAATGTATTGGTATGAGTTCAAGTGTACTCAGTATGTTAAAGGCTCCACTAGGCTCACCTAAATGCAGCCTTAGCAGCAATCGTATCGGAGCTTAACAGCTTAATGGCATAAAATATTCATAGTGGCATAAATCATAGGTATATAACATAGAGCTGCACAACAAGCCCTCATCCTGCTGTTGCAAGCGCTGACAGAAGCTGGAACCATGTGCAGAACTTGTTGCAAACATGTTGTTCTGGGAATGCATTGAATGCTGCAGCGACATTCCCTTCTCCCCATATTTCAACACCCTCTCCAATGGATCTTGAACCGAATTCAGGTGGGATCACAAAAAAAAAAAAACTGAAACTCACGGCGCAGTCATGATCTACGGATCAGTCAACAACTTCAAAGTCCCTGGATACGGAGTTAGTTTCCTCCCATCGGTGCGCGCACAGAAAAGGCAATCTCACCTTGGAGGTCAGAACAATAGATCAGGGCCTTTGTCTTGTGATATTGGACATGCTGCGTGAACGACAGAAATTCTGCCAAGGCCGAAACCGACTCATTCATCAATGGCAATGGCACCGCACTACCGTTGTTGATGAATTTGTAGGTTGGTAATTCAGAAAAGTTCAACCTGGTCGCATACAGTACAGACTGTGCTTTCTTTCATTAGAGCAGAACCACTAATTTTTACGCTGCTCGGAAAGCTGTGAATGGGAGGAGCCACTTTCAAGCAACGTGTCACGTAGTTGGTTGCGATTCGGCGACTGGTAGATCTGGATGGCACACCGTTTTGATTGGGGCGGAGTCCGCGGCACAGAGGGCTGTATAATCAGCTTGCAATGATCAAGGTAAGTTTAATTCTGAACTCACGCTTCTCTGTCGTTTTGAGGATTCACTAACCAACATGGACTACGGGAAGGTGAGAAACAACAAGAGAAAAAAAGAGTGCTAACTTGCCTTCGAAGAGAAGAACTCAACCCCTTCTGCCGAGTATCGAATCTTGCGGTATTCAAACCATACCCTCGAGGGACTGGCCCAGGGTGGTATTCATCGTCTGAGTCGGAATGGTCGATAGAGTCGGTTCGACCAGACTGTGATGAATGCGACTTAAAACTGGATTAAAACTCATCACCTCTTGGGTTGTTCTCTCACCATCTCAGCATCCAGCTAGAAACGTGGGTAAGCCCCGGGAGAGGAAGAATAAATCGAACTCATACATCTTTCTGGGCCAGGTACTGACAGATTTCCTCAGACTGCTCAGCATCAATTACCAGTGCAAGCTCAAATGCCTTGGTTGGCTTCTTGAATGTGATGACACCGTCCTTACCCGTGAGCTTCCCAGTCAGGCATCGGTGGTAAAAGTATGTTTTATGAGGCGGCTCTTGACAAAGATTAACCCAGTCAGAAATTTCACGGAGCACAATACATTTCCAATCAATCGAGCAGTCATTGAGAGCGGGACAAATTTTGGGGTGCATAGTTTCAATTGCCAGCTGCCGAAGAGCTGTCAGAGAAGAGATTGCGAGAATGTTTGGTTTGCCCTCCGATAAATTCTAGACCCGTGAGTACAGTGTTCAACAAGTCAATCTAGATTTGCTGATGGTCAAGGGATTTCCCTGCAAATGTATTGATATAATAGCAGACAAAATCCAACTGAGCCTCTAGTTACACATGCAAGTGGTACTCACAGGGCCGGGGCCTAAAAAAAAGAGGTAATTAAGTTAGCTTTTTTACTCAAAATATCACAATAAATTACGAGTCTTAAAATGTCAATTTTAGAATCGTTTTTATTACCGAGTTTACAGCCAACCTGTGTGGTTTTTGTGTCATGACGTAGATGCTTCGTGGTGGTTTTCTTGCTTGTTAAGGGAATTATCGTGGGTTTTTCATCGCTTTTATAGTAATACTTGTCATGTTCATTACACTCAAACCGCCTGTTTTCCATTGTCTGCCGTTTTTGGATGTAACCCCTGTCCGGCCCGGTTTCCGTATGATTGACGCGTGCTTACTTAGGACGAGTGATTTACGGGGCTTTGAAAACCTTCCAAAGTCCTCGAGAAGCCTCAGTGTTCAACAATGTTTTACTATCGATTTTTCCACCGCGGATATCTTCTTATCGAAGACATTGGTCTCCGGCTGATGGCTCGGGCCGGGGCGAAACACCAAATGAAAAATGCATTAAAAATTCCACCCAAGGAATTCGAGCCCGCGCGGTGCTGCTCATCCATCTCCCGAGAAATAACCACTGCACCAAAGATTTGACCTTGGGCTTGGCGAAGCCAGCCGACATGCCGGTAGGCTGCCGAGCTGCCGGGCACTTCAGCGGCAAGCCAAGGAAGGGCACAAAAATGACACTTGATTTAAGGTCGTTGACTCGCATATCCTACGGCTTGTTGAGATTGGTGGCATTCTTCACCTTCACCTTGCTCTCACGTCTCGGCTGTGACAGTGTTTCAACGGCGAGCATCGACTGAAAGCGGTGCCGGGCCGCAGCCGTGCCGTTGCAGAGGCACGGTACCCGTAGAACGGTGGTGAGTAGCCGGCAGCCCTACTAGCTTAAATCTGTTGAGCCCTCTGTCTTGGTGAGGCGGCCGAGGCCGATCTACTAAGTCGCAGGTCGGGCAAGATTGAACTTGAACGATTTTGTGAACCGTCGGAGACTGTATGGCGAGGCCAAGCCGACCGCAGGTCGGGCGAGTGCCGAGCCATCCAAGCTGTACCCTGAAATCATAAATTCTTGTCAAACCACAGAAACCTGTATCCCAGAAAACCCATGAAGCTAGTAGGGCTGCCGGCTACTCACTACCGTTCTACGGGTACCGTGCCTCTGCAACGGCACGGCTGCGGCCCGGCACCGCTTTCAGTCGATGCTCGCCGTTGAAAAACCATCACAGCCGAGACGTGAGAGCAAGGTGAAGGTGAAGAATGTCACCAATCTCAGCAAGCCGTAGGATATCGAGCCAATTCTTCTCCAAACTTGATAGATCCGACAGACCAGGCATGAGCACAGTATATGGCAAGAGTAAGAAGAAGAAGAAGACTCGTTCTGCCATGCGCATGCAATGGCCCTAAAGCACAAGTTTACTGTGGCCGAAAACCTGATTTGATACTTCGGATTTACAGAGCCGGTGAAATCTAACTGGTAATCTAGTGCTTTACAATGCATATGAAGGTCCACAAAACTTTGAGTGTCAAGACACATTTCATGAGTGATTAAATCTATTCCGATATTTTGAGCATAAAAGCTAACTTAAATCCTCATTTTTTTTAGGCCCCAGCCCTGTATGGTGATATGACAGGTTCTTGGCAGAGGGCGTCAGCCAGGAACCTTCGAATTGGCCATACTGGGCCAGGACCTAAGAAGAAGGATGATTTAAGTTAGCTTTTAAACTCAAAATATCGGAATACATTTAAGCGCTCATGAAACGTGTCTTGACGCTCCAACTTTTGTGGACCTTTATATCACTGTGAAACACGAGATTACTGGTTAGATTTCACTGGCTCTTTAAATCTGAAGTATCAAATCAGGTTTACAGTTGCAATAAATTTATTACAATATTTTTAGTAAAAAAGCTAACTTAATTAGCCCCGTTTTTTAGGCCCCAGCCCTGTGACTACATGATGACTATAGTACACCACCTATGTCCGGTACGCGGCAGTGGCCTGGGTCCGACTGCCCAATAAGGCAATCACCGGCCATCAAACGAGCATGGTGCTCTGGGTTTCCATAGGGTACCCCAGCCGTATGGGTAGGCGGGTACCCCCACCGGTATAATATTTGCACCAATATTGGGCGGTAAAAATATTATTTTGCATAGGGGGTGGGAGTGGTGGAAGCTGATGGGAACTGATCAATCTGGGAGCCTCCTAGGAAGCTTCCACAGTGGGAGTGCCCCATGAAATGACACCCAGTTAGGGTAGTTATCTAACATGTTTTATACACCCTATTTGGGTATGTTATATGACTGCCTAGACTGTGGACCTCGGAAGCCACCCGACCAACCAATTGGAAGAAGAACCGAAATAGTAGGAGCCGCAGAGCTCGGATAGATACCCGAATGGACTCATAATATTTCCTTAGTCATACGTTGAAATGTGTGCTCGGGAAACAGACCAAAATGCTATATAATGCTAAAGACGACGAGCAGGATGCTTCATTGGCTAAGCCTAATCCAAAGAATGGCTACACCAACTAACAACTACTAACCAAATCTAACACCTTCACACCCCTTTCAAGGTCTATATTCGCCGACGAGTTGTGATTGCTTGTCCAAGATTACACGAATGTACTTCCAAGGACGAGGACCAGAGTTCGAGAGCAAGTTGTTTGTATGAGTTGTGTGCTTTAGCACAAGTTTGGTTCAAATAAAGGTTGAACAGAGTTCTGAACGCCTTAGTCGCAGTTTTAGATTTTAAAGCCTCACAGCTATGTAACGTCCAAATCCCTTTGTCTGAGTCAAGTCTGTGTTCTCTTTGTCTGAAACTCGCTATGTCTGGTAACTTTCTTTGTCTGGAACTCTCTTTGTCTGGTAGCACGGTGAAGTTTATAGTTTATGGGGTTGACTTAAAGTCCGAAATCCGATGCCAAAACGAAACTTGTTATTATCAAACTAAACTTGTTATGTGAGTTAGCCTTAGTCGAACAAGCCCTAGAATTCCCCTGGTATGCGGTGCTTTATTGCTACCTGCTCTTTTAGGGAGGATCCAGTGCCTATACTACTAATTCTACCCTCCTTTTATATCTACTCAAAATGTATTACATGTGCGCTATTATGCTACTGTGGGTATCTCTCCGAGAATTATCAAGTACAGTAGCGTCAGCTCAATACAGTTGTGCAGGCCCAAACATTATTCCAACCCCTAATCAGCTATTTAGTTGCGGAACAGGTTGTCAGATCAGTTCCTAATTCGATCGCCCGGTTGGTAAGCTCTTCCTCTTGAGCCTTGGGCCAGTAGCTGATAATGTCCCCAGTGGCTGGAACCTTATCTTGAGATGCTCAGAGCTCAGGCTTCTTGTGGACACCTCGAACTCCCAATTTGGTAAGTTAGTTCGCAAGTTAGACTCGCATCATCAATATTGTGCTTATTTATAAGTGACACTTGATCGGTGTATTGCCAAGACCTTTGGCCGTTTAGCCGTCTTAGCTGGTATTGAATACCTTGTCTAAGACCTGGTCTGGTCATGTGACGGAACGCGTCGCGTCTTGGTTGTAAACATTATTCAACAATTCGAAAGGTCCGTCTAAGGAGAAATTCCCTTAGACCAATAATTAACAGAGTGCGTCTTAGCTTATCCCTTAGTAAAGTAGAACCCCGAAGTGGCTTCTGAACCAATATTCAGCCTTGCCCAAGCGGTACCCGTCGTCAATCCCTTATCCAGTATGTGCAGTTTTCTGATAAGTGAGCCGCGAACGGGTTGCGGCTTATAGCCTTGGTATGTCTTTTGACTAACCGTGCGGGATACACGTTAGTCCTTAGTTGGATCATGCGCGTGGTTAAAATACCAAAAAACACTTTATTTCGGCGTGTTTTGATTCACGGCTTATCAACGTTTCTGAACCATGTATAAAAACACAGTAGAGTAGAGTAGTTAGGCAGCAAATTCCCCAGGACTTTGGCAAACCCGCCATTGGTTCTGGAGAGTTGTGTTCACAGAGCAGATTCCCCCGGGACATAGGCAAACCCACCATTGGCTCTGGAGTTTCGTGTTCACGGACGGACTAGTTGCTGCTAAGCGCTTGTATTCCCGAATTGACTGATTGATAGACTTGATTTTGACTTGAATGATTGGACTTGACTTGACTTGATTGACTTGATTTGACTTGACCGACCGAATGACTTGACTTGACTTGACCATACTCGACCAATTTGACCCACTTGCGCAAAAAAACCGAAAATCTGCTGTTGCATCCAAGTTCTTCCTAGAACAAAAACACCCACACCGGTTTAACCAACCGTTACCACATACACACCCCCGCTTTCGAGCAAACCCTAAAAGTGCACAAACCAGTAGCCAACTAGACCGTAGTAACTCCTTCGAACTAGAAGTTGAGCCGGCTAAACAACTTGCGCAATCTTGAACTATTTGAACAACTTAATCTATATAAGCCTAATACTTGACTTCCACCCCCGAACAAACCTGTTCATCACAGAGTGACTAGTGGTTGAGAGTAGTTTGGTGTTAGTTTTGGTGTGAGTTGGAGATATATTCCATCTATCTCACCTTAGCGAGCATTTTCCCATTCCACCTGTGCACGTAGTGAAGACCTTTCAGTGGTAGTTGCAGCGCGGAGGGGATTCGCGGTGGTCGACGGAGAGGTTGAAGACGACGGTGATGGCGATGTGGTCGGAGCCATGACCAGGGGCGGTGGAGTATCTGACTAGGGAGTTCACGAGGTAGCCTTTCAATGCGAAGACGAGGTTCGATTGTCGACCAGGTGTTGTGCAGCACCGAGAAGAACATTGGCGGTGCAGTCGTCACAAGTTGGGCTAGATCGTGGTCCGCCATTAGGTCGACCACGGCAGTTGCGTCGCTTCGGGCGGTGCGTTGGTGTTATATCCGAGCCGAGGGGGTTAGGATATGGGCCAACTGAACGATCAGACACCTTCCGAACCGGAGCTGAGGGCCGGACAGAACGGAACCAGAGGCCGGGGTCGAATGATGAAGATCGGCGGGCTGGATGACACAACGCAACAGGTCATGCGCGAGCGTACTGCCTTAGTCTTCGGAGATAGACAGAGGGATGAAGGGAGTGGTCCGGACCAGAGGTGTGATGGGTCCGATGGGTCCGGGCTCCGGATCGGAGTGATCGGAGCAACGGAGTGTCGGAGCGTCGGAGTATCGGAGCGCGGGGCACAGAGAACTGGGGGACCGGAGTAGCGCTACACAACTGGGAGACGTAGTATGAGCATACTTCCCTTCGTCCGGATGGACAGGAGTAAGCAGGTGAGGTCCGCAGTGGGTTCCGGACAGAGACTCAGATTACTTCACGAGGAACGGGGTGAAGCAACTTTAATAATCAAACTGATTTACAGGGAGTAGACTAAGAGGTTAAATAGTAAACAGGCTAATTGTAATGCATAAAGGAGATAGGTAATGAAGCATGTGGATGTAACAATAAAGGTGAGTAGAAGATGTGGATGCAACAATAAAGCTGAGTACCAAAAGGAGAGGAAGAAGTCATGTGACAGATAAGAAGTACTGGAACAATAAGTAAGAAGTAAGGAACATGTCGGACCATTGGTAAACGAGTTGGATGGTGCCATAGCACGGAATCCAAACCCGCGTGGTTACTCCTGACAGCTCCGTGATGCGGAGCGGAGCGTGACCGGAGACGGAGCGTGACCAGAGTGTGACAGCAGGATCGGAGTGCGAGTCCCATGCGTGAGATATCACAGGAGACACAGGACATGGTGTATGGTGCGCAATCCGACTCGGAATGATGTTCGGGATGAATTGGGTAATCCGGAGTCGGAGTTCAACCGTGGTGATTGGTCAGCTCGGAGCGAGGTCCGAAGCAGGTCCGAAGCATCGATGCATGGATGTGCTGACTCCTACGATACTCCGAAAACTCGGGAGTGAATCTCGGAACGGAGTCATTGGGCCGCACTCGGACCTTCGTCCGAGTTATCTGTGCATGGATGTAACAGTTGGGGAAAGAGGATGCCGGACCAGACGGGATGGTGTTGATGGAAATCACCGAGTAGGAGGACGGAGCGGGAGTGGGGAAGGGTGCCGAGAGAGTTGATGAATCTGGAGGTGTCGCGGATGGGGGAATCATCTGAGTCAGGAGGGTTGTAAATTGAGAAAATATGTATGCTATGTGATTGTAAAGTAAGAGTAATTGAGGTAATGAAGGATGATTTTATTTTATTTTGTTTATATGAAGAGGACGGTATGGTTTTATTAATGTACAGTAAAGTGTCCGGAGAGCCGGTACGGAACGTAGGTAAAAGACGATCCCAATCAAGAGGGGAGAGGGAGGGGTACTTGTTAAGATCTGGAGGTGGTTCTTGTATACAGAGGATGTTGAAGTCGGAGGGGTTTGTGGAATTAAGGAGGGATATAAGTACGTCGTAACAGTTGTGGGTATTCAAGGAAAGTATACGTAGGGATTCAACGGTATAATAGGTTGGTGTGAAGTTCATAGGGAAGGCAGTTGGGAAAGGGAGGGTGGGGGTACTGCGGATGTGGGGTGAGACTTCAAAAAGCTGGCAGGGAGGAGAATGGCTAAGTTTATCTATTCTATGTCCCGGTTGTTCTCTGACCGTACAGTACTTAAAGCAGTAGCCTCTTCTCACTTGTTGAATGCATTACTACCACAGGCATACATTTTACCTCTAGAATAGAACAGTGTCAGGATATTCATCGAGGATGCTACTCTGTTGTATGATATATGAGCCCCCGTGACATGTACACTGTCTCTGGAGCTCAAATATTCTCCGCGGAAGAGCTGAACATGTGAAGAATTGCCTTATGGGGACTGGATGCTTACGATGTTGGGCTTATGAGGTAGGGTGGTTCGGCGACCTTGGCCTAACTTGAAAAACCGGATCCGGTTCACTTTTTCACAAAAGTTTACCCCCTTGGCTGATCCCTGCCAGACACTTGCACTTTTGTGCACTCTTAACAAGTGGTATTGTACACCGTAAATTTTCCGCCAGCTGTTGGTCAGTTGAAAACCACAGCTCAGCTATGTGTTAACGTCGGCTGAGGGCCACCTGTATTTTGGCTGATCCCAGGTTTTAGATCCTATTGTACCACACTGGGCCAGCGCGTTAGCCATTGTTCAGCTGGGCCGGCATCAGTCGGCCACCTGGGGACACCGCCGCAAATGATCACTTACGGATCCCATTCTTATCATCCTCTCATTGTCCTCTTCATCATTGATGCAAAATATTGAGAAACCATTGATTAACACTGTGGTAATACGAGTAACTAATCCTATCCCGACAACCTGCTCCTCCGACATCATCCTGCCCCGATATTTCCATCCCAATTAAGTAATGTTATAAGGCACTTGCGAGAAAACATTACAGCGGTGGCACAAGGGTTTGAGGCGGCGACACAAGGACTTGAGGCAGTGGCACAAGGACTTGAGTTGGTTTGAAGGTTCCAAGTGTTCGACGCAAATGTTAAGCAGGGTTTTGAGTCTTTCTTGACTTTGAGTCTTGAATACATCTTGAGATTTGGCCGCTAATAGAAGCCCTTGCTGGATAAAGACAACTTGAAAGTGGAGGGCGATGGTGGGGAAAGAGAAGAGAGATCGGTGGCACAAACAATCACGCGGTACTTATATAGCTCTGAGCACGTGCTCGCTCTTGATCCGGCAGACAATGAACGGCATCGAGCTCGGCATTCAAACGAAAATGAATCAAGAAGGGCAGAGAACGGTGGCCTCCTCCTTGGCCTCCTCTTCTCAATCTATACGAGCACCTTCAGTTTAAGATGCTGAGCCTCTACAGAGGCTGATCATTGGCTTGAATGGTATGCAATTAAGTCCTACTCTGGAAAGTCAGCATTTTTGATGAAGTTATGCACCACAGCTATATTTGTTTCTACAGGAATTAAAGGGTGAAATCAGCCTCCCAGACACCGGGGGCAAAGATCGAGGCAGATGGTTGTCATGTGCCTTAAAGGCACATCCTTCGCACATTCACCGCAGATGAGTGTGACATTTATCACGGTTCAAGAATGGTTCTTTACTGAACAAAGGATTGATAAAGAACAGATAAAGGACAGACAAAGAGCAGGGCCAAGGCAGGCCAGAATTCCCGCACCGGGCTGTGCCCCGGCCCTGTATTTTGTCCCTCCTTTGTGTATTCTTTGTATATTCTTTGTCTGGTGAAGGATGATTGTTGACCTTTGAGCCATGTCACATCCATGTGCGGAGCATGTGCGTTGAATGTGCATTTAAGGCACATGAAAACCATGTGCCTGGGTCTTTGCCCCCGGTGAGAAGAGCTGACTACCAGGATGTGAGCAGGTGGTAGGTGGCTGTATCCACAGTCGGACACATCGGCTGGTGGCCAGATGATTTGCAGAACAATGCACTGTGGATAGTAAAGGTACTACATATGAGTACCCAGGTACTAATTGTGCCAAAAAGGTACTAAAAACCAGGCCATTAATTCCTAGTACCTTGGGAGGCACTTCAACTAAGTACTTTTGAGGTACTACCTCGAAGGTACTCCATATGAGTTCTTTCCCCTAAACTGTGGGAATTTCGGCCGCCATTCGGCGTGATCTGTTGACGGCGGCAGAGAGTGGCCAATTTGTCCATGTTTGGACCCCATCAGCGGGCTTCTTTTCTTTCCACCGACTTGCCACCGACGTGTCTCGCTAGACTCGCTAACGTTGTGGACACGACTCGACCCTCGTACTGGCAAAACCACCCTCTCTAGTGCCACTGGGCCTCACCCTACCCATTTATGGGGCTTTGTCGTCCTTTGCTTTGTCGTCCTTTTTATTGCCCCGACTGTCCGGCTATCGATGTGCGCGTACTCGCAGACAGAAGCCCGCAATCGCCTAAGGTCTAGGGATCGCCCCAATCCCCCAAATAACGGAGGCAAGAAACTGCGAAAGCAGAAGAGAATTTATCACTGTACAGAGGACTGCGGTAAACGTTCCGACGAACTGGTCTTCGTGTCTGGCGTTCAAAGACGAGATTCTTCAGACAGTGATGAGCTGAAGACGAATCCTCTATGGGAAGGATTGCTCAAACCAATTGATTATCAGGCTAATAAATGTGCGACCACCGATTCATTTCAAGATGCTAAGAAGGAAGCTTACCCTGATGGCTAGTGAGTGACCCGCCTTCGCTCTCCAACATATGCTCTGGAGTTTTGGACTGCAAGGCAGATCCATCCTCGCGACCGCGATCCAGCCTTTTTATCAGTAGACCAGATATTCCTATTGATTGCATCCCTCATCGACACACCGCGTCATTGGGATGATTCTGACGACGAAACCAAGCTGATCCTTGAGACAGACTTTGTTGACTTCATTCTCACTCCATACATTACAATCTCATTGCCCTCGAGCGCGATGTGCCGTTTGACGAGGCCTGGACCGTGTTTCAGCAAAGCGACAAGGTCGGTCGAGCACTTCATCCCATTCCACACACAGCCACCCCACAACAAAACTCGCCTTCGCCAATCAAACGCAAGGTGGATGCTTTTGAGTGTGTACGACCCGATCTGACAGGGATCGGAAGGCTATATCTTCCTCCAAACGGTCTGGACCGACGTTTATAATGGGAGTAGGATTTTGGTATTCTATTCGGTGGCGCTTACGCTGTTGTAGCCGTCTCGGAAGCAGAAAAAGTCCAAACGTCCAGTTCAGGCAAGCTTTCCTGGTTGCACTCTCTCTGTCCCAAACCCACACCACCCCAGGAAGTGGAAAGAAGACGGCGCAGAAAAAGGCCTCGCAGACGAAGACTGCGGTAAATTCCCCGAACTTCGAAGCCAGCTGCCGTGAAACGTTACTCGACCCGTTCCGCGGTGGGTTCTCATTCCTAAGCTAAGAGATGCTCGCTTATATCTCAAGCAGAAGTTTCGGTTGACCTAGAATGTCCCTCTCCTCGCTCCGCATGTTCTTGTGACCACCTGCTTTTTTTGTAATTGATGTTAACCCTGAATCCCATTAATTAGATGTATTGACTGCTTATACCTCTGGGGAGCGCCTCATGCGCCGACAACTGGTCGAACTGAGCTGCCAGGCTTTACTGTACACCAAAACTCGTTTGAAACGAGTTGCACATCGACCCTTATAATTCAATTACACATTACATCGGAGTCTGTGTCAATGTGTGGCAAAAAATCAATCTCTTAGGGCTTTACAGTATACCAAAAGTCCTCCCAAATATTTAGAAAAGTTTACGCTGAATAGGAGCTGACTCCGAGTGCCAAAGATTCAAAGCAGTGCACTCTCTTAGTCAGCACTTGTTGAGCTCTGTTGCTCGCTAGCTCTCAACGCGCTCAACCGCAAGTGGGACAATTTAGGGCTAATTTCTTTCGCAAAGCTACTGATGTTTGGTGATGTTTCGATGTGAGCTGTCACGCGTGACATCTCGCGTTTCTCTCTCGCCACCATCCTCCCGCCCTCATCCTTTGACTTCCAGGCGTTGTGTTTACTTCCTACAAGACCCAAACGATGGGGGAACACCGTTTACACGCCTCACGCCGTCCCTGGGGCCACCCTACGCCCTCATCGCCGTCCCACGGCTTAATACGACATTTTGGTGATTTCCACCAAGAAGGACGCGCACGCGCATCTCAAAGCGCACAGGAGACCTCTAGATGTCATAATATCATGGTATGGCACTCATACTTCCCATCCCATCCTCTTAGTAGCCCTCAATCCGGCGGAATTAGCTCAAACAGTGCCGCCAACACCTCCTCTTTGGTGCGGGGTCCTACGTCTGCATCAGTCTGACGTTTCGCCCCAATAGGTCCCCCGTGCATTACATGGACTCTCACCCTCACTTCTGAACTTCTCGAGTGCGCAGGGAGCAGCAGACCGTATGGGTTCGCGGTGAGTCTACCCCGTCTTATAATTATATTACCGAACTCATAATTTGCCACTTCTCCGCAGTGCTCCTCACATTCAACGGTGTCCTCGTCCCTCACTTTAAATCCCGACGGCAGCCATGCTCAGACCGTCCCCAACGATATCCCGCCTCCACCTCGTTCGCACCCACCCTCTCGTGTTCTCGTTCCTGAATGCTCTCGTCCCTAACCAGGCGGTCTTGCCTAGACATTTTCGCATTATACGCGCGCTTCAGCGGCCGTTGGCCCTGCATCCTCCGAAACGTTTTTGTTATTCAGGCAAGGTAAGTGCCCTCGCTCCCGGTGATACCCTTGCTCAGATTCTTCATCCCTTTGGGTAGTGATCCGCTCCCTATTCCTTTGTCTTCAGGTTTCTTTCTCATCACCTAGCTTTTCACTCGGCATGGCTCAAGGCCGCCGACCCGCAATCCTCTGGTTTAATTTCAAGGTTAGTTTATTCTCTCATTCGGTCCGATTAATTACTCTCGAATGCCCATTCTGGCCCATGTTGTCACTTTGTACGTCTCACCTGTCTCAACCCATTCAGTTCACATTTCTGTTCATCTATTCACTCAATCTAACTCTCGATTGGGGCGGCATGGTTCTAGCTTCAAGCCCCTCCCGCACCTCGCCCACAAAGCCTTGGCAAAATATGTACGTCACGACTTATCTTGCAAATTTATTGACCTGTCGATCGATAGATGTCGACTTTCACATCCCTGGATGCTTACTTGAGCCAGTTCGACGCCAGGTACGTTCGCCTTATCCAGTCTATCCAACTCAGTTAACATCTATTCGTACTTCATGAATGTTTTGTGCGATGTTCAATAGGTACGCCGTAGATTGTTGCATTCAGTAATTCATTTAATAATTCCTCGACAAGCTGCTAACTGGGGCGTCATGGAACACCTTGAGGCCATCATCTTACTTGGACCTAAGGTGTTTCTCCAATCTTTAACGTTCTATGCTCCTGATAATCGTTCCGTGGTCCATCAATTGGAATCTACAATTCTCAAGTCGACCGCGTTGCGCGCTGTCCACCCACACAACTGGAGCCAACTGGTGAGTGCTTTGTATCTGGTTTAATTTATAAAAAACTGGTTCCCGTTTTTGTTCCTTGACCTCAAGACCGTCATCACGGCTATGGAATCTGCGGCGTGTTTTCATTTCTGAATTCCACAGCCACCGAGCCAAATTCGAATTTCAAGGAAACGAACTTGAGATGAATACACCGGGTGAATCCAAATTCGATCATATGTGTGTTTTTCCTGACTTTGTCCTTGGATGCACGTTCAGTGGTCATGACGTCAACTTCAACGCCGTTCCGGTTGAATCGTGAGTTCCATCTAGTGTTGCCGTGACTTAAGTCGATGGGAATCGACTTAACTAAAATAGCACGACACACGCACCATTTATCGTAGGTATTAAATGGCATCCAAGTAGAGTTAATGTAACTGCATAACATACTTATAGCACACCAGTGCCCATTGGACGGTTGTTGAGTAATACCCAATTTATTGCTTTCCAAGTCGCCGACTTGGAAAGCAATAATTAGCATATTTCTCCACAACTAGAACCTGGGTTGCCAAGTCCTGTGGATATGTTATGCCCCCATATCGACTCTATTTAGCCCCTATATACTATCGGAGTTTGCCAGTGGCTGTGTCGTGCTATTTTAGTCAAGTCGATTCTGATCGACTTGAGTCACGGCAACACTAGTTCCATCCTTCTTCGATCAATATCCTCCTTACTTACCTCGCAGGTTCTCAGAATTATCTACCTCAAGTCTCAATATCCAAGTGCTCCCGATGTGCGCATCATTTTACCTCAATCCGTTTTACTGGCGGTCTTGTGTCGGACCATAGAGATGGGACGCCGATGATGATCCAGGCTTTATAGTAGCTAGAGCGATGAATATAGTATGAAATTTCATCGCAATAATGGTGCCTGGATAAAGAACTACATAGTAGTACCCAAGTACTTGCCTCAAGTACCTCAAAGTACTAGGATGGAGTACCCGGAAGTACTCAGACGAAGTACCCGGGGTACTCCATATTAGTGCGATTTCGAGCCAAAAGCACTCCGTCCGGAGTACCCGGAAGTAATCAAGTTGAGTACCTCGGGTACTTATTCTGAGTACTTTCGGGGTACTACTACCAAGTACCTTTACTTCCCACAGTGAATGACGGCTGGATGGATTGATGGATGCATGCGGCCCGATCGGCCTGGCTGACATGAATTGGCAAGTTGGCGGTGTACTATCCGCCCTTCCCATTCCGGTAAAGTATCGCTTGAACCGCAGTTCTCCCGCCCCACTTGATAAAGACCAGTGAACCAAAGTTCGGATGGTGGAATTGATTGAGATGCCCGATACCCAGTGGGGGTATAGCAGTATGGCCAGAATGAAATAAGGCAGATATGCAGTACAGCCAGCTGGGGTGGGTGGGTGTTTTCACGTGAGTATGGGAAGTATGAGAAGAAACAAAAAAGAAAATCGGGAAGAAACACAGCGCGGAGCGCTATCACATTGGTTTGCCGCACATCTGCAAGCAAAATATTGATACACCCCATGTGTCAGTGATGTGAATGACCTCAGAGAGGTTGAGGGTCACACTGCATTTGGAGTAATAAAAAGTGAGGTGGGAGACCACAGAGATGATCACACAGTCAAGATAGGAACCCACACGAAGAGGTGGCTGAGGGAATTGATCAAGCATCCTATAAATGAGAGTGATGGGTGAACATACAGCACTTTTGATAAATATGGGGAAAATTGAAAGAGGTGATCATGCAGAGAGATACAGGTGAGTTCATATCCTACATAAAATTGGTACCGTGAGCATCAATACACTTCACCCAGTCAACCCCATGAACAAAATTTGTGAGTGCGAGTGTTATTACTCCGCTTGGAGTAATAATCAGTGAGGTAGGAGGACCACAAAAGTGATTACGGAGCCAAGCTGGAACCCAAACAAGCCGACGGGAGAGGGAATCAAGTACCCACCCATCCGTGAACATAGCTGAAGTAGTGATCTAAGCCAATGAGCTACCAGGGAATTTAGACAAAGAAGACCATACCATTTCTGAAGTTTGAACAATGTTCTCGGTGGGGAAAGATGGACTGGGAAGAGTAGAATGATTTTCACCCAGTGCCCTACCAGTCTCAGAGTCCCAGATGTGAATAGCATTGTCATCTGAGCCTGAAACAATCTGCCTCCCATTTGGGGAGAAAGCGACTGAGGAAACTGCGCTGCTGTGGCCAGTGAGCGGTGCACCAAGTGCTGCCCCAGTGTCTGCATCCCAGATCCGGAGAGTGTGGTCATCTGAGCCTGAAACAATCTGCCTCCCATCTGGGGAGAAAGCAACTGAGTTTACAGCCCTGCTGTGGCCAGTCAGTGGTGCACCGAGTGCTGCCCCAGTCTTTGCATCCCAGATCCGGATAGTGTTGTCATAGGAGCCTGAAGCAATCTGCCTCCCATCTGGGGAGAAGGCGACTGAGTAAACTGTGCTGGTGCGGCCAGTCAGTGGGGCACCGAGTGCTGCCCCAGTCTCTGAGTCCCAGATCCGGATGGTGTGGTCATCTGAGCCTGAAACAATCTGCCTCCCATCTGGGGAGAAAGCGACTGAGTAAACTGCGCTGCTGTGGCCAGTGAGTGGTGCACCAAGTGCTGCCCCAGTCTCTGAGTCCCAGATTCAGACGGTGTTGTCATCTGAGCCTGAAACAATCTGCCTCCCATCTGGGGAGAAAGCGACTGAGCGAACCCAGCTGCTGTGGCCAGTAAGTGGTGCACCAAGTGCTGCCCCAGTCTCTGCGTCCCAGATTCGGATGGTGTGGTCATCTGAGCCTGAAACAATCTGCCTCCCATCTGGGGAGAAAGCAACTGAGTAAACTGCGCTGCTGTGGCCAGTCAGTGGTGCACCAAGTGCTGCCCCAGTCTTCGAGTCCCAGATTCGGATAGTGTTGTCAGCTGAGCCTGAAACAATTTGCCTCCCATCTGGGGAGAAAGTGACTGGGTGAACCCAGCTGCCGTGGCCAGTAAGTGCTGCCCCAGTCTCTGAGTCCCAGATCCGGATAGTGTGGTCATCTGAGCCTGAAACAATCTGCCTCCCATCTGGGGAGAAAGCAACCGAGTTTACAGCCCTGCTGTGGCCAGTCAGTGGTGCACCAAGTGCTGCCCCAGTCTCCGAGTCCCAGATTCGGATAGTGTTGTCATCTGAGCCTGAAACAATTCGCCTCCCATCTGGGGAGAAAGTGACTGGGCGAACCCAGCTGCCATGGCCAGTAAGTGGTGCCCCAAGCGCTGCCCCGGTCTCTGCATGCCAGATCCGGATAGTCTTGTCATAGGAGCCTGAAACAATCTGCCTCCCATCTGGGGAGAAAGCGACTGAGTAAACTGCGCTGCTGTGGCCAGTGAGTGGTGCACCAAGTGCTGCCCCAGTCTCTGAGTCCCAGATTCGGACAGTGGTGTCATCTGAGCCTGAAACAATCTGCCTCCCATCTGGGGAGAAAGCAACTGAATTTATGGCCCTGCTGTGGCCAGTCAGTGGTGCATTGAGTGCTGCCCCAGTCTCTGCATGCCAGATCCCGATAGTGTTGTCATGGGAGCCTGAAATAATCTGCCTCCCATCTAGGGAGAAAGCGACTGAGGAAACTGTGCTGCTGTGGCCAGTGAGTGGTGCACCAAGTGCTGTGCCAGTCTTTGCATCCCAGATTCGGATAGTGTTGTCATTTGAGCCTGAAACGATTCGCCTCCCATCTGGGGAGAAAGTGACTGAGCGAACCCAGCTGCTGTGGCCAGTCAGTGGTGCACCAAGTGCTGCCCCAGTCTCCACGTCCCAGAGCTGAATTGTGTGGTCGTCTGAGCCCGAGGCAATCTGCTTCCCATCTGGGGAGAATACAGCTGACCGAACCCAGTCACTATGTCCTGTCAATATCTTCTGAAGACTGGGCCAGCTGCTCTCTGGTGAGCTATACCTCAGAACCCCCGGAAACCGGGGCCCAAAATTCCTTTGCACTCGCGATTCCTTGGGCGTAAAAGGTAAAGCAGAAACATAAATGTGTGGTGTGCTTTGAGCTATGACGGGTGCAAATCCGTCTACAAACCTCTGTGCGTCATGTAACAACAATTTGAGATCTTCACTACCAACCTAACCATTTCAATCAGTAGCTGGTACCCCCCTTTTACAGGTAGCTCACCTCTGTTGTATACTTCCGAGCAGCTTTGAACATCTCACTTGCACTGTGGACCTGTTCAAGTAAACTGATCACCTCCAACCAATAGAGGAAATGAGTTTCCAACAATTCTCTCAATTTATCGAGAATATCATCATTTGGTTCTCCCCCACATAAGTGATTGACCCAGTACTGACTGGAATAACGGAGTTCCAGTGATAATTTTTCCAAACGGAAAGACAGGTCAGCAACCTCTGAATTCAAGAGATGGGAGTCTTGAAGACCACAAATATTGAACCGAAGCTGGCCCCCAAGAACATGGAAGCAGCCAAGTGCCAGAGATTGATGATGAATCCTGCTCTCAATAGTCCAAGGATAGCTCCCAGATCGGCCAGAGTCAATGAGGTAGTCACTGAAGGATGCATGAAGCACTCGTGCAGTTTGATCACTGGCACGGTGAGTGACACAGCCTAGATATGCCAGCACCTTAGATGCAGTGCCTGGTGTGAAGGCAAGCAGTGAATCCATGGCTTTATCGTTCAGAGGTGCCCTGCCAAGGACAATGCAACCCAAGATTGCACGGGCCATCAAAGCAAAGTTATCATCATTGGCCCAGGGACCCGAGCCTTGGAGTGCTATGGTGTACATTTCATCGAGGCGGCTTTCATCCATGAACTCTTGAGTAAGTAATTTTGCCAGCCTCTTTTCAGGATCAAAGCCCCTAATAAAATTGCATGCTGTTGTTGCCCAGATAAAAAGGCCACCCGAGCGCTCCACAAGTTGATTGATGGCAGATACTCCAGGCCATTCCTTGGGTATGTCATAATCCTCCTGAATGTCTTTGAATCGTGATTGGATGTACAAAGCAACATCTCCCCCAGGTTCCATACTGAGAGTTTGAGGAGTGATTTTGTCCTGAGCACGACGGAATGGACGAGTAATGTCGGCATCCGGACGGCTGGTAATGAGAAAGCGAAAGTAACCAGGAAGGGTCGGGAAGTCAGCAGTGATGAGTGATACAAGCATTGAGCGCCAGTCACTATCAGAGCACTCATCCAATGCATCCAGGATGATAACAACTGGCTTCTGCATATAAGGCTCTACGGATAGAGGACCTCGGAGTAGTGCCTCAAATTGGCTGTGAATAGTGGCATCAAGAATATCGGGCTTCTCCCCAATTACTGTGCAGAGTGCATTCCGGAAGTAGCTATTGAGCTCTGCCAATCTATATGCTATGGTGTGGAGGACTGTGGTTGGATTGCTGTTGGCTAGATTGTTCCGAGTGAAGAATATGAATGCACCAAGGTGACCCTGATCACGTAAACGCTCGGACAAGGTTGTGGCAATACAGCTCTTCCCAGAACCTGCAACACCAGAGAGCCACAGAATGTTGCTGCTACCAGAGGGTGTTGTCAACCAGTGGGAAATATGGCCCAAAATGTCTTCACGGGTCCCTGCAAGGCATCCTGAGCGTAGTGATGCATCATAAGAGATGTGTCTGAGTTTCCCGAGTGCCTCAGATTCATTATAATCTCTCCCTTGGACTGGTAACAATACTGTCAGCTTTTCTGCCAATCTCCTGAACTGTGGTGTCCAGCACTTACAATTCATTTGTGCGGTGCCACTACTGTAGTTGAGCAATAGTATTGGGAGAGGATGAATTAACTTACAGATGATTCACGATGAAGTGTTCAGCCTTGACATCATATGACATCCTGGGACCCTCCCCAAGACCCCCCTCCCCACCTTGTGTGCCCCCTCCCCCACCTTTGCCTCCTACGCCACCTGGGGAAGATAAGCAAAAATGTCAACTTACCAATTTTGCCACGCACCAGAGATGTTCTGATTGAATGTGTGGAATTCACTAGCCCGGTGAGACATTGCAGGCTAGTGAGGTAGTGACTCTGAGTAGAGTGTGGATCTTCAGTGCAATAGACGTGGAGGGGAAAGAACAAGGGCTGGCTGACAGCTCACTGACAGACACAGCCAGTGACACGCGGCTGCATGCCTCGTTTTCTAATTATAGGGTGCCAAACTTCGGGAAAATGGCTCAATCTTTTCATTTGCGAATATTAACAGCCAGAACATATTGATGAGATGGACGCAGATAGCACATAAACATAGTGTATTCTGCCCCAAATTCAAGGTACCTAAGACTGACTGAGGAGGGAACAGTTCTGCACCATGAGAGCAAGAGTACAAGAGGTGGCAGCATGTGTGAAGTGCATTGCGCAGGTTGTGCCTGTTATCATTCATTCATCCTGTTGATGCTAACCCCACGCGGATATGGCATGTTAAACCTAATCTTAGCTGTGGCATCAGTAATTCGCCCGGAGGGTGCCGAACCGGCAACGGCCTGGGGAAGCTCAGAGTTATTGCTCAGAGGCTCTGCTGGCCATCGAGCTCAGAGAGTATGACATGAGAAGGGCAGCGGAAAAAGACATGGCCATCGAGGCACAATGACCGAGATGCCAGAGTTGTTCAGATTAATATCCCCACTGCTATGAAGGCCGACATCGGACAAAAATAAAATGGTCTTGCAATCCGAACAAATCCCGCACATTCCCGACAAATCACCAACAATCATTGACACTCATTGATGGTCATTGACAGTCATTGATGGTCATCGCGAATCCTTGTCAATCCTAAGGATTCCTAAGGATTGTCAAGGACTCGGGCATTGGCAAAAGTCCTTGAGGTACACTCAATGACACTATGGTTGCACCTGCCTCAAAGTCATTGGGAATCCTTAGAAGATCGTTACCGCGACGGCGCCAAATGATCCCATCATTCGGCTCTACTCGGCTCACCGGCACTCTACGGCTTGTCTACGGCTCATTTCTTTTGACCTCAAAGGAAGTCATTACAAGTTAACTTTGCTTCCTCCCATTTGCCTTTTACCAGTATGAACTATGCCGGGTTGACTCGAGGTCTGTTCGTGCAGGCTGTATTTGGGCTGACTCGATCCAATATTCAACTAACGTCTCACTTGTTCAATACATCGGGCGAGTCTCACTCCAATGTGACGCAAGCATTTACCTGACCTTGATTGTGTCGTGAGTTCTTCCTCCCTATCTCCCCGCTCACTTTCTTCCCTCTAGGGCTCTTACTTACCTCGAACGTGCCTACTTCACCTCTCGACATTTAATCCCTCCTAAAGTAGGCGTGGTTTCACCTCGATCTGTTTTCCATCGTATTACGGACTTTTCACAAAGCACCATTCAGCTCCTATATAAGGTAATTTCCAGAGTTTTCTAGGGGTGCATTGTGCCTGCTATCTATTCTCATCGTGTCAGCTTGAATCTGTAAATCGAGTCGCCCGACATACTCCCCGCGTTCTCGACACTCATAAGTTGGCCTAGTTTTTTTCAGTCCATGCATTACCATCGAGTCCTTGCAGTAGTTGCCTGTGATTCTTCAGCATTGCACACTGGCATCAAGTACCTCTTCGTAGACTCGAACCTGATTAATGTTACGAAGAGCCAGCCACTGGCTCAAATCTAACCTTTTCATTGTGATAGCAGGAGCTGTGTGCAAGTTCATCGGTAGATCAGGTAAGCTCGTCAGATCCCAGACTTTGCGGCATCCTAAACGTGGAAACTTCACCGGATGAGGTAGTTTGCCGCCTGTAATACTGAATATCTCAGAAGTGGTGGGATTGAGTTGAACTCAAAGACAGAAAACCTCTCAGCGACCTTCAAACCGAAATTCCGACTCATTGAGTGCTGTCAGGGTGTTGAGGACCTCGAACAAACTTTCATTGAGGCTTCAAGTGCTTTATTAATTCATCTAGCGAGCCTTATACACGGGCATTCGGGGATGTTGAATTAGATAGGTACGGCATGTACGATGTTCCATGACTTCGTTCAGGCGCTGAAATGAAAACACAAGGATTGTCCATCCCATGAAGGTGTCTCACTATTCCTACCTATGAGTGTTGTATTCAAAATTTCAACATAGTAAACCACAGGTCAACTACCATACTCCTCGGGCCAAAATTCGGGCCCCATACTTATCGGATGAATGACGAGAGGAGCAACCTGGCCATTTCGAAGCCTTTCATGTTGGAATATGGTGGCTTCGCTGGACAGAAAATTCAATGCTGATGGTACTAGTCAAAAAAACGATTCAGCCGTGGGGTCCTTGAATCTCAACCCTGTGCATGAAGTGAGGAAGAGGGGTGAGTTTCAGTAATATTAAGATGCAAAATGAAAATAGATGTTGATTGAATTGCCTTCGCAGTCGGAGTTGGGCTGCAATTCGGAAAGGTTCAGAGGAAAGGCTCACAGTATTGCTATCTGCAGGGAAGGCTGTCCCATCGCGGAAGGACACATGATGTGGTGTGATATAATTTGGGTTCACTTCCCAAGTTCCAGTCGACTCGAGCTGAAATCAAAGTCGAACCATGTAGACTCGGGATCTCAAACTGTAGTCAGTATTTGAATTGAACGAGACGGTGATGCTATAAAAGCTGCAGAGCGAGCTTCGACTCAGATGACAATGCAGAAACGGTGGATGGAAACTAACCTAGGCCGAAAATAGAGTATAAAACTACCTCGATGTCAAGTTTGAGACCAAAGGTGGGTGGTCCTGCACAAATCGAAGTTAACTGAAGTTTAGATTCCTAGAGCAAGAACTGAACTAACACTGGTACGGAGAATGATGCCCACCCAAGTTGAGGTTCAGCAGCTCCGAGAAGCCCGCTTGATGAATTAACAAGTGCCACGTACATATTTACCATCCCAAGAGTGCACCAAGCATCCGTGGACCTTCCGTTAGTGGTGGCTAGGTCTGATTGCCCTGAGGAACCAATTCTGAGTTGCATATATTGTAGAAACTGGAACATACCTCGACTTACACCCCCATAG
This sequence comes from Mycena alexandri, assembly GCA_029233265.1. NCBI lineage: Eukaryota > Fungi > Basidiomycota > Agaricomycetes > Agaricales > Mycenaceae > Mycena > Mycena alexandri. Next base: position 40,436 of record JARJCM010000064.1, on the reverse strand, counting down.
CGTCGGCATCCCTATGAAAGTTGTCAAGGCTTATGCGAAGAATCTTGGGGCGCGATGGAATAGCAGGCAGTAAGTGGGGTCAAGGCAGGATGGCGGAGGTCAGTTCGCTAAGTTCGGCCATAGAGTTATGGTGTTGGATGTCTCGGCTTCGAGCATGCGGAAAAAGGGGGTGTTATTGATTTGAGGGATGCACGACTTCTCTACAATGCTTTCTAGGGATGGTGCATTGTCACCAAATGGCCGCATAAGTGACTGACAAACAAAGTTGAGGGAGATCAAGATTGCGGCACACTAGATACGGTAGGTGAATCAAACACAGACTGAAGTGTCAAGATCACAAATGCTCTCCTGGCCGCAATTGCACAAGAATATCTTCTGCCCGAGGGTGTTGTGTCCCCAAATGTGCCACATGGTTTACTGCTATACTCAAAGAATGTGCTCGGTCAGGATGCCAAATTTAGCGGGGCAGGCGGGAAGCTTCTGATAAACTTGCACACCACCAGAGGAATTCCCTTGACGCTACAAAGCTACGAAGTAAATGGGGACGATGTGAAGGCTGGAATTCTATACCTAGAACAGAGGCGGTATTGTCCACAGCCTTGCCGTGGAACTGCTTGCCCTACAGCTGAATGCAACATCAGATATACCCATAAGCCAACATCGCCGAGATCTCCGAACTTCTTCCCACGCCATCTTGCGTCCTATTACAACCTCACGCCGCCGTTCCTCCCGCTCGCTGCCGCGTCAAATACTCCTGCTAACATTGACTCCGACGCCATTTACTGCCCCGTCCCTCCTATTAACCACCATATTGCACAGTCGTTGGTCTCAGACTCGGTATCTTCCATTTCACCCCTATACTACCCGGTATATTTTTGCAGTGTAGTCTATGATGCCTTGCCTCTCCGGGTTCTGTCTGAGTCTCTTCATTCCCTTCCGGATGTCACCGTTACCACAGACATGCTCCTTCCTTTGTCTTCTGCACTTTGGCCACGTCTCAGTGAAGTCGAACTCTTTGACCTCTTTGACACTTAGATTCCGCCCCTCTCCCGTTGCCTACTTGAAGGACCAATGTTGGGGAAAACCATTCTCACCGAGTTGGAGAGGAGTGAAGGAATAAACTAGCTGAAAATTGAACTAAAGAGCTACAAAATAAAATGGCGAGCATCGTTGTAGAAGTTAATCCTACAGCACAGGGAGATCGGCAAGGTGGAGTTCTCGGTAATGCTGACTCGACATCAATAGGGGGCCGCTGTTCGTGCATCCAAGACCAGATTGAGCTGCGCGCGTAGGAAGTAGAAGATCATTCATGGGAACTGTCGGGATTTTAGGGGTAATATGAGCTTGTTAGTCATTGAGAATCTTCGTCGAAGTGCAGCTTCGTCCTTGAGAAAGGCATCCCCGTGAGGGCAATCACAATGTGCGTTGGGGGTTGCATTGTATTTCTTCCGGTGGTTTCTCAAGAGTAGGGGGAAAGGATGTGTGAGTGTTGCGGGATGATTATGATGAAAGAGACACACTGAGCAAAAATGAAGCATCTGAAGAACGGCCAACACAAGAGGGGACATATAGAATTACGAAAAACATTCCCGGTCTCCCTAAATTCCCAACACCATCTATTTTTCAACATCGCCGAGATGCCCGAGATGGAAAATCGGATCCGGATCCGCAGGGGTGAAGATGGAACCCTTTGTCTAGGGAATCAGAGAGAGAATCATTTTAGTGGGAGACCTGCAGCCCACTGCGCGCTTGTGTGAGAATTGTGTAGAATCCCATCCTCACCTCCGTGTGGCCGCATTATGTCTTTCAGACATGATAATGTCTTAGGTGTACACCCTCTTCAACATACTGTGGATTATTCTTTGGATGACCTTGAAATGGGTATTAGTACTACCTCGGGGCCACTGTGAAAGTGGTACAGTGTAGAACTATTCAAACTCTATGTTGCAGTACATATCTTAGCTTCTTTTAGGGAGAGACTCAGGAGGATGCACGCACGGGAAGGCATCCTAGTCTGGACCGCAATTGCGGCACATCTTCGGCAGTGTTGCGTGGTAGAACACCAAGACGGCACAAATGATAAGAATTCAAACCCCGAGATTTGCCGAAGGCGGTGCAGCCGGCAGTTTGCCGGCATCACCAATTTCTGGACTTCTGAAACATTCCGAGCGTTCGGGATTCGTTCGGACGCCTCGGGAATGCTGAGGATTCTCCGGGATATGCAATGATTCTTGTGCAAAATTCAGGTGTAAAAATGAGGGATTTCCAAGGAACACCCCAGATTGATGGAGATTGTTAACGACCCAGAAGTTCAGGATTTGCAAGGATTTGCTCAGGAACACCAGTGATATGTGAGGATTCGGCGGGAATGCGCAGGATAGTCGAGGATTGGTAGTGACTGGTCAGGATTGTCAATGACGATCAATGATTGTTCGGGATCATCAATGATTGTTGGTGATTTTCATGCAAACTGGTATTTTGTCCAACTCCGGCCACCAAACAGAGCCATAAATCTCGGGGTTGATCCAACCACGTTGGTTGAACCAACGCTGGTTGAGTCAATTTTGACACTATGAGAGCGGCCAGCAATGCCGGGGATGATGATGCCACACACATTAATGCAGCATCGTAATCCGATGCCACCCAAACTGCGCTCGTAAGTAGAATCTGACTCAACTGGAAACGTCGCCCATCTTGTCGTCAGGCAAGTCACAAGTTGTGACTCACAACACAACACATCGTACCGCCCACCGTGACGCCAAGCAAGGAAAATTGTGGCTGTTACCGACCGTCCACCTTCGCAACCAGATTTGCTCGGCAGATGGTTACATCTCTTATAAGCAATCCCCCTTTCGTGGAGTCGGCTTCCAGGCCTGGTGTCTTTCCCTCTTCTCTTCGCTCTGGTCAGCCTACTTGCGTTTTCTTTGCTTCACCATTTGCGGTAAGTTTATCGTCATTTCTATGAACTCCTTGTTTATTCTAATCCGCTCCGAACAGCGTTCATTATGATCGCTCTCATAAACAAATTTATTTTGCTCCTGCCGTTCGCTGCCGCCTTTGTCCGAGCCGCCAACGACTGGTCAGTTAAGTGCCAGGGTGAGTGTTCATACGATACAAACGGAACCAAGGGTCGCGCGTTCGCGTCCGTTTTGCTTGTGAGTCTGCACGACCGACGTCCTCAGGCTATGTTACATACCCCTAATTCACCCCTACTTGTAGGCTGCCGACAACTCGCAAGTCCTCTCTGATATCACTTCTGCCGCATCCTGGGAACTCCTCGACTGCCCCGCCGACTGGTCGTTCGGATCTAAAGACGTTCGCCTGGTCTGCGTTGCTGACGACCCGACCCAGGACTGCAACGATGTAACAGACGGCGGCGCTGTCGACACCCTCGTTCGTCTCCCCGAAGACTGCGGCACTGGACCCTTTGCTCGCATTGCCACGTGGGGTGTTTCCAAGGACCAGACCATTCCAGCAGGCAGTATCGCCGCCAGTAAACTCAAGCTGCGCAAGCGGGGTGCTCCTCCAGCGCAGATAATGGCTGCTACTCTCGATTGGAAGTTGGGCGAAGTCCCAGCTAGGTGAGTCCTCCTTGATTTATCGTGGACGCGAATGTCTGAACGAAAATACCTTCTTAGCCGTGGTACCGTCAAGCTCGAGCTCAAGGCGTCCAATAAGGCCGCTACCCACTCCCAAATCGTCTCGACCCGCAATCTCAAGCACGCTCTTCGCGCTCTCCCCATAGACCGTCGCTTCGACATTGGCGGTAAATCTTGTCATCATCAAATACTACTTTTACTTCCTGATCGCTCGTTTGCTAGACATCGGCAGCGCTATTGCAGGCGCAGCTGGATCTGTCGTCGACGGCGTGAAGAACGCCACCGCAGACGCCGCAGCAGCAGCTGGAGCCGTCGTCGACGGCGCGAAGAATGCCACCGCAGACGCCGCCGGCGCAGTTGGGAATGACACCGCAGCCGCCGCCGGGGCAATTGGAGACGCAGCTGGAGCAGCTGGAGACGTAGCGAAGAACGCCACCGCGGACGCCGCCGCAGCAGCTGGAGGTGAGCGGAGATTTATTTCTGATGGCAGGGCCAAAATACTAATCGAGATGCGTTACAGCTGCCAACAATATCAACATCGGACAAAACGGTGCCCTCGACACAATCAGCGTCAAGGACAACTTCCCGCTTTTCGATAGTTCCCTCTCCTGCAACGTTGACCTTTTCGGCTTCGATGCCACCGTTAACGCCAACGTCGATCTTGATGCGCAAATGAACGTTGGCTGTACGTGTTGAGTCTACGATTTGGTCGTATACGGCCTGACCTCGTACCTCTAGTCGCCGTCCTCATGAATGGTACCGTTGTGCCTCCTGCCATCGACAAGTTTGGTCTCGCCGCCGCCGTGTCCGGATACGCCAATGGCACCATCAATATTAGTGCCTTGCTAAGTGGTGATATCGATAGTGGAAACATCCCCGTGTTCAAAGCCGTAAATCGCCCGCCCACGCTCAATATTACTCGTCATTCTAACATCGCGTTACATAGGGGCTGCCTGGTTTAAGTCTCCCTGGTCTGTTTACGCTGGGACCCGAGGCCGAAATCAACGTCGCCGCGGGTGCCGGATTCGACGTCAACGCCGACGTCGCCATTCCAATCACCTGGAACTTCCCCCTGCTCGACTTTGTCATTCCTCCTACCGAGGGTAACGCCACCGGAGACGCGACCCAAAGCGACACTTCAGCCGACTTCTCGGCGAGCTTCACGCCGGGTACACTGAACGCAAATGCCGATGTGCATGTCATACCGAGTTTGAATTTTGGCATTGATGCGCTAGCTGGGTTTGCCAAGGCCGAAGTGTTCGTTTTCTGCCGACGTGGATGGATCGCTCGACATGAACAGCACGATTGCGGACGATTTCTCGATGGATGGATGTGTCACTATGTCGTGAGTACTTCTTTGACTTGCTTCAGTTTAACGGCATGTTGACAAAGGGGAAAAAATTAGAACCGGGATTAACGTCAACGCTGGTGCTCGTGGTACTTTCTTGAAATTCTTCAACGACGCAACCACTATTCCCATCTTCAACAAGCGTGCTCAGCTATTCCAGAAGTGCTTCGGTGCTGATGATGGCCCCGCTTCTGCGGTTTTGGACAATGGTGATGGGACGTTTACCAACGCTGCAGGCGAGTCGAAATATGCATTTCATTGGACCGCGTGTTTTACTGACGCTCGTCTGCTGTTAGGTGACCTTGTCAACGAGAACGGCGAGTTGATCGACGACACTGGCGCAGTTATCCCTGACGACGCCGCCGCTCCTCCCGACGAGGATGTCCCTCCTATTCTCGACGAAACGGGCAACCCTATCCCCGACGACACGGTCTCCATTGACAACGGCGATGGTACCTTCGAGGATGGACTGGGTGAGCCGTATCATCACGAAAGCGAAGAGGATGCATTTTCTGACTCGCGCTTATAGGCAACCCATCCACCACTGACGGTCAACTCGTCGACGACAAAGGCAACCTTCTCGGTAGCGAGGTCGACTTGACCAACGTCCAGGACGACGATGGCAACGCTATCGCCCCTGACGATGTCATTGTTGAGAATGAAGACGGTACCTTCACTGCCAACGACGGATCGCAACTCGACGCCGATGGTGTCCCCATCGACGCCAATAGTCTCGTGACTGGCGCCGGTATGGAAGCCGTCGTCGACGAGAACGGAGCTGCCATCGATCCGGATGATCTTATCATCGACAACGAAGACGGCACCTACTCCGACTTCTTTGGGAACCTCGTCGACCAGTGGGGCGGCGCTATTGATATAGCTAATGGCACCACCGTCATCCCTGCAACGCTTGCCCCGCAGGCTGTTTTGCAACAACCAAACCAAACGGACGACGCGTTCGGTGCCGCTGCTGCTGGTAATTTCACCATAAAGACCCAGGACGAAATCAAGCAGATTGCTTCGGGTACGCCAGCGCACTGCGATCTCCTCTTCGGGGCCCCATGCTAACTGGTATTTGTCTCCTTCTAGATCTCCTCAACGCGCCTCCGGCTGCGGCTGCTCCCCCTCCTCCTCCAGCAGGCCGCAAGCGTTCGAGCGGCAAGCGTTCGCGATCGGTTAAGAAGCGGGCGTTCGGTTGCCAGCCCTCTTTTGTTGGCCCCACGCCAGTGACGAGTCTCGATCAACTGGTTAAATTCTTCTAGAGCTTGTGGGATTTAATGTATTATTTGTGCAACGACTTTTGCGAGGACCGTTGCGAGTATGACGAAAATGATGAATGGGATGCTGCCGTTCGCTGTAATTATTATCCTGCTTGAGTTTCATCCTGGCAAGAGCAAATGTTGTTTCGGACTTCCATCAGCGATTCTCGACCAGGTAACCATGCGGGACTCGAACCATTTCTTCCTCTACTCCTACGCGCATACTCGGCGTCCCACAGCGGCGGTAATAGGCCGTCTTCCAGGCACCAGGACGCAAGGAAAGGTGACAGAATCTGGGAGAATCGCCCGCGCCCGAGTCGAACGGGGTAATTAACCTGCTTGAAACAATCCACGAGTTATAACGGTTTGTCCAACTGCAACATTAATGCGCAGACGCCATGTGCTTAGAGCGTTCCTATATTGACGAAAGCGGGGCGGGTTACATATGTGAGGTGGAATTATATTGGTTGCGGGAGTTGATGGGTTGGATTTACCTTACCTACTTGAATCTAATCATTCCGATTTTGCGGCAGCAAGGGGGCGTCCGCGCGCGATACTGTATATACAGGAATCTTGTGTGTCATGATCAGTACAGTACAGTACTGACAATTCGACGGACTCATCACCCGACCCCGAATCGAACGGGATAGTCCTGTAATAACTAGTCGCATTTATCTCAGCGAATGTCAGGACTGTGCATTGGCCCACACTTATTTCAACCCGGGGACTTGGCTTCCTGAAGGCCCGCGTCCCGTCATAGTATCTAGAGGAATTCTGAGTAAATTGTGAGAGAAAAGTAAAGTTGCGTGTATGAAGACCGCATTTTACGCAGGTGCACACCATGTGCATCGGGTGATTTTCAAGTGCTCTTACCTCCAGGAAGTTGGCAGATTATGTGAGTGAAATTCGGTGAGTTGAATGGATGGTTGAATTTACTTACTCGTTCCAATCACGCAACCGCCGTCGATGAGCCAGTGCCCTGCGAGCGAGCGAGAACCAGCATCGCAGCGCGGTCGTGCACGAGAACGAATGTCGAATTTGGCCGGGCGGACTGACGCGCCACTGGGTAGGCGTCGCGATTTGGCTGAACGTGGCGCCGTATCCCGCGTAGATGCGTAGATCATGATATGAGTAGCCGCGGAGGGACGCCATGGTATGCTTGAGAATGGGTTGGGCGGGGCAAAATGTTGCGCGGCGAGGAACAAGACACTTTGGGTTGGCGCTTGATATAGCCTTAGCCTGGCGAGACGGAGACGGACGTCGAGTGAGCGTGCGCAGGCGCTGCGGGCTCCGGTGGGGTGACGTGGGTAGGTAGCTATAGGCAGGCAGCTAGGTAGATAGGTAGGCAGAAGTACACGCCGGGTCCGCTCCGGAACGCCCGGGCCCAGGAGGTATCTGAATGTAAGATTACAGGCAGAATTGAACACAAACGTAGACGGACGGCTCGCTCGGTTGGAGAGCAGCAGCCGTCTAAAGCCAAAAAAAAAACATAAAAAGGGCTGGGTAGGGTTATGAGCGCGAGACAAGCGGATGGCTTTGAGTTCGCTCAGCACATCTGCGGGGCAGTTGACGCATACCGGTATACCCCGCGATTCTGATTCTGCTTCTACGCTATACGTCCGCAAAGTGTAGGCTGATAAATTGGAGCAACGAAGGGACAGACAGACAGACAGACGGCGTGCTTGCTGGTCGTACGTCGGGTATAATGCGAGAGGAGGGCGGGCGAGTGCTGACTGAAGGCTGGAAGGCTTGGCCTGGGAGCGAGCTGTCTGTCGGTCTGTCTGTCGGTTGCCCGGTCCTGCGATCGATCTGATCCTCCCAAGGTGAGGGCGGCGAGAGATAGAAGGTCGCCGTTAACGTCGCTGGGGTCGGGCGAAGCTTTCATAAGTAGTCGAGTCCACGGTTGTACGACGTCGATCCCCCGTCGATCCACCGGTGATGAAAGATGAGAGATGAGAGATGATGATGATCTGCGCGTCGGGGTCGAGGCGGGGCCAGAGCGGGGAGCTTGCTTCAACTTGTACTTGGATGTCTCGGAGACGGGGCGACGGCGACAGATCGCTCGGTGGGTGGGATATGTAAAATGAAATGAACATGAAATCGCCGGGCCATTGCCGGGCCATACAACTTGCGTCCAGACCCGGTCATGGTCGTCGAGGACTAGGCTTCAGAAACACAGTGCTAGACGTGACTAGGCGTGAGTTGACAGAGATCCAGATTCGAAACGTGGTGGTGGTTGCGAGACAAGCGACGGTCACTCGGGACGGGGCCCGAAGTGACGTCGGTGATCATGATGCCGAGAGGTTTTCAATGCGAGCCGCGAGTGGGACCAGGATACCAACGAACATAACACAGTTGGGTCAAAGAGTGGGAGTTGGCGAGGAAAACGCTAACCCTATGTCCAAGGACGTCCTGCTCAAAATTAAGAAGAACGGACCCCTAAACGCCTTTGTGTGCTGTAAGGATGTCGCGTTGTTAACGAGCTGAAAGCGCCACGCTACCGGCATTCTGACGTCGACGCCCCGCAAAGAAAACACGGAACAACAATAGGCCTTGCCTCGTCCGTCTTGCGTTCGGCAGACACCTCTAACTTGTTTCGCTCGCTCGCTCCTTGGCGCCGACACTCCACTCGCTGGCAAGGACTACAGAACGCTTTTGCTGGGACGACACGAGGCGGCCTTGTGTACGTCCGCTCTCGAATTCTGCGGGAATCTGGAAGGGTGGATTGAATCGTGCTCACTCGTCCTCGTGCCTTGTGCCGTTGTAGCTTCACTTCCGCTTGCCCCCCTGCGCACCACCACTCCGACAAACGGGCGCCAAAGGAAAACGACGCACTAGGACGGCCCGCGTTTCAGGTTAGTCGTATGTCATACGTTATTTCCAAGATTATTCTCGAGACTCAATCCTCTTAGTTCTGCGTGCTTAAGACTACAAGAGAAGGAGAGAGAGATAACAATATTGGAAGTGGTGCGTCGCCCGAATTAGATCTCGGTCGAATTGGCGCCCTGACCAGGAACGCGTCTTGTTTTTCGTTATCTCCGGCAGGCAGGACGCCAGCGGGCAAAATTCTGTATATATTGCTTCCTGCACCGACGACGAGATTCTGGCAGTTAAACGAGTCGTATGTGGCCATTCCTATGTGAATAACGCCAACTGACTGTTACTTCGCACTCTCCCTATATTGCCTCAAATCCTACACTGTCGTCCGTGTAACCGCTCGCCCGTATACTGCCTTGTCGTTTCCCGGCGGTGCATATAGACTAGGTTCCCACAAAACTGGTGCGCGATCCGCTCTTGTCCTCCTCCGTAGTCCTTACATTCGTCCGCACACAGCATACCACCTGTGACGATACCACCTCAAATCAAAATCATAATTTCTAGACGACAATGCCCCTCCTCGGCGGCATCTTCACGCGCAGCAGCAACGCCAACAAAAGCTCGCCCTCCTCCTCCGACTTAGCATCCCAATCACAGTCGCAAGCCTCCTCGGCATACGGCTCGCCCGATCCAGACCCATATGCGTCCTCCTCGCGCCTGCATCCCAACGCCGCGCATTCCCACTCGAATCAATACGGCGCGAATCCAAGCAACGCCAACCAACACCCCTCGCAGCACTCGTCCCCCACCTCCGAATACGTCTCCTTCACAGGCGGGCCGCAGCCCTCGACGCCGAACGGGCGCAAGCTCGCGTACGCCGGCCCGCCTTCTCCGCAGAAACCCGACAAGGAGCGGCGAGGGCTGGGCTTTTTTGGACGCAAGCGCAGCACGAATCCGCTCGACAAAAACACTTCTGGCGGCACCCAAGACGAGCACGGCCCGCGCCCGGCGTACCTCGCGCGCCTCAGCACGTCCTCGTCCCCCGACATGCTCCCCCCCTCGCCGTCCTCGCCCTCCCACTCGCTGCGCCCGCCCGCAGGGGGCCTCTTCAACACGAGCACGCGCAGTCTGCCGCCGCCCCGCCCGAGCATGCAGCTCTCGCCGAGCAAGTCGGGCTTCTCCAGCTCCGCGTCGACGTACGGGTACGCGCACGCCACGACGGGCTCGCCGCTCGGCCCGAGCATAAGCCCGACCAAGTCGACCGCGTCGGGGTGGACGAGCAAGAGCGGGGGCGCGAAGAGCGTCGGCGCGAAGGCGGGGCGCAAGTGGGGCTTTTGGGGGCGCGGCGGGGGCGGGGGCAAGGCGCCGGAGATGCCTGCGTCGGCGGGGGGCAGCAAAGGAGGAGGGAGGGAGGGGGAGGAGTTTAACTTGCGCGCGTTCCGCCACGTCAACGACCCCGCGCACGCTGCGCACCCGTCCTCGAACCTGGCGGCGGCGAGCGGGAACAAGCTCACGGCGACGAACCTCTCCGCGCTCGACTCGCTCGGCGACGCCAACGACCCGATGGTGGCGCCCCGCCGGCCGCGCCCGCGGGGGACGTCCGACGCGAGCGCGAGCTCGTCGAGGATCAGCGTCGCTGCGTTTCGCGAGAACATCCAGAATGAGCGGGAGAGAAGGAGTAGGGCGGGGAGTCCCGGGCCTGGGGGTACGTGTTATTTTTCTCTTCTCTTCTCATTTTCCTCTTTTCACTCCCGTCATCCCCGTCCCAATCCAATACTCACGCTCCTGCATTTCATTTCTGTTCTTCCCGCAGGCACAGCGCGCGCCCCGAGCCCCGGTCCGGGGATGTACAATCTGGCTAGTGGGAGCCGCTCGGGCACCGGCTCGGGGTATTTCGACCAGGCGCCAGCGCAGCAGCGTTCGCCGCAGCAGCAGCAGCAGCAACGTCCTCAGCAGCAGCAGCAGCAACGGCCGCCTCAGCAGCAGCAGCCGCAGCAGCTGTCACGACAAGAGCAGGCGCAGGCGCAGCGCCAGCGCCAGGAGGAGTCGAGGCGAAGGCAGGAGGAGACGGCGCCGAGCGAGCGGGAGCGGCAGTGGGCGCAGGCGCAGGCGCAGCAGACGCAGACGCAGGCTCCGCGCCAGACCCAATCGCCACCCCAGCCTCAGGCTCAGCAACAGCGCCAGACGCAGAATCGAAATCCGAGCGGCGGCGTGAGCGGGCATCCGCGGCGGGCGAATGCGAACGATGTGTGGGGCGACTCGGAGGAGGAGGCGTCTGCGTCTGCGTCCCACTCCTCCTCCTCCTCCGACGACGACGACGATGGGGATGGGGACGCGGGCGTGGGTGTGGGAAGGAAGCGGACGATTACGCGTGCGCGTGCGGCGCGGTCAGAGGTCGGGCACGGATATGCTGGGGGCGGAGGACAGGGCGGACAAGGGGGGCAGCGGGCGGCGTCGAGTTTGGGTGTGTATGGGATGGGGGTGGGCGGACAGAGCGCGAGTACGGGGAACGTTAATGCGGCGGGTGAGTTTATTTTTATTTTTGAAGTACGCTATTGCTAACGGCACGACTTTTCTTTTCTTTCCAGCACAAGTACAACCAATAAAAGCGGTGAAACGACTCTCCCAGCCGCAGTTGCCGCTCTTGCAGACGCAGGCGCTGGGGCCTCCTCGACAAGTCCCGCAGCAACGCGCGCCTCCTCCCGCCGCCGCGCCCTCGCACTCGGAATCATCAACCGAGTCTGACTCGGGGTCCGACGACGACGAGGAAGAAGAAGACTCGGACGACGCCCCGCTCGCCACGCTCGTCGCGCCCCGCCGCCCGGGCAGCGCGCTCTCAAGTCGCTCGAACCTGAGCGGCGGCGCGGGTGGCAGCACCGCCAATCTGCGCGCCCCTGCCCCTGCCCTCCCCAGCCCCATGTCGTCCGCGGCGAACCTCAAGGCCCACGCGCTCCCGTCCCAGCCCCCGCCCCCGCAGCCGCAGACGCACGGCCACAAGAAGACGTCCTCGACGTCGGGCAGCAGCGTCACCTCGAGCGTCGCGCGCGCCGCGGGGAAGCCCAAGCCGCTCATCGACATCGCGACGCTGACGGGCGGGCGGGTGGTCCCGCAGCAGCAGCAGACGCAGAAGGAGAAGGACAGGGAGGGCTTCACGGGCGGCGGGATGCTCGCTGCGCTCGGTGCTGTCTCTGCCTCTGCCTCGCCCTCGCCCTCGTCCTCGAACGCCCGCGTCGGAGAGACGCCGAGCCCCGTGCTGACGTCGCGCTCGCCGCCGGTGCGGAGCGCGACGAGCAACGGGATCGTGCCGGGCAGCGGGCTGGTGCACTTCCCGAGCCCGCCGGGGTCGCCGGTGGCGGAGCGGCCGCCTGCGTTGAGGGCGGTTTCGGGTGCTTCCTCCTCTACGAGCGGCGCGGGGAAGAGCAGGGAGGACTTGACGACGAAGCGCGCGAGTCCGATGCGGAGGGAGACGGCGGGGAGTCTGACGTCCACTGCGACGAGCGCGTCGGGGCCGAGTAGTCCTGGCGGCGGCGGCGGAGGAGGGAAGCGGGACGTGCTGAGCGAGCGGCTGAGGGCGGTTGCTGCTGCGAATAACGTGGAGAAGAAGACGGCGGCGACCAAGACGCCGCCGCCGACGTTCTCGACTGCGACGGCGCGCAAGGCGTTCCATCGGCGCTCGTCGAGCGATATCATCACGGCGTCGGCGAGGTGGGGGGACGAGGGTTCGGCGGGGAATAAAAACACGGCGCAGCGGGAGAGGGAGCGGAGTGCGGAGGACGAGGGGGACGCGGACCTGGGGCGCGACCTCGCGGACATGCTCGGCGGCGGGCTCGCGCTCGTGTCGCGGAACGGGGACCTGTCCCCGCCGCGGGTGACGTCGACTGACAGCGTCACGGGCTTGGGCAACGCGGACTGGGGCGCGGACGCGGCGTCGAAACAGCAAAACACCACCAGCAGCATCGCGCCGATCGTGATCAAGCAGCGGTCGCCGCCGCCGTCGTTTAGCGTCACCTCGCGCCCGGCGCACCAGCAGGCGCGGAGCGTTAGTGCGTACAGCGATTTGGGCGGCGGCGTGAGGCAGCGGAGCAGTACGCTTGTGCCGGTGTCCACGGCGTCGTCGGCGTTTGGGGGGGTCCAGCAAGTCGGGAGGCTCGGGCTCCAATTCCAATTCCAATTCGGTGTCGAATCCACATTCCACTAACGAGCATTCGGCTGCGACGTCGACGAGCGGGGGTGGGTCTGGGTCTGGGTCCGGCGCGCACGATGCAAGGGCGAATGTGTCGAGCGCTGGGCCTGCGGCGGGCACGAACGCGATGGGACTAAAGGCAAGACAGCGGAGCAGCACGATGATGCCGCTCGGGACCTCGCCTTCTATTCTTACACCCTCGCCCTCCGCCTCGCCGCCCTCGTCCACCTCCCTGCTTAACCACCCGCCCACCCGACCGTTCGCCGCGCCCAGGATGCAGCGCAACAGTCCTGCCAGCTCGACGGGCGATTCGAGTAGCGGGCCCGCGCCGCTGACGCCTCGGGATGGGAGCGATTTCGGGAGCGGGGGGAGCAGCGCGAATGCAAATCTGGAGCGGGAGGGCGAGGAGCGAGGGTGGAGCGGGGGCGTGAGTGGGCTCGTACCCGGGAGAGGCGGGAGACGAGCGCCGAATCAGAGGCGGAGCGTGAGCTTTGACTTTGAGGAGGACGTGACTGGGGATGGGAAGAGCAAGGCAAAGGCGCGCGCGAAGCCGAGGGAGACGCCGGTGCAGGAGGAGGAGCGGAGGAGGGAGAGGAGGAGGAGCGAGGCGCGGGCGGCTATTGAGGTGTGTTTCGTCAAGGGCGTTGTGTGGACCAGGGCTGATTTTTTTCTTTTAATATAGCTCGGCAACGTGATCAATGGACGGGGACCCATCGCCGACGATGACGAGGAGGATGGAGAGGACGACGACGACGTGCCTATCAACCAGGCGCGGGGGCCTAATCCGATGATGGGGAGCCCCATGGGTATGGGGATGAATATGCCGATGAACAATATGGGCATGGGCATGGGCATGAACGGGATGGGCATGGGCATGGGGATGCAGATGCCCATGGGGTACGGCACGCCGCCCAACTCACTGTCCCCGCCGTGGCCCGGCGCTGCTTCGCCCTGGGGCGCACAGCAGCAGCAGCAGCAGCAGAGCCCGGGCGGGATGCTGAGCCCGGCGCAGTTTATGGTGCCCCCGCCTGCGGATCCCAATTTCTACGCGGCGCACCAGCAGGCGATGATGATTGCGAAGCAGGCGTACCAGATGGCAGTGGCGCAGCAGGCGATGGCGGTCGCGGCGGAGGAGTGGGAGCGCGGCTCGAGCTTTGGCGGGAGGGGGAGCGTGTATGGCGGTGGGGGCGGGAGCGTGTATGGCGGTGGAGGGGGAGGGAGTGTGTATGGCGGCGGGGGCAGTGTGTACGGAGGGAGTCTCTTCCCGCCCGCGCCCAGGTCGATGTACGGAGGCGGTGGGGCGAGGAGTGAGTATGGCGGTGGAGGAGGAGGGGGAGGCAATTGGAACTCGTCGAGGAGCGTTTATGGAGAGACGTTTGGGCCGTCGACGGAGCGGTATGCGAGTCCCAGGAGCGGGGGTAGTGGGACTTTGGCCGCGCAAGGGAAGCCCACGAGCGGCAGCAGCAGGGGAGGTGGAGATTCGGGGTACTTCCCGCCGCAGGGGAGGCCGGGTCCTGGTGGGGGCGGGAGTCCAGGGGGCAATCAGAGGCAGCGGACGGCGAGTCAGCCGAGCCCTTCAAAGGGTGTTGCACCTGCGAGGCGCCCACCGCCGCCGTCGAGCTGGAAGCCGTCGCCGTGATTGGGTTAGAGATACTTCCTTTTCGTCTTTTTCTTTTCCTCGAACGTTGATATGTTATAATCCCTCATTCATTGTACTACTTATACTCACACATACGACACACACATACACTTCCTACATCTACATACCACAGCGACATTCATTTTGTGTTAGCTTTACTTATCATTCATTGTGGAACACTGGTCGGGCAAAATTCCTACCGTATTTAAAAATTTATGTACTTTCCTCCATCTTGGCTATGTACAACACGCACGCTGCGCCTCTCTGTACTTTTCTTCGACCAAGCCGCGGACACGGGCGGTTTGCGTGTCATGTTTGACTGAGGCCTCCCGGTGCTTGACGGAGGCTTGTGATCTAAATATTCTAGTCCCTTTTCCTCTAACAAGCTTGAGCACCTGGTACGTGAACGCAATACGTTGCTCAGAATTCCATGGGCCCAGATAACGCGCTATCGTTGACTATATCACCCACAACGTCAAATCGAAATTCTCCCCACCGCGCAGAATCTGCGCGTCTGTAGACTCTGTAGTCTCGCCTTCATCCACCATAACTCGTTCAAATCACCTCCATACTCGCCAGTGACATCTCATTACGGAACACGCGGAAGCCCTCTTTCACGTCTTGGCACCCATACTCGAGGAGCTCACTTCCAGGAAGGAACTTCTCCCACCACTATTGGCCTTCATTGGCAGTCGCTCCTCCTGTGCTCTTACCAAGCTGGTTTTGTTCCATTGCTCGACTTCCCTCGAAACATCCCTCGCCTCCAGGCCCTTCCTGCGCTTACCTACCTATTCGTTGAGTGCGACCAAGCCAATGATGCCTTCGAACACGACACTGCGGTCTGCGCCGCCATGACACTGCGTTCGGGAGAGCTGCCCCTCTGTCCAAATCTCACGTCACTCGTCTACGAGTATTGCGGGCTGCCCGCAGCCTCCCCGGAACCTTTCTTCGTCATGCCCAAGTCTCGCGTACCTCCGTATTTTTTACTGTTTCCGAAGCCCTCCGCCGAAGCACGTTATGGTACGAAGTCATAAATTCTGACGCTCTAAATTCATTCGCCAGATTTGAGTCAGATATGGAGCACTAATTCGGAACAGCAAGGACTTGAAAAAAAATTGCACCTTTGCCAGAACCCCTTGTATCGTTCCAACAAGATAAGTCCTCCGCTTCGCTCCGGCAGACGGAGGACGAGTTTTAGTGTGGAATTTGGTGCGCTATTCACGTAAAATACTTTTCCATTCTCGCGCAGCAGAGGAAACTTCAAGAAATGTTTATATTGTGAGTCGTGAATATTCAAGGCAGAAGAGTATCGGAAGACAGAACAAAAATGCAGCAGCCTGCCCTGAGCTCACCTCAGAGTTTTTTGACTGAGGGAAGGTATATAGAGTAAGTCTCGCGTGTCTCCGAACCCGAGAAGGAGGAGCTGAGGGTGATAGTTGAGGATTGCAGTTTGTGGGTGTTCTTGATCTGTACGCAGTCGGTTGGCATAGGCAACCGTGTGGAGCAGGAATTGCATGAATCCAGATGGGAAATAGGTGGTGTGTTCGAGACCAGCAATTGGAAAAATTGAGGCCGAAACTTGAACCGAATCATGAGATTGCGAAGAGCGGATGGGACGGTACGATGGTCAAGAAAGCTTGAACGCTGGGGCGACACGAGACTTCGAAGCTATTCCGGGGCACAGTGGCCGACTACAGACACTCTAATTTACGACGAATAGTGAGGTTGACAGGGACGAGAATTCTAGGTGCAATTTGCGCGATGAAAGGGGGTGTAACGGTAACCAGCGCTTCTGGTCTCTGGGTAAACCGGAGATCGCCGGGACTCGACGAGGTCGAGAGTTCAATCCTGGTCAAAGCCGTCTTGTAGGAGGGTTCTAGTGGGTATTACCTTAATTGGTCGAGTCCCACACTGTTCGGCTTCTGCCGTTCGTGCCTAAAAGCATTCCCGCCTTTGGATTTCGGGGGTCGATGTTCCCCTATCATTTGCGGACCAACGGGGCTAATCCATTATTAGTTGCCGAAGGTCATAACAAACGCACCTCCAAAAAAAAAAAAAAATTGCGCGATGAATTGAGGATCTTGATCCAGGACCGCGACACAGTCGTTGAAGGAGGAAGCGTAGAGAGAGGGGGGAAAGACCGAAGGATAGGTGGTTCTATGGAGGACTTATATCGTGTGGCTGCGGGCAGTGCGGTAAAAATCTCGCAGTTTCCTAGGCTGTGAGCTGCGCGAGGCCATAAATATATTACCTCGAGAGTTCCTATGCAAGATTCAATTGAATTCAATAGCTCGGTTCCACAGTTTTGACCCGAAGTGAGATGGGAATGTTGATTCCTGAGCGGCGCAGTCTGGCGTAGTGGTGAAACTCCGGGCTGTGTGTGAGGAATTTAATTTCCGTTTGAATAGTGCACAGGTGTCTCGATTGATTTTGGAATATTCGTGAGGAAAGTGACGGCCAGAATTCAGTACGAGAGGAGAGGGAGATGCAAGGAGATGGTCTACATGGAGATTGAACCAAATAAATGTAAATGAATGCGAGGCATCTCGTTAAAGAACGGTTAATGATGCGGGCGTCCCGCATATAAGTACATAGAAAATGATGCCTATCACTAAGATTGGCGCCCGATAGACGCCATCATTGACGCTTTGCTCGGAGCCGTCTCAGCGACTTGCACAGAGCCTCCGCGTATTCGCCATGGAAAAGTCAAAGACACCCCAAGAAGCAGATAAACTAGCGGACTACTCTTACACGACGGTGCAGCTCGGAGTCTGGCGCCTCTTGCTACCCATAGAGTCGGCTGCCAGTAGACTGGTGCCGAGGTTTTCGCTGTCTTGGAGCAGATGGGAGGAACTAAAGTCCAATGTCCTCCTTCTTTGGCGATTCGCGCGGGAGATATACACATTGAATCCAACCCTAAACTTACTATTCCTCGTACTGAGGCTGGGCGCCGGCATCGAAGGGACATTGATGCTCTACGCTTCCGGTCTACTCCTACGAACGGTACGTTCCATATCTCCGCGTCTACTTTTTCGCTCTGATGGATTGATATCGTTCCAGGTTGAAACTGGGTTAATTAACGGACGCCCTGATTCTAATGCTATATTCCGCGCCGTGATGTTGCGGGCGATGTGCGGCGTCTTTTCGTCAATACTACAGTGGTCGATGTAAGTTAGTCTACCACGCACTTCGGAAATTGACAAAATGGTTCTCTAGACAACGTGTCGCGCCTGCCCTCCAGCGGCAAGTCATGGCGCATTTCACAGAATATATGTTGAAGGGTTCGTGGATCATCGAGTCGCTGAAGCAATCGCAATATTGAATCCCCACAGAGAGGTTGCGTCTTGACTTGCCCACTAGTGCAGGTGAGTGAACGAATTTATGATGGTACTGCATTAACGTGCATTCTCCCAGACAAGAACACGGGATCCGGAGTGCACGTTTACTATCTCTGGCATAACTTCCAGTTTCTGTGTGGCGTGTTCGAACGACTGTTCAGATTAATCTCACAAGTGGTGTTCACGATCCAGCAACCAAGTGGAGGGATCACACTTACTCTTCTTTCGCTCGTCAGTCCGATATTGTCGACTAAACTTCTTCGCCAAAATCCGTGGAGTGGACGTGAGGCTCGCCCACCTGAGACTACCGAATGATGTTCTGACGGAGTAACACAGCCTTTCTCTACTACGCCTCAAATCTTGACTACCTTCGCGTCGGCGCCCTAAACATGTTTGTGTCCGAAGAGTACCGAGAAGAAATCATCGCAGGAAATATAGGCACCTGGATAGTGAGAGGTAAGACTCTCGTAATCCCTCGAATTTGCAGTCATATCCTCCCCCTTAGAGTATGAAAGGGCTAGAAAGGCCCTCGGCAAAATTTCTGACGCCAACCCTCACGCAATATACGCGACTCACCCGACCCCAGTCCCTACCATGCTCATACAATTGAGTGGGGACCTGCCAACGGTGTGCATCAGCGTACAGAGAATCCAATACCATCTCATTCAACTCTCTCTAGTTTTATTGGGCGGCAAGTGCTCTGTTCGAACCGAGGGCTTTTAGCATCACATCCTTTGCGATTCTGCAACAGCACGCGCAGGCCCTTCGGTTCACAGTGTCCGTGTTATTTAACGAGGTCTCCGGAATCCAGAACTGCGTGACAACGGTCAAGGACTTGTACAAGATGGCCGACGTGAAAAATAAGATCGTCGACGGTGATCAGCCTTATCCGAACTCCGCACTCAGTAGTGACAAGGGAATGGCTTTTGAATTGAGGTGAGCGAATCTTTTCTCCCCTTATGCACTTTCATCGGTTTAACAACGACAGAAATGTGTCATTTGCGTATCCCGGGTCAACATCGAAAGAAAATGCGATCAGAGACCTCTCCTTCAAGATTCCTGCTGGGCACCTGGTCGTCATCGTGGGTCCTAACGGGAGCGGTAAATCGTCACTGATCAAGCTCCTGACTGTAAGCCACTGATTCAATTTCTACGCTCAAACACTCTAACTCATATATTTCAGAGGCTCTACGACGTCGACTCGGGTGAGATCCTCGTGGATGGGATTCCCATCAAACAGTATCGCCTAGCAGATTTACAACGGGCTCAAGCACTCTTGACGCAGGACCACAAACTGTATCCCCTCACGTTGGCGGAAAATATCAGTTTGGGAAATCCCGACAAATTCGATGATATGGACATGGTGGAAAAGGCGGCAGAGGCTGGCGGTGCCTCCGAGGTAATCAGAAAGCTCAAGGACGGTCTTGAGACAAATTTGAATCCCATTCAAACTGCGCACGCAAATGAGCTAGAAGGCCACAAGAAGCTGGAGGCAATATTGAAAAACCTGGAAAGCAAAGCGGACGTGTCTGGTAAGATTGTCCGAACTGGCACACTTCAAGTTACTAACGGTTCCCGTTATCAAGGTGGCGAGAAGCAGCGCCTTGTGGCGTGAATCATTGGTTCAAACTTTATCCTCAACCAGCTAACGGCGAGATTTTAGCGCACGCACGTTTATGCGCTTCTCTTCGGGGAATATCCGATTTGCGGTGGCGGATGAGCCAAGTTCCGCGTTGGACCCCAAGGCGGAACATCGACTCTTCCAGCGCCTCCGAGAATCGGGCGACGGTAAGACGATGATTTTCGTGACTCACAGATTCGGCCATTTAACCAAGTATGCGAATCTCATAATGTGAGTGTGAGATGGTGACGATGTCTTTTTATTGCTCTTTTGATTGACTCCGCCTAGATGCATGAAGGACGGGCAGGCAGTGGAGATCGGAACGCACAAAGAGCTTATGGCACGCAGGGGCGAATATTCGGAGCTGTACAATGTCCAAGCACAGGCATTTGCGGACAGCACCATGTAGAAGTGCTTGCCGCCCAAGTGCTATTAGAAAGCACCTCAAGAATTGGTCGAACCTAAATCAGTTGGAGATCTCAGATTCGTTTGTATGAACATATGGTTTTGGAGGAAACTGGCGTGCAGTAGACAATTGGAAGTTCAACCAGGAAAGGATGCCGTAAGCAAAGGCGTGTCGGCTCAGGGCTGAAGCAGTTGCCGCGTTCGGCGCCACTCGGAGTTGAAGAAGATGAAGTGTCAAGCGAGCGGCTGCAAGTTAAACGGAAATATTCAGATCTTTTTGCTAGGTCAGGCTCGAAAGGAGAGGACAACGAAATCGATACGTACCACTCAATCAACATCGCGCCGAATTGAAACTCCTGAGCGACGGCACGAATGATTCAACATCCTTCCATAGGTGATGATAGTCAATCTGAGTCGCCTCAATGGGATCGGGAGTTGCGTGGACTGGGCCAAGGGAAAATGCCGCGACTGCCGCAACTGCCGCGCAATCCCAGTTTTAACCTTTAGTCAGGGTGAAAAGAGAACCGTCAGGAACAATGTTGAATGGTGAAACAGAAGAAAGAGCACACACTAATTAATCTTGTCTTGCTCCTCGCGAGTAACACCCATCCTCTCCTCCTCGACGACAGAACCAGAGTCGCTGCCATCACCATCTGAAGGCGGGGGAGAATCGTCGGCATTGAAGTGAACGGAACCTAGAAGGAATGTGAGGGCAGAAGTGGACTCGGAAATGACATACTACGCACTTTGATTGCGATGCACCTGAATCAACAGTTTCAAGAGACGGGGTGGAGCGCACCGGAACATCGTGACTCGCACGAGAAGAAGGGCAAGGGAGGAAAGAGGAGCGGCTTTATACATGGCAGTGACTAGCACAAATGCGGGGAAAGAGGGTCCTGCCTAAAAGGAAAAGAGTCAGGACGATGGATTGAATGGAGGTGAGAGACGAGGACGTGCTCGAGAAGAAGAGTAGATCTAGAGAGAGAGTCTGTGCCCAGTGTGCGAAGTGGAAGAGAGGTGGTTGGAGAAAATAGGCGTCTTGCATCGCCTTCTATACCTCGAGGAGGATACCTAAAGGCTCAAGAACTTGATCGAATGAAGAGAATCCACTGACTTGTCCAACGGATATTTTCGGAGTATAGGGATGGAGATCGGAAGGCTTCAGAGAGAAGTTTCTTGCGGTCCCTGGGGTTCTCGAGCACTATGCGGAAGAAAAGAGGTGAAAGCAAGGGTGAAAGTCGGAAGAAAGCGGGGCGATGTGGTGGTTTGTTGACGATTTGATGTGGCAAGGTTTTGATCGTCGATCTCTTTCGGCCTTCACCGTCACGTTCTTGCTGTCTCGGCATCTATTTCCCTGTGCCTCGTCTGTATACCTGAGCCCATCTTTCCATCAGTCTTCATCTCGAGAAAGACGCAGTCGCCCAACATCCAGCGCTTGCTAGTGGGATTTCGACACTTTGGGCGACTCCGTGTCAGCTACGTGTACTTCGTCAGGTGAGCCCTGGAAATTGAACTTCTCTCCAGCGGTATATGACGCTGTCCTTGTTCTGTAACAGACGGTTTCAGTTGGATCCTACTACCGCTCGTCCGCCTTGCCTTTGCAAAGCGATTTCATGCAACCATGTCCGAGGTCATACCCCCCATTCGACACGTCCCCGCCGAAGTTCTCTGCGACATATTCCTTTTGACCTTGCCGCACACGAGACTTGTTGGCGGCAAAAGCATGCCCATTGCTCCCTGGCGGCTGGCATTGGTGTGCCGGCACTGGCGCGAATGCGCGCTTGTATATGCGGCGCTGTGGTCGTCCATCAATATCGACGGGACTGTCTTGGACACACTGAGCTCCTCCTACGCCACTTTGATATTGGAGCACTACCCTTTGGCCGCTCTGGAAACCCAAATTGTGCGCTCCGGCGACACTGCGCTGAAGGTTTAGCTGCGTTGGCCTGTATACACCGCCGACGCCAGCCATTTGGACACTCTGCTGGAGCTTGTGGTGCGCGAAAGCGATCGCTGGATTACTGCGAGAATCGACGGGGACAATGTCGAAAATAAATGGTTTCGCTCCTTGGCGCCGATTCGAGGGAGGATTAACCGTCTGGAGAAGCTGGAATTCCTCACAACAGGTCACAATGAATGTGATTTATTCGCAGTTGCGCCGCGCCTGCGAGGGATGGCGCTTACAGATCACAGTTATCGTATTGTATCCCTTCACGTCGTCGTGCCATGGTCGCAGCTAACACACCTCCGAGCATCGTGGAAGATAGAAACTTTGATGGAGGTCATACGCGCTACACCCAACCTCGTGAGCTGCGGACTCAAATTGTGGATGTTTTACGACCCTCTCCACACGCCGGTCCGAATTACGATCCTTTCCAAGCTCCGCACCCTCTACGTCGGCGACGACCAACTGTTCAACTTCCTGGAGGCGCCAGACCTCCGTCATCTTTTCGTCGGTGGCTCGGGCTTGTAAACTCCGCCTCCGCTTTCCTCCGCCGCTCCGGCTGCCACTTGACAAGCCTCACCGTACAGAACCCCCAAGCAGCCGTGTTCATCCCTCTCCTCGATACGCTCCCCACGCTCCGCACTCTTCACGTGTCCTTCCAGCCCTGGAACTCGACCGTGGACTGGCAGCGTTTCATCGCCGCCATGACGGTCATCGAGTCTCACCCCGTGCGATGCCCCAACCTGGTGTCTCTGCGATTCGGCTGGGACGCTAGAGGCGATTATACGACTGTACTTGCGATGGTGGAGTCCCGCTGGCACGGAACGGGATCATTTACATTGTGGTCGGTGCGCATAGTCGATTTTGGCGGGAATCTTGACGCTGGTACCGTTCCCGCGCGGTTTCAAGAGTTGAGGGAGGACGGGCTGGACGTGGTGGTTATGAATGGCTATAGTGGTGACGTGCTACTCTGCACCGAGGATCCAGACATTATTCCTCCTTAGGTATGTGCTATCTCTCTGCGATGGACATAACTGACGGGAGCCGTACTAGATACCTTGTACTTGCAATTGCCGTGGCATATTTTATTTTTGCCCATTTCTACCGGTCGGATATATGACTCGGGGACACCAACTGTTCGGACGTGTAGTTGCTGAATACATCCTTAAAAGTTAAGATCTGTAGAGTTCCGCTGGCAGGTACGAAGCACTCTCGAAATATGGTGAGTAACATTGTCGGTCCCTCATTTCGTGGTTCTCAGTCTTCACGGTCGCAAAATTTACTCGCCTTTGTGGGCGCGGATGTGAGACCTGAACCATTGAGCAACAATGTACTTCAACGGCATTCGCAACGCTCCTCACGTACTTAGAAATCACCGTAGCTGCCGGAGCGAAGCGAACGCACATCTTGTTGTGTTTTCAAACTTTAACCTCCCTAGTGCCGAAAGATGAAGAGACAACCAAACGTCCCTCAGATCAGGCCCCAGATGGCATTGTATTCGATTTTCTCCTGGACGACTTGTCAGAGACAGTGGAGCAGCAAGTTATACGACTGACTATGAAACAATGAAAGTTCCCGGGCCGTCCATCCTGGTTCTAAAGGGATGCAAGGTCGATGTCATGTTCATGCAGCCAGGTAGATACGTACTCGAAGAAGAGAACACTCTTGCGGTCATCGCTGAGGGTCCAGTTGTACGCCCAGTAATCACAGACCGTGTGTTTTCGACGCTCTTCGACATGAACTTCGCAAAGCGGGGAGAAATGCTGTTGGACCCACTCAAAAGAGTCATTTGTAAAGCGAATGTCAGGAGAACACACATCAGCTTGGACCTTGATGTTGCAAAACGCCCAGTCATTTACGGCAGCCCTGAAAGCTATAACGGTCGACATTACTAATAGTAGTCGCTAACCACATTTTTTTCTATCTATCTTATCCGACCATCTGGACCCAGGTTCGCGGGCGAGAAGGATATAGAGAGCAGAGGACTATGGTAGACTTGCAAGTCTATGGACTCTGGAGACCGCCTTGAGACCGCCAATGGTGACATCAGATCTACCGGGGTGTGTCCACCTCACCTTCGTCACTTCGTTACTTCGCGTAAGTTGACGGATCTTCGTGACTTTGATGAGAATCTGGGGATCTTCGTGACGTTGGCATATTCCTGCGAAAGTTCGTGAGTTGTTTGTTGCACGGCAACTGCTCTGCATCACGAAGTGATGGGTATCAGCATTGTGCCGAGCATGGCCGGTTAGGTTTGGGTTAGTCGGTTAACTGGTTAGAGGTTTGGGTTAGGTGGTTAGGGTGGTTAGAGGTTAGTGGTTAGGGTTCTGGTAAAGGTTAGCGTTAGGTAAGGTATCTATATGAAAAAACCCGCCCGGCCTTATGCAGGAACAATGATGGCCGGTGCTTCCGGGTTTTTGAACGTGCCTAGGGTGTGCCGAGTTAAGTGACGAACATCCCTAAAAACATGCCAATGTGACGAACATTCACAGATTCTCATCAAAGTCACGAAGATCCGCGAACTTACGCGAAGTAACGAAGTGACGAAGGTCAGGTATACTCTACCGGGGTCCGGCACCCTATCAAGCAAGGCGCCTATCTATCAGAGAAACCGCGTTTCCAGATGTGGTCGTGGTGGTCTGTGGTGGTACGTACATGTATGCAGGTAGATAGGTAGGTAGGTAGGAATCAACGGGACCCAGGACGACCTAGGAGAAATTACCGGCATTCCAAATCTTCCTGAATAATCGGCTTTCGGGCAAGTGAAACGTTGCATTTGAAATAAGCCACCCGATGGCCACCGGCCAGTACTCCTCCTTGATGAGCAACGTTACAGTATTGTGAGCAGGGGTATTTACATTGAGGGTACTTATATATACATCGATAGAAAATCCTTTAAGATTTATCCGTCATCTCCAGGGCCTGCAATCGCACGAAACTCGAATAATCTCCATTTCGCCTCAAGAGTTCGTCGTGTGTCCCTGATTCGCTCACTATGCCCTGCTTGATGAAGTATCTTTATATATAAACAGACCATCAGTCGAAGCTCCCGAAAAGAAAAAGAAAACCCACATTCGGTCTGCATTCTGAATAGTACTGAGACGATGTGCGATGCTGATGGTTGTTCTCCCTTTGGCCGCCGTGTCTAAGGCCTGCTGCACAACCTTCTCTGACGTCGAGTCGAGGGCGGACGTGGCCTGGGAGAAGGTGTTATTTCCAGTGCGCGACCTTGGAATTAAGAACCGACCTCATCGAGAAGGAGAAGCTTCGGATTCCGCATCAGGGCCCGCGCAATGGCAATCCGTTCTGTAGACTTGAGAACCCACTCACGACCTCATGATAGAGAAAATACTCACGCTTCTGACCACCACTAAGCTGACTGCCCTTTCCACCAACCTCTGTTTCAAAACCCCTGGTGGACAAAAGTGATGAAGGAAACGTCAAACAACGATTGGGAGATATTACGGACCTTGGAAGAGATTGGATGAACTCTAGGATATTCGCATCCCGACAAGCGTCTTCGATTTCTTGCTGGCTAACCTGGGCCTCGGGCTTCACTGTACCGAGAAGGATGTTGAACCGGACCTTGTCGCTTTCAAAACCGTATCGCCAATTGATAGAAGTAGAGAAACTCACCGTCCCCACATATAGAGTCGGTTCCTGCGACACCAAAGCCACGCGACTGCGATACTCCTCAATAGCCCAGGTGTCGATTGTAGCTCCATCCACCTGTGAGTCGATCAAGATTGCGGGGGACTTCGCCTCGGAAAATAACATACACTGATTCGCCCAGCGCGAGGTTCGTAGAATCGTTCAATGAGCTGGATGCTAAATTTCGTTGTCAGCGGGGGGGCACAATAAAATAGAGGGATAGATCACATTGTGCTTTTCCCTGACCCGCTAGCACCGACCAGTGCGACATACTCCCCGGGCTTCACCTCAAAGGAGAGTCCCCGGAGAACGTTGATCCCTGGTCGCGTTGGGTAATTGAAGTGTACATCGTCGAATTTCAAATGCCCCATATAATTCTCTGAGTCCTTCTCTGTTGGGGTCTTGGCAGGCGGCGGTATCCCGGGCCCAGATGCAAAGAGCTGCATCATGGCGGCACCAGCAGTCTTGGCGGTGGAGAGATCCGGGGCGAATGAGAACACGTTCCTGTCGGTAATCAGAAAAAAAAGGTCAGAAGAGGAGAAAGAAAATGTGGAACCCGGCGTTCATGCTGCCGAAGGTGGCCTGGGTAACATAAACAATCAGATCTCGTTCAGCCCTGGCGGGAGAAACGCACCGCGTTCAGAGTAATGAAGAATTGAAATGTGGTGATTTCCTGGCGCGAGACGAGTATGCTTCCGTACCAGAAGATGAGGGAGATGACCCAGTAAACTGTGGTCTGGGATAATGCGTAGAGGAGCGCGCTCCGCCATGCCGCGCGCCGCGCGTCCTCGAGGGGGGGCACCAAACTGTTATTATAGCGGGAACAGCAGTAGTCCTCTCCTGTTAGCGCCGCCACAGTACGGATCGAGCCTGCGGCCTCGCATGCAACTTGGGCGGAGTCAGCATGCGCAGCTTCCATGGCCTTGTCTTTCAGGACGATCACACGCTGGGGTGAAAAATGCATATCAATTGAATGCTCGGCTTGAGTGAAGGCCAAAACTGACCAGTCGAATGTATCCCGTGAAGAACAGCAACGGGGAACATGCTAGCATCTTTGTGAGCACTTGTCCCGCGAAAAACTGGAGACTGAACGACTCACCGATGGAAATAAGACCGAGTTTCCACGCGAATACTCTGCGATGTGTAAGGAAAGGTTGTAATCCCTGGATCGTTCAACTCACAGCCCGACAATCCAGCCAGTCGCCAGGGTCGCTATGCATTCTACGATACTGTAGGTGAATTAATTTCGAAAGAATCTCAGGCCCGTGGCCGGAGCGAATGTACCTACGCGCCGAGTGTGATTCCGATCAGGCCCTTTACCCTTTGCGGCTGATCGCTCAAATTCGACGTCAAGCTGCCGGTCTGTGGACAAAAATCAACATCTGCAGCGAGCAGTCGCAGCAAAACTCGCATTGTTGGACTCCTTGTCAAAGAATTGGACTGCGAAGTCAAAGTGTCAACTGTGCACTATGACATACGGACGGCGCAGGTACTTACTTTCCTGCCCGAGCACAGCGCGGAAGAGCAGCAATCGCAATTTGGCGGTGAACGACGCCGCGGCGGAGCCAAAGAGGTAGTTCTGCATGGCGATGATAACACCCGAGGCTATTGCCACAAGGAACATGTACAGAGCGGTACGGTCGCCCAGATGACGGCGGACCTGTAACAAAATAATTAATAAACACGTATCTTCGAGAACGAGAGAGAAGCGGGCTCGCATGCGCGTCGGGAGAAGAGAACGCGAGGATACCCTTCGCTGCCGGGTTCTCAGTATCGAGGGTTGAAAAACTGAATACCACTGGAGTGCTCACAGTATATCACACTGTATGCCGGATACACCATGCCGGCCACTAGAAGACCGCAGTCGGTAGCAAAACACTGTGCTGCAAAGAAAATTCGAACAACTCACACACAGCGAAGATAGATCCAACAACGTACTTCACCCACGACTCCCGATTGAGCTTCGTCAGGTTGATAAGCAGGTCGAACAGTCCCAATGTGGACTTGGCGGACGCGGACGCCTGGGTGACATCAAGACCCCGTTTCTCCGAGCTTTCGCGCGATGTGGCCGAGCTCTCATCCAACTTGGCCGCAGCAGGGTGGTAGTCCTCGGGCGTGGGAGCACCCGAGTCCCAAGTCGTCTCCTTGTTGTCGCGCAACTTCTGTGCCTCCACAAGCTGCGCATACACACCCGTCGGATTGTCCAGCAGCTCGTTGTGTGTGCCATGTTCCAGGATCGCACCGTCTGCCATAACGTAGATCGCGTCCGCGTCCTTAATCGTACTCAGCCGGTGCGCAATAGCGATCGTCGTCCTCCCTGTATGCAATAAATCATGAACCTTAGCAAAGACAGAGAGAGGGGGGTCTTGAACTTGACGCACCGGCACGCGCTTTATCCAACGCGCTCTGCACGACACCCTCCGATGCCGTATCAAGCGCACTTGTGGCCTCGTCGAGGAGCAGGATTTTGGGGTCCGCGACAATCGCCCGTGCGATTGCGATCCTTTGCTTCTGCCCTCCGGACAGAGTCAAACCGCGCTCGCCCACAACCGTATCGTATCCCTGCGGCAGCGCGCGCACGAATGCGTCCGCGTTAGCGCTGTTACATGCCTCCTGAATGCGCGCGAACTTCTTTGCTTCGGGGAGATCCGCGTATTGCGAGTTGAGGAGCCCGAAGGCGACGTTGTCACGGACTGGGAGGAGTATATATTTTCAGGAGTTGAGGATATGTGGGAGGAATGAAGGAGTTTAGGCGCACCGGTGGCATTGAAGAGCGTCGGCTCCTGCGAAACCAAGCCAATCTGCGAGCGCAGGTACTTGAGATTGAGTTCCCGCACGTCGGTACCATCCAGCCGCACCACACCCACGGCGGGGTCGTAGAACCTTTAGGGTTGTATGTAGGTTTTACTTGGGTTTTCGGTTTGGGTTTACGTACCTTTCCACCAGGGCGATGATTGTGCTCTTCCCCGACCCCGAAGCGCCGACGAGCGCAGTGGTCTTACCAGCGGGGAACGCGATAGAGATGTCCTTGAGCACGGGGATGTCGGAGCGCGAGGGGTAGGCGAAGGTGACGTGTTCGAGCTCGAGGAAGCCGGAACCCAAAACGGGAGTGGGCTTAAGACCGCTGGGGTCGGAGGAGTCGATGAGGGGTACGCGGTCGATGGTTTGGAAGAGCTTTCCGGCGGCGCCCATGGCGAGGACGATGGCTGCAATAATTGAACTGGGTGAGAGGAACAGAATTATATTGAGAGTAAGAGTACCTTGCATTTCGGGGGCGAGGACGACTAGCGACGCGGTCCCGGTTAGGATTGCCATAAAGACCGTCACCACCGTCCCAGCGTCCGCTATCCGCGATATCAGTAAGGCGAAGCACACATGGATAGTAACAAACTGAGTATACGTGCCTTCACCGCGGTTGATCAACGTAGTACCATACGAAAACGCTTTAGAATTTGAGTCTTCTTTCTTCCAGTAGACATAGCAAGGAGACTTATACCTAGACCGTAAGACGCAAAGATCGCAAAATAGAAGATGCCTATCCCGAGGCCTTGGGCAGTTGCTGCCTTGACGTCGACCGTGCGCGCCTTCCCGATAAAATCCTCGTAAAGGGCCGCCAGCTTTTCTTGCGTGCCAAAGGCCTGTGTGGTGCGGATCGAAGAGATGGCTTCCTCTGCTAGCGTCCCGCCCTGAGTACGAGATTAGGGGGGGAGGAGAAGAGGAAGGAAGTCGCACACCTCCGCAACGTGTTTGAGAGATAATCAAAGGACGGCGTCAGGGACGAACTCCAGGAAGAACTTCGGCATAAACTCACTCTGTGAATCGCGCCATGAGCTTTCCGAGAAGAGCCCCAACGAGCGACATGAACGGTAGCATCGTCATGAGCACGATGGCCAGTCGCCAGGAGCGAGCGAACGCAATGACGAAGCCGGAGATGAAGCCAGAGACGAAGAAAAGCGACAGTGCGACCTTCTCCGAGATACCCTGCTGCACCAGATCTAGATGCTCCGTATGTTAGCACGCGACTACCGCAGCGCCGAATACGAACGGGTGTCCGTCTGGACCCTGGTCACGATTTCACCGGCGCCTACGGTGTCGAAGAAGGCAGGGTCCTGGCGCAGTACAGCTGCAAGATAGCGCTCGCGGATGCGCTTGCCGCTGAGTTCGGCGGTAACGACCCAGATGTGCATGTACACATAGGTAGTCACGAAGACACCGAGACCTGTGCGACGTGAGCCATGAACAGCCATGAAACAAACGATGTGCGAACATACCTAGAATCGTCAAGTAGGTAGCACTTTTCCCCGACGCATGCCGGAAGTTCGCAGCAGCAATCGGCAATTGTTGTGCAGCCTCGGCAGAACCCGCCTGGGCCTCCACGAGAGTCAGGGTGAAGGCCACGAAACCTTGTGTCAGTTTGCCGAAGAAAATACTCATTACAGGCTTAAGAAGTAAATGAGGACGATTCCTGGAAGGAGGCGAACGCCGCGAACCGAAGCAGCGCCTCCAGCAGCGGCGGCAATGAGCCCAAGTATGTCCAGCAATATTTCTCCTCGGGTGGCAAATCTGCGTGATTGTGAGATTAACGCTCCGAAATCAGAGAAAAATACGTACCGAAAGAGTGCGAAGAAAGACGCCGGAGGTATCTTGGGCTCCTCCTTGGGTTTTTCTTCCTCGACAGCAGTGTCGCCCTGTCGACGTCGAGGACCAAAAAAAAGAAATTTACGCCCCATAGAAGGAGCTGGAGGTGGGGTTGGGTCGGCAGAATCGACCACGGGTTGTGAGAGGGAAGAGTTCAAACGTTCACGGCTTGCTTTTAGAGTGATTTTAAACCGGTTTGGAAGTCCTGTCGCGGTTCCGGCTGAGCTGCGCCTGAGTCACTGATGGACACTGGGCGGCCACACGTAGGCTTGCGGGGACTGCGCGTGTCTCAACCACGCGCACGTCAAAGTTGAAAGCCTGCGGCAGAAGATATGGTTTGGATATGGTAGCGAGCTGCTTTTCCAGAAGGACGTGGTCACTGATCGGTGATGCGCAGCATGACTTGGATGGCAGCGTCGGAATCCGAGCTGATCCGAATTAACCCGGAATCAACCGGAATCAACACTTACCCGAAACTTGGCGTAGTTCGGGGTAATTATCCCTAATTATTTTCTCTGTACGCGCTAGACGCCAGCACGACCCAAAAGCTTCCTAACCACGAAACAGCGCGCAACGAATCAAAGCTAAGTATTCACAATGACCTTTTTTCCCTCCTGCGCTCGGGCATCTCGGAAAGACCATCTAGCATGACATTCACTTCATTCTGTGTTCATGAGTCAGGATATTGTGCTACGATGCTCCGTCTTTGAATTTCGTTCGAAAAAAAAATCTTGTAAGTACTCGATGTAGTCCAAAACCACCGGCCCTAAACTCCTCGCACACCACCTGACAACCACCTGAGGGCGAAAATGGTTCGTTTTGATTTGGCCACAACAACATCAAACACTCTTCTTCCTTTCCCTCACCTTCCCCACCTTCCGCTGGCCCATTTGCCCCCCAAATTCTCCTTGAACCCGCTATATGTGGCATGCTGCTGCTCTCACCAACTCCATGACCCCTCAGAATGCCCTCGAGCTCGCCTATGTCCACTTTCCGGATGATTTTTCTTCCGTGCCTCGCGCATCCAGTGGTGGTAAGTGGCTTCCAACGATTTGTCTCTCTTACATCCCTTTCTAAATCTTCCTAGTCGCCCTCTCGCGGATATGTTGGATCTTGATATTGGCGTTGTACCCTCCAGGTAAGCTTCTTTCATGCCCGACCTGTTCTATGGCATGGTTCATCATGTATTAGCTTGTAGATTCGATGCTCGGTTCACCTAGTCAAAGTTTGACTCGGATGGCTTGTGTCGAGGCCGGTATGGGTCACCTTGAGCCAGGAACCTCAAACTAACCTATGCATATGCGCACTAACTGGGTCCTTAAACTTTTACGCAAAAAGTCCGAAGTCGCCGACATATCTTATGGCCGATTAAGTGCACTTAGACCGCCATACGAAGGTGCTCCAGACATCATCGCGGAGGAGGTACCATGGTTTCCTATGAACGTAGCTAGTGTGGGTTTGCTCAAATTTGTTGCAGTTCATGGAACAATACCTCGAAATTCATGCGATAAAAGCCAAGCAACCGAGGTTACAGCAAAATCCAAGTCCACGGAATTTAATCTTCTACTCTCGCACTCATTGGTGGCCGGACTCACTTCGGGGGCGAGCAAGCTTGAACAAAGAGCGTTAAGTATCATATTATAGACCGTCAACTCAGGACGGCAGGCTGTCACAGAGATGTACCGACACCGACCTCCATACAGGCACGTCCACGAACTTGATTGCATTCACCACGATCTCAGTCACCGTGATGGGCGTGTTGAAAATATCGATCCGCTTGTGGCCCACACTTTTCCCGCTGGACACGAGGGTCATCGGCACATTCAGCGTCCCATTCATCCCGCTCGCATCCACAATTTTGGCGTGCACCTCGTACCCACGGATCACCTGCCCCGCGGTCTGGTCTTCCATGAGCACGATGCGGTCGATGGAGGTGGGAAAGTCGAACACCAGGGTCACGGTTGGCCCAGTCGTGGAGTTGGCCACGCTCCCGACGGCGCTGCCGGGGCCGTAACACGACCGAATGAAGTCGCCTAGCTCCTTGTACCTCGCCGCGTGGGTGGCGGGGATAAGCCCGCTGCGGTCAGGCGCCAGGTCGAGCTCAAGCAGACAATTCCGCCCAACAGTTTGGTGGTAGACCTCAATCATCTCCGAGATGGGCCGCAGAGGCTGGTTCACACCCCAAAACCACCGAATGCCGGACTGCAGGGTCGTGTCGCACTCGGCGGGCGCAAAAAAGGGGCTCGTCGGGCTTCCCCCGTCGTTGGTAACGCCCGTCGACCAGATCTCCTCGTTCGGGAGGCCGGTCTCGGTACCAATCCAGCGGATGGAATTGGCGGAGAGGCAGGCGGTGCCGTTGGCGTCGCAGGAGTTGAAGATGCACGCCTGCGGTTGGTGCTCCTGGAGCAACGCAGTGATTCTCGCCTGTTGGCTTGCAGAGTAGCCGCCGTCAAACCACAGCTATAAAGCCGTGTTTAAGAGATGACACGAGAAAACTTTAGTCGCCGACACTTGCCTCCGTCAGGTTCCCATATTTTGTCCACAACTCGGTCAGCTGTGCAATCACAATCTGGTCGTATGTATCGTTCGTGATCCTGATTTCCCCCGGCCCCCATGTCGCATTGACCAGGGAGTTCTGCACATTGAGGAAATTGTTCACAACCGTGGAGTAATAGAACCCGTGCCCGATCCCCGCCTTCTCCGCGCTCGTGCTGAACATGCCAGGGACGTCCGCCCCCACGACGGGGCTGTCTGCGATGGTGTAGTTATACCGCGAGGTAGTATTGTCGCGCGTCTCGAACGTCACCGCGCTCGGCCACGTCGTGAAGCCGCAGTTGTGTTTTGCCACCAGCGTCGCGTATTTCGCGCCGGAGGCAACGATGCTCGACATCCACTGGTCGGTGTTGAGGAGCGTCGGGTCGAATAGGGCTGGCTCCGGCACGAGCCCGGGGACGCCGTTGCACCCGTCGATGGAGAGGTAAGTCGCGATCTCGAAGTGAATGAGCATGCCCATTTCGCGGTCTTGGAAAGCGAGCTGGTCTGCGGTCGGGAGGGCGATGACGGATCCATCGAGGGGGGAGATGCGAAACCGAGGGGAGGGTGTGACGAGTCTGGGTGTATTCCTGGCATTGGCAGAGGCTGCTGCTGCTGCGGCGCAGCACACGAAGAGGAGTTGGCTCAGCATCGAGGTCACAATTTGCATACGAGTCTTATAAAAGCCGAAGAAGCATATCACGAGTGTGCTGTGGCGGGCCGGCGCAGGCCCTGAGACGTCGGTGGTATCTTCTAAGGGATGTGCTTCTCATGATCTTGAGAGTTTGTAACATTTGGGCTGGAAATACACAAGCAGAAATTGCATGCTCATCCCGGCCATGGTCGTTAGGAAGAGGAAGAGTTAGGCCTAACCCTAGTAATACGGCACTTAGAGAAAGCTGAGGATCTGTTCGGGGCGTCCGCGTCGGGGAGCGGCACAAAACATCCCAGAGACGCGTCTAGCGGGAAGCTCAAGGCCGCCGGACGCCGCGTAAACACAAAGCACGACCAAATCGCATGCTTGGGGTCAAACAAGAGACATCTGCATGTCGGATTAACAATTTGAAGAAACGCACTCCGGCCATCGCCCATACCTAGATGTGAATCGGATAACGGCGCTCGGCTGTGGTGGCACTGAAACGAGAGCATTGTAAGATTATTGCCGCTCAACGTCGAGGGAGTTCCCGCACGAGAGGAGTATGTGTGTTTGCGTCCATGAAATTCCGCACGCCGACCGGTTCTGGATTCTCGGGCGTTTGAATTATAGTATATGGCATCCATGGCAGTTGCGAATATTATTGCAAAGGAAGGGCAGGGTTCAGCCAGAGCCGCGAGAGCGAACGAAAGGGTGCGAGGCAAAGGAAGGAGCCAAGGGAAAAGATCAGCACGTAACGTAACCAGGCGGCCCGGCAGATCCGCTGTCACCCACTCTCTGGGACGGCCGCGCAGGATGAAATTCAACCTAGTGGTTCAACCAAACATATAGGGGAGTTCAGTATGTGCTAGGATGATTTTCAGCGACCTTTGGTTAGATATCGGCTGTTCATAGGTTAGCCCGAATAGGTTACATACATAGGGCTCCAACCGTTTCCGTTTACTTCTGTTTATTTACCGTTTAACCGTTTAAATTTACCGTTTAGTTTACGGATGACCGCAAACGGTAACTAAACGGTAAATAAACGGTAAACGGTTGTTTATGGGGAGGCACATTTTGGACGAAATAGAGGTAAGTTTTGGCATCCATGAAGCTTCCTGGAGAGTCATTTCACCATCCCACAATAGTATAAATGAATATGAAACTCTCATCAAGTGCATTCTTGGCCGTAAGACCTGGCCGGCAACCTCCGGCAGATCAGCGGGGTTTGAATTCAAGCTGGATAGGATGGCATGACATGTGGGACCAGTATGTTGTACCACTGAATGGCATCCTGATACATGCATAATCAACCCTGCTGAAAGTGTCTGATGCAGTTCCAGCTTTAGCCAACATTTTGAACTGATCAGCTCGTGTCGAACTTACTCACTGCCTGCGATGATCTCCTTTCAACTTCCAAGGATTTATAGTTGTGGCTCATAAATGATGAACCTACCACACAGACCTAATTGCGGAACCCACCCAGGATTCATTTCAACACCATGAACACTTCAAAGTCACGGAAGAAAAATGCAACAAAATCTACCGTTTAAAACGGTTTAAAACGGTTTTGAACGGTTTATGTACCGTTTCCGTTTAGTTTACGGAAATCTGTAAACGGTAAATAAACGGTTGGAGCCCTATACATACATACCCCTCTAAAACCGTCAAAAACAACCTATCGTCTCCTTGGCTTTTATGGATGACTTTCAACCTAGCGTAGTTTGATTCAGGCAACCCTATTAGCTCTGCAATACTACACATCTCTTGGTTGAAACAACAGCAAAAATATATTAGATGTGGTGATATATTACAATGTCTGAATACAACGCGCGCTGTGCGCGACCGCGTGCGCACATACACCGCGCTTCCACTTCCCTCATCCACCAACGGGGCAGCTCGCGGGCGTCTCCTTCGAGCACTTGACGCCATCGCCAGGCCTACGATCTCCATCTAACGATAATCCGTCGACGAGGCGGATCCGGGATAGGGCGGACGGAATAAGGAATTAGTTACGGACGAAACGGTTGGCAGCGATAGGAACATACCAAACGTGTCTTCCCCGTTCATTACGCGCTCTTGCTGTCCCTGCACATTCCCACTTGTCCTCCCGCAATGTACCCTTTCGCCCTCGACCGACTCGTAGTCCTACGTTATGAAGCTTGAGCTGGATCCAGAGAAAAGAGGTATTGTGTTTGAGGGTAGACATAGTGAGAGCACAAAGCAGCCCAGCATTCCATCAAGCGATGCAGACGAGCAACTAGCGATTGAGCTGTACACGCGGCAGTTCTTGTGGCCCATTGACACTTGAAAGAATTCTTGAGGCCCGTTTGCGCTAGGCAGATGCACTTGCGTCTTCTGAGCATTCTAGGGACTTGGAGCAGTTGCAGGGCGAAAGGAGAAGCGCTTGCAGGGCGAACGGAGGAAGAGGGGATGGTGGTGGGAGAGAAGAAGAAGTGCGATGGCGATCGATTACGCGATCGATATCAACATGCACGTGTGTCGGAGTTTGATGGCTCATCGAGACCTCCCCCTTTCATCGTCGTTCTGAAATGCAAGGCAACCCATGTGAGAAGAAACACGAGGGGCAAATATCCAGGCACATGATAACCGTGTGCCTTAAATGCATCTATGTCGCACATTGCTCACAGATGTTCATCCTCTGGACAAAGACAGTGTGACAGGTTAACAAGGCTTCTTTGTTACACAAAGAATGGACAAAGGGTACACAAAGGGCAGGCGAGATTTCCCCGATGCTGGGAATCCTGCCCTGCCCTTTGTCTATCCTTTATCTGTCCTTTGTCTAACAAATAATGTTATTTGAACTGTGACACCGCTTTGTTCACTCCCTGACCATATGTGAGGAAGTGTGCGCTGAACATGCATTTAAGGCACACGACAATCGTGTGCTTTAATCTTTGCCCCTCGTGAAAACGAAGTGCAGTTCAGCCTGACATATTTTACGGTGAAAGTAAATATTTTGTGCCCCGAACTTATCCCACCCGGGATTTTTCAACCAAGCGTAGGTTGATATGGGTGATAGGTTGAGATGCCCGACGACGACATGTCATACTCCGATAGGATGAAAACCAAAGGATATGATTCATCCTATTTTATAGGTTAGATGAAATCAACCTACAAGCAGCACGGCATAGGTTGAACGACGGTTTTCATCCTATCTTAAGTTGACCACTATCCTAAGATGGCTCCATAGTGACTCTGCTTTCTCCGCACCCCCGCCCTTGGCTGCCTATCCCGCCTGCTGCCTATCCCGCATCCCGCCTGTCCCTGCCGCTGGCAGTCTCCATTGTCCCCGCCCTGCTCCTTTGGCTAGCCGTCCCTGTAGACCTTCGCCCGGCTGCGTGCGTCCGATACTCCCCTTGCCGGGCTGCGCCTACAGTATTCCGCCTCCCAATGGACGCTGTCCTCTCGTCCCAAAGCCTCCTACGTCTCGGCCGGGCTGCATCGATGGAAAGGGTAGATAGAAAATGGAAATGGCAACGAATATCGCGGTACGTACGTCTCAGCCGCGTTGCCCGGCGCCAATCCTGCGCACTCTCTGGCCATTTTCTGGCCCATATACTTCCTCCCCGGTCCATATCAACGTCCACGACGCGTTGCATCACCCGTCCGCGGGGACGATACCGAATACTGCGAGCGTTCTCGCGATTCCTCTTGCCTGCCGCCCTCCGCGCGCTCTTGCCGCAGTCGAGCAGGGTCTATTGCGCGTCACTCGACGCATTAATTGCCTCCTCGTCTCGACATCCACAGCGCCGCGTTCTTGGGCGGGGTCTGGCCTCATAACTTTCCTGATAAGACGCGCATGGCGCGCCACATCGCGCCGGTGACACCGTGTCTGTCCCCGTGGGTCTCAGTGTTGGTGGTGCACAAGCGAGACCGGGACGCAGCCCAGTGCGTCGTGGTCAGGTCCCCATGTCAGACAATGGAGATTGCGGGGCATGCGCGGGGGATGGAGGCGTAGTAGAGATGAAGATCGTAGACGGCCACAATGCGCGGGCGATGTACATCAGCCTTTCCACAAATTTCTTGGCACTTGAATGCACTTGAATGTGCTTTTCCACTTGAGCCCAATATTTTGGGCAAAAAATGTCGCTCCAATGTGCGTGAAAACGAGGGTGCACTCCACAGAAAAAAGTTTTTTTTTACTTGTGGGGGAATCGAACCTGGCTTGATTGCTTGCAGCTTGCGCACTTGTTGGGCCAATTCAAGCGAGATCAAGTGGATTCAAGCGACGTCAAGAAATCTGTAGGAAGTCTGATGTATGCATACAAGGAGGTTCTCCGTGCAAAGCATGCCGTGCGTAACTTCTTCATTGGGAGTATTGCGCGTTGTGATGAATTTTTTTTTTTTTCTGCAGCGCCATCCTCGATCCAACTGGACATCTTTCTAGCCCGGCGGAATGACGGCTGATATGCCACCATCCTTACCCCTCACCCGCCGATCGAAAGCAGACGTTCTGCCCCGCGACTTGGCAGATGCCGTTGTAGTAGGAGGTTCGGGCAGAGGTTGGGTTGGATGGAGGTGAGAGCGAGGAGGTGTTTGGCCCTGCGTGGCAAGAGGACTTGAGAAGTGATTGCCGAGTATAGCCACACAGGAGTGTGGCTAAGCCAACATCAGCAAACCCTGATTTTTTCGGCACTACAGGACACTACATAGTGCTACATAGTGCTACATAGTGACCTGTAGTGACCTGTAGTGCTGTAGTGAAGGTCCATGTCTCTGGAGTGCTACAGAGCACTACATAGCATCCATAGTGGAATCAGGGTTTGCTGATGAAGACGTGGCACGTCTTGGCTTCGACTTCTTCGTCGTTCTGCGGCCCGATCGTCCGTCTTCACCGTTCGAGGACTTTGGCAGGGTGCGTGCAAACGAGCAATAACCGCACAAATTTCACTTACATTGTAGCCCTTTAGTAGACCCCGGCTCCCCCTCCACAGACCAGCTCGATTGCCCAAGTTCGACTACTTCGACAATGCTGTCGACGCTTGCGTTGAACTCCTCACACAGTTCCAGCAGAACCTGCTTTTACGCTTCTCAAACATACCGTGCGGCGCAGCCACGAATTCCGAATTCCGGCTCGACGATAGCGTCGTCTACCACTTCAACTCTGCGAGTGCATTTGGGAGTTGAGAATACCGGCACACCGGGATACACCGGGCTCATGATCGGCTATGTCTCAGTCATCTGCCGGAGATGCCGCACTGAAATGATGATGCGGCATGGCGTCGGCCCGACGTAAACAATACTTCATACTTCGTTGAACTAGTTGTAATTGAGCTATATGAGCCATTCAAACAGAGAGATAGATAGAGCGTGTCCATTGGTAGTTCAACAATTGACAACCAAACAACTGAGCGTTAATCCCCCTATCTCGTGCGCTGGGAACCTGAGACATGGAGTAATACATGAAAATACTCGTATTTTTTTGCCACTCCCTCGACTCCAAGCGCGCTTGGGTCAAAGGCGAGTTGATCCGCTACGTACGACTGTGCTCTAACGAGGTTGATTTCTTGAAAATCCGCACCGATTTTGCAACGAGACTACGTGACCGTGGATACCCAGGGTTATGGCTTCGGTCTGTCTTTGAGGAGATCCGGTACAAAGCCGAGCGCCCTCGGGCACTCAAATCAGCCGAGTTTAAAAGCTCGGATGATGGCTGCGACCTACATGTCCTCAAGCTCACTCACAATCCAACATGGGACGAAATGGACCTCCAACCATGCTGGCGAGAGCTGGATGGAGCTTGGAACGAACTGGGGGCCGGCTACCCCAGATTCAGGTTCCTCACATCATTCAAAAAACCAGCCTCGCTGGGTGACCGGCTTAACATTGTTAACCGTGACACACTCGAAGCGTATCACCGGCGGCTAGCGGAGAACGTTTAATTCTCTTTTTTCTTGAGTTTTAAATCCTGTTCTTCACTCAGCAACAACATTTACACGCCTAAACCTCTCAAACCCGTCGAGCTTGTGAATAACGAGTTCCGGATGAGATTGTAGAAAATTATGGAACATACCTCTTATTATATACCCTTGACCGGGCTACTGGGGTTGACCATTTTGCTTCAGACTGTTTCTCCGACCCTTGACCGGGAACCTCAGTCGGCTGCATTTGCAAATTTTCTTTGTTAAGGCGCGAAATTGTATCCAACTACTTCGTAAAAACATTCTGCACGCGCTGGGCGTACGGGATGTAGATTTCGTTGGTGAGCCGAGAGGGTTCGGAGGAAGCGCTGAGCCCCAGAAAGGTTCCGCGGATCCCGTTCCGGCGTGTTTGCCTTGTTTGGCAAACACCTCCGGTGATAATTAAGGGATCAGACGCCACCTGATGAGTCTTTCAGACGAAACGTTGACCTTAACGTCGTGGTTATCCCATTCCTCTGCCCCCAGCACTCTCCTTGCCTCCGTTAATCCCCCTATCTCGTGCGCTGGGAACTTGGAGACATGGAGTAATACATGAAAATACTCGTTTTTTTTTTGAGGTTGGAGCAGGGATTACCCTGGCAAAGCCTGCAAGAGTCCCTCAAACTGATTCCATATATAAAATAAAAATGCCAGTGCACAACCCTGATGAGCTTCGTTGAACAGAGTTATCAAAGGCTGAAAATTTCAAAGGGTAGCCAGAAGTCATGTTTGTCTCCATGCACTGTAGGCGACCAGCAATAAGGCTATCAGCGAAGTCCTACAGTAAGCCAAGCGGGAACATCAATGGCATCAATGTGATCAAACTCCGCTTTGGGTGCCGCGTTGCCGCCGGTGAACACAGCCCCCCGGTATTCCGGTATTCTCAGCTCCCAAACTTTGTGA
>JARJCM010000639.1:0-34129 GCA_029233265.1 Mycena alexandri | reverse complement strand
CATCAGCTTTCTCTTTCAGTCCTCCCTGAATTACCTGTTTTCAGGCTTTGATCCAGCCCGGGATACACCGGTGGAAATATTGCACACCATTTTGCTCAGCATCGTCAAGTACATCTGGCATATTTCCCACACAACTTGGTCTGAGGAAAATAAAATGCCCATTCCCTGATAGGCCGTCAACTCAAGACTATTGTGCAAACAAACATCTTCCACGTTCACGGCATTGTCACAGACAAGAAATTTAAAGGTTGGAGAGCCACCGGTGAGCTCGCTGCTCTCTTATGGGTACCAGAAATTCGAAATCTGCCCCAGTATCGGGTAATATTGCTCTGTACTGCAGTACAATGTCTCACCCGTTTCTAGGCTGACTGTTACATCCATGCACGGATAACTCGGACGAAGGTCCGAGTGTGGCCTAATGACTCCGTTCCGAGATTCACTCCCGAGTTTTCGGAGTATCGTAGGAGTCAGCACATCCATGCATCATCCTTCGGACCTGCTTCGGACCTCGCTCCGAGCTGACCAATCACTCCGGTTCAACTCCGACTTCGGATTACCCAATTCGTCCTGAACATCATTCCGAGTCGGATTGCACACCATACACCATGTCCTGTGTCTCCTGTGATATCTCACGCATGGGACTCGCACTCCGATCCTGCTGTCACACTCTGGTCACGCTCCGTCCCCGGTCACGCTCCGCTCCGCATCACGAAGCTGTCAGGAGTAACCACACGGGTTTGGATTCTGTGCTATGGCACCATCCAAGTTGTTTCCCAATGGTCCGACATGTTCCTGTCTTCTTACTTATTGTTCTAGCACTTCTTATCAGTCACCTGACTTCTTCCTCTCCTCTTGGTACTCAGCTTTATTGTTGCGTCCACATCTTCTACTCACCTTTATTGTTACATCCACATGCTTCACTCCCTATCTCCTTTATGCATTACAATTGGCCTGTTTACTATTTAATCTCTTAGTCTACTCCCTGTACTTCAGTTTGATTATTAAAGTTGCTTCACCCCGTTCCTCGTGAAGTAATCTGAGTCTCTGTCCGGAATCCACTGCGGACCTCACCCGCTTACTCCTGTCCATCCGGACGAAGGGAAGTATGCTCACACTATGTCTCCCTGTTGTGTAGCGCTACTCTCGGTCCCCCAGTTCTCTGTGCCCCGCGCTCCGACACTCCGGCGCTCCGCACTCCGACGCTCCGACGCTCCGGTGCTCTGATCACTCCGATCCGGAGCCCGGACCCATCGGACCCATCACACCTCTGGTCCGGACCACTCCCTTCATCCCTCTGTCTATCCCGAAGACTAAGGCAGTACGCTCGCGCATGACCTGTCGCGTTGTGTCATCCAGCCCGCCAATCTTCATCATCCGACCCCGGTCTCTGGTTCCGTTCTGTCCGGCCCTTAGCTCCGGTTCGGAAGGTGTCTGATCGTTCGGTTGGCCCATCATCCTAACCCCCTCGGCTCGGATATAACACTGACCTTAAAGTTGCGGTAGCAAACGTTCTCGACATATTCGCCACCATCGATCCATCCAAAATCATCACGAAAATTAAGTACCATCTTCTCGTACATATTGAGGAGGATGCCGTCGAAATCGGTCCCCTGATAGGTGCCATGACCGAAATATTCGAATGTTTCAATGTGATTTTTCGCTTTTGTTCAATCCTTTCAAACCATCTTGCTCCCAGCCGGGATATTGCAGTTCAACTCGGTGACCAGGAGGGTCTGAAGCATCGCCTGACAGGCGGATGGTGGCAAAATAATGTCGGAGGTTGGCAAAGAGCTGGTCCCGGGGTACGACACTTCATGGTGAAACACCCGCTGCTCCAAAAGCTCCTTGGATGGAGTAATCCTCAGCCATTAGTCCACGGTATGCAAAACATTTCTAAATTATTCAAGCTCACTCACTTCCTTCAAAAGGCGAGATTAAGATGCTACCTTTACCACGAGGTCAAAAAGAGAGAGCGAGTTTCAAACTCCGGGCCACCAACACATCACTTGCAGTTAATTTCGGCCTACACTCTCCGGACTCTCGTTGGATAAAATGTCGGAGAGTGATAAGTGAGTCTCTTGATGAATGCTTTATTGGCTCCTGGGTTTTTGCGGTGTCCCCAACTGATCCTGTAAGTGAAAATAATTTCTTTGGAATGTCGCTGATTGGAACATCAGAACAGTACAATAGTTGGCCGCATCTCGGACATTCTACTGGGAACCATTGATTTGGTTGTTCTAGTGGTTCTAGAGGTGTTCCAGGTACTCTCAGTCCGAGATGATCGAATGGGTATGCCGGTTCTTGTACGGCGAGACTCCGAGACCATCTTCTCCATACTTCCCGCCAAGGTAGCTCTCGAATCCATCAATCGAGCTCTATAATTGATACATCTTCAGAATATACAATTTAACATCAACGTCCAGCATGACTGTTATTCCGCAAAATGTGAAGCCACGGGTATAAGACTACAGATGCAGGAACGCGGGGAATCCGATCAAATCGAAAACTATATTGTGCACAACCCCCTCGAGCGCTATTTCATAAATTCACATGCATTCCACAATGCACATCTCCTCCATGCAACCCTCCCTCGAGATCTCATCGCCCCTATTCCTCTCTTCCAAGACAGGCAACAAACACACTTCGATCTGGCCACCACCTTGTGGGCCACCCTCGAAACTAGGCGCGAGAAGCTGAAAGCGACGGCGGCGTTGAAACCGAAGAAGCGTAAGGCGGCTGGGGACCAGGAGACTAATAATTGT
The DNA here is from genome assembly GCA_029233265.1 of Mycena alexandri. Taxonomy (NCBI): domain Eukaryota; kingdom Fungi; phylum Basidiomycota; class Agaricomycetes; order Agaricales; family Mycenaceae; genus Mycena; species Mycena alexandri. Next base: position 31,367 of record JARJCM010000639.1, on the reverse strand, counting down.
CCCTCGAAACATCGAAAGAAAGCGCTGGCCGCCCCCACGGAGTCCAGCGCTGGGCCTACAGCTGTCGCGGAGCCTGCCGCACCCACGCCCGCGGCCACGTCGGAGGTTGAATTGATGGTTTCAAACCGCCTGAAACGAACCATTGTTCAAACCTCAAGGGCTCTCGCGGCCAAGGAAACATCAGATGCAAACGAGGAAGAGGAAGAGGAAGAGGACAAGGATGAGGAGGTCCCGGGCGAAGTATCAGACGACGACTCGGACTTGTATCAAGGTTCGGATGATGATTATTCAGATTAGCATACGGGAGTTGGAAATTATAATGTACGGTCAGCACCTGGGACTTACAGGTTATGTTATGTGGTGGGCAAGTAATCAGTCAAGTTGTGGCCAGCTGGAAAATCCGCTGAAGAGCTCAGCTGGCTTCCAGCTGGTTTTTGGCTGATGTCCAGCTTCGTGTTACATGTCGGTCACATGGTCGCGTTGGCTGGAGACCGCGTGCGAGCAATTTGGCGGTGTACTTCACCCATCGCTCTAATATAGATCCGGCTAAAAATGCGGACATAGTTTCCAAGATCATTATGGATTTTGACCTTAATCTGGGCTCGATACTGGTGTAAGTGGACTAAATTCGAAAATAAATATAATAAATCGAATAAAAAGCGGGGAGATTTGGTTCAGTTTGTCAGATCCGTCTGAGCATAGCCACCTGATCCACCCCCTGATGGTGAAGAATATTTTGTGTTTTGTGCACTGTCCTCCTCTGAATCTAGGAATTTTTTAAGGGATGTATTCATAGTCAAAGAAATTTAATCCGGTCTCAAAACTAGTATCTATCCAGTGCAAATTGTGCAAAAATCAAAAGAATCCCACCGGCACGATACTAACGGAGTTTGATTTGCACGGCATGTTATGCCCCGATGATCATTTCGGCCGAACCCGCGCATCGATCAAATTTTGATTCAAGTGCAAAAGTGTTCAACCTCTGTTGTGCTTGCCCCTCAACCTTCTAGCTTGGCTCATCACGTGAAATCTGTCTTCAAGGTGAGTCTCTGTGTCTCCTGTGGTGGTTGGGAATTACAGAAACCTTGTCTGCGGCTTCAGTTTCTCTTATGACTCGGCGGATAGAGCCGGGTTCAACTTTGCTTCCTACTCCTCCACACAATCTCTGGCATATCCAAAGCTTTGCTTCTCATGTGCATTCTCTCCTCAAGGTGAAGATTATTATCTTCTGTGGTTAGGAATTAACAGGAACCTTTGTCTGGGGTCTTGCTTTATTTTAGCTCTTTGACTCGGCGGATGGACTTGGGTTCAACCAAGGTTCAACTTTGTTTCTTGTGCCACCACCCTCTTTTTAACATCCAAGGACCTCCTTTGGTCAGTACTGGGCCTCTTTCTGTCATGTGCAACACATTAAACCTTTTGTAAGGACAGTCCTGGACATCCGGAATGGTTGCTGGATGCCAATCCTCTCCATTTTTTCCCCCCAATATTTCCCTGCACGCAAAAATGCATAGTTAGGTAAGTAAATCATATCATAACAGTTGGTTCAATCTCTCCGGTAACTTCCGGGTTAATACAAATCCATGTTTAATTCAAGCCTAACTGTTCAATGTTGCTGTGTAAGATACAGGTCAAGTAAGTACCGGTCTACAACCATCCCTCGTTGCACCTCTTGTTAGGTTTTTTCGAGTTCCTTCCTTGACATTCGAAACGGCCACAGTCTGCACATCTGCCTTTGCAATCACCAGGGTGACCACGCTTGCCTGTGCACTTGGGGTCACGACATTTCACACAGGTGCGTATCTTGTGTTGTTTTGTTTTTGGTGGACCCACAATTGAGTCAGCAGTGCATTTCTGTCCCAGAAAATGCAAGAGGCTCGGCCGATCTGGACGAGGAACTGTTGAACGCGTGGATTCAATGGGTGGTAAATTTGGGAAGTCGGCTGCCTGGCGACTGGAACCAGCAGCAAAGATTGTTGAAGAAATCATTGCAGCTGTCGAGTTTGCACTTGATAATCCTGAGTATGATATGTTCAACGAGGCGGGGGGAGTCCCACGCAAGAAATCTTCAAACTCAAGGTCAAGATCGAGGTTGTTTTTCGGGTAGTCTGGTAGCGCCAACATTCCGATAAGTGCTTGATGTAATGACATTGTTGTATGACGAGGTAAATTTCCAGAGGCAAAGCGGCGCCATATAAAGGTGCACAGGATGTTAGGGAACATGTGCGTATTTTTTTTATGCCCGTATCTGCTGCCGTTGTCGAGCTATTCACAACGTCGGGAGATGCCTGTTTTTTGTAATTTTTTTTATTTCACCACCGAATCATCCCAATTTTGCGCTGAGCGTCTGCGCGCGACTATGTAGACCATGAACTACTTTATTTTGTGTCGATATCTATGCAAATGGACGAGCTACGGCGAAAATGGTTTGATGACTCAAAACTAGTGAAATGCCGAAAAAGGCAGTCTGGCCAACATTTCTGCAAACAGCAATAATGGAAGCAGGCCAGTACTGGGTCGTGTCGTGTCAGACTGTCGACCGCCAAATGCCAAATACAGCCACCCACTGAGGAAAGAACTTAGCAGGCTCTGGCATGCAGATGAGGTACAGGGGAGCCAAAATTGGGTAGCAAAGCAATGCAACACCAGAGAGCAGGAGTGGGACTGCGCAGATGGTTATCGAGGAGACAAGAAACAAGGACACACATATGTCCATCATTTTTGGGGTGGTAAATGAAAAGCATCCCCCTGAATTCGAACCCGCGCACATCAAAAGCACTGCTTACCTGATTCAAACTCCGCTAGTATCTAGTATCCAGTATCTTCCACTGCCGTCAGTATCGAGTCAGCACTAGTACTGCAGATTTTTCCTCCATGTTCTTCAAGTGAGTCAAGTGCAAGTTGCGGATTCTCTCCTGGCAACCAACTCAAAGACTCAAACTCCTCAAATCCCCCCCCCAGTTCCCTGAAGTCCTGGTCGGCCTGGTTCCCCCAAGTTTCTCAAGTAAATTCAAGCTCTGCAGCAATCCACTCAATTAAATACTCCAATTCAAAATCTCCCCGAAGTCCTGGCCTGATTGCCTAAGTTTCTCAAATGAATTCAAGCTCTGCAAGGTCAAGTGAAGGCTGTTCTGTAGTACTTAATTGTATATGAGCTGTATAAGTACGAGAATGAATTCATTGAATCTTGTTTGCTTCTTCTTTCGTTCCATCCCTCGGACAAGAAATGCTCTATGGTTTTCACAAAATTCAACTCACCTCGGAACTGAAAGCGACCCGGCGAATAATGCATTCCCATGATACATATGTAGCAGTAAAGCGGTATAAATATTTGGACTGGAATCCTGACTGAGTGCTACAAAAAATAATCCTCATCTACAAATTCTTCAACAGGTCCCAAGGCGAAAGGCCAAAGAAACAGGAAAGATTATCACAAATTTTGCAATTGTCGGTCTCCACCCGGGAACCCGAACCAATCTTCGCTCGCTTGATCGGTACACGTAGAACAGAGCCAGGGGTGTATGGAAAGCTTCTGCCGGAGATCCAGCGGACGAAGACCACAAACCTCGTCGCGGAGCATCAGATCTCGAACATAGTGGGGATCGCACGCTCTCGCAGTCTTCATCGTCACATTCGTCTCCCCAATCATCTCTGAATATCTGAATATCCACCCAAACACTTGACCGGGTTCATACTGCACCTTGAGGAGCTTGGACCGCGCTAAGGTCTGCTGATCTGCTGCAGATATAATGTTGTTGGGTCCAGGATTCCGTTCAATATGTCCTCTCTGTAAATACTGAGCGTGAGTGGCGAAACGAACGGCGGAGAGATGACCAACTTGGCTGTGTTCTGCGACGACGCGATAATAAGCACAGGGAAGGACCGACAATATACGATTCTCTTGAGCCGGTGTGAGGATGTCGAGGAGGAGACCGTATGATATAATCCTGGTTGTCTTTATGACTGTCCAAAGAGATACGGCCCCATTCGACATAACCGTGCCACTCCGGTGGATTGAGACATTCGAGCCGCTTGACCGCAGAGGAGAGAAGGTCCTTGAAGTCTTGCTTGCGACCCAAGCGAACATAGGAAGTCACAGTTCTACTACTGGCGCATGATAGAGCGCATCGAGAACATCCGTTGAGGAAGGCCCGCATTCCACGAAAACCGAGGAATGGAGGCAAAGCAAGCTCCAATGAACGCGGAATCGCGTGTTCTCGGCCTGGAGCACGACGTTACCGTCGTCGAACCAAAAAGGCTTGGACACTTGATGGGAGTTCTTTCGATCGCGTTTCGCTGGCGGTTCGGTCATGGTCGTGATGGATTGAAGGCCCGATGTGTGCCAGGGTTTAGAGATGGGCGGGTCAAAGCGTCGGGCGCAATATTGAAAGGCCTAGGAGAAAGCGGCAGTGGACATCAAAGCGCCAAATCGTCCCCAAGGTCAAGGCTAGGCTCGATATCAACCTCTCTAGTGATAGTATATCTTGCGTGAAATCTGAAGACAGTCGTTCAGAGACGTATACTTGGTCAAGGCCACGGCTCCGTCGATGGATTTCCGAGTCAATTGCCATCATTTTGAGTCCTGCAACATAGTTTAAGCACCTCTGAGAGGGCGCCACATGAGAATAGGCGGTTTGTGTTGCGAATATGTCTTGAACAACGATCTAGCAACCAAGTCCAAAGCGGTTTTGTTTGGGTTCGTAGTGAACGTTGGCGCGGGGAAGGTTAGAGTTTGATCAGAGGCCTACCGACGTAACGTAGCGGGTTAACCGAAGTATGCCTTGGCCAGCGATGTTTTCGAGACTACGGCACCACCAACGACCGCGTCGCGCTCAAATGGCTAAACGGCAAACCAATTGCCAAAGTTTTAGTGCATCTGCGTTTGCGAGTGGATCAGCTGGCTTTCGAGTGCTTTCCAATTCAACCAAATCCAGGATCGATAGGGCCGGGCCTTGTGAGAAGACCACTCAGCGAGGGCATCTTGTTGCATGTTTGTTTCACGATCGCGCGGGACAAGAGCAACATGACATATTATTAGCCGCGGCGAGCAAGCGATAAAAGAACACAGCACACCGCTCCTCTCCGCCATGGTCAAGAATACGCTCACCATTCGTCTCACAGAGGCCGCCGTCTTTCTTCGCACCGACGACAACAGGGCGCGCCGTCGGCAGGCCCACGACGCTTCCGACCCCCAGCCCGGGATGCTGCGAGGCCTCCTCACTCTAACTATAGGTGCGCACGACAGGGCGCAACGCGGCGACAGCTGACGCTCTCAAGGTATCTAGTCAAGCCTATAAAGATAACCAGTATCGACCTGGAACTCCAAGCGAGAAGTTCGACTTCATGGCCCGAGGGTAACTTTTCATCTGATCGGGCGCGTTTTCTCCTTGGGCTTACGACGCGTCCAGGTATCGGCGCGCGGCGAATCGACATCCAGGAGGACCACAAGCTTTTCTCCGAGTCTATCGTCTTCTTTCGTGCAGGGCCCGCTCCGCGACGGAATGCGTCTGTGGGACCCGGTATTGATCCCGCTCAAGATGGACGATTTTCTATACGACTCGTCGCAGCCGGCGACTCCGCGCCACGATGAGTTGCAGCTTCCCATGTCGGCGCGTGCTGCGCGTGGAGTCAGTGCCGACTCTTCGTATTTCATAACCCCGTGTCCGACGAGCCCGCGCCGCCGATCCCTCCATATACGCCGTTACCATCGACACCGACGTCCTCAAGCCACACCAGCCCCTCAGGACCCCACCTCACGCGCCTTGGCGAGCATCCTGCTCATGCGCTAGAGGATTTCCGCAATGCGCTGCGGGCGGGCTTGTCGTCGTCTCACAGTGTGTTCCATAGGAGCTATCACCGAAAACATTCCTGACCGTTACCAGGTATATCGGGCGATCGTTCCCCGAATCGAATCCCCTCTTCGGCGTCGTCGTTCTACGAGCGCGACGAGTCGCTCTCGCGTCGGCCCAGTATGGACCTTCCAGAGGTCGACGAGAGCCAACCGGACGCGCTGTCGGGAAGCAGTAGTCCCAGCCGTGCAGATGCCCGGGGACGTCGCGCGCGGTTCAGTCTGACGAGTGTATCGAGCATACTTAGGGACGTTGTGCACTCTGGCTCCCAAGAGTCTCCAAGGAGCGGTCCGACTCTACTGCACGGGACTCGACTGGGCGTGGTCGGACTCGAGAGAAGACTGCTGTGCGGGAGGCAGCGTCCAAAGAACGTTCGATTCTTGACAAGCTTACTGGGTCGAAGGAGGACGTCAAGGATAAGGAAAAAGAAAAATCGGATAGCTGGAAGGAATTTAAGAAAGGTACGCGGTGCTCTTTACGGTGAGATTTTAGCACTGACCAGATGCTCGCAGGAACGTATACGTTCCCGATCTCATTCGCAATACCTCCGAATTCACCGCCGTCGATGGAGTGCAATTATGGGACCGTTATCTGGCGACTCAAGGCGAACGTACACCGTCCCGGCGCTTTCGCCTCGCGGATGCATGCCACGCGCGAGGTCGTCGTCATTACCGCCCCGATGGAAGACGATACCGAAGGAAGCGAGAACATTGTCGTCGAGCGGCACTGGGAACAGCAACTCCAATACCTCATCTCAATCTCTGGCCGGAGCTTCCCTGTTGGAGGTACTATGCCCGCCTTTTAAATTTCAGCTCTTTCGACTCAACGGATTCCAGGCGTGGTTCCCGTATCCTTCACCATGATGCCGATGACCAAAGTCAAAATCCACCGGGTGGCCATATACTTGGAAGGTGTGCACAGTTTTCTCCACTCTCAACCCGCCTACTAACTAAATTTTCGCAGAAAAAGTGGAGTATTACTCCCAATGAAACGTCTCGCACGCGCGGATCCTGTCATGCGCCTCCAACTTCTCTCAATCAAGCACAACGACAAGAGCGGTGGGCCTATCCTCCCGCTCGACTCCAACGACGTCGACCGCGCTTAAAAAATCCCCGCTATTGGCGCTCACGATGCCTGGAGACGACCTGTCCGAACTTGCGTCCGAGTGGATGGGCCCGGGCCGTGGACGTTCCACCAGGAGCTGCAGCTGCCCCAATCGTGTGCTAGACTTCGCTTTACGAACAAGAACAAGCGCAGTAACATGACTGTGACGCATTTCCTCAAGTGTGTCATGCGGGTCGAGCGCGGGGACGACTGTGAAATTGATGCAAAGACGGGCAAGCGCAAGCTGTACGACATCGTCGTGCAGACACCAGTGCATATCCTTTCGGTGAGCTTTGTGACGCGACATCCTGAGATATTTACTGACGGTATGTATTAGTGCCGGTGCAACCCAGAGTGGATGTCGCTTCCACGATACTCAACCTCGTTTGAGGATCCCGCAGGTGTCGCGCCGATCTGCCCCTGCGAGATTGTGCGGCGTGGGGGGTTGGAGCGTGTGATAACGCACCACTCTTCAGACTCGACTGCTAGTGCGGCGGAGACGAGCCCTATACCCGGCGCAATGCCCTCTCTCCGCGGCACGGATTCGCTCTTTGCGCGCAATGCACTGTTTGAGCGTCTTGTTTCTGGGCAGGAAAGTGAGCTGGGCGAGGCGCCGCCAGCGTATGAATAGTGGGATCCCTGCGCTGGTCGCCATTTCTTAACTTATCACTCCAAAATAATAAGTACAGGTTGTTGTATGTACCTCCACCACTAGTAATAATGCAATTAGATGTATGAATGGTAAATGATACAATTGAGTTGGGTGTAGTCGTCTAGGTTGCGTCAATCCTCCCTGAGGCAACGGTTAGCAGCAATGAGAAACGAGGGAAAGCGCGACGTACTCTGGAGTTTCTCGTCTCATGAACATATCAATCGCGGCTGAAAAGGCAGCAAATAAAAGGGCCGCCACCAAAGGCAGCTTTTGGACCGGAGGCTCTCGCAAGCGCTCCTCCGGTCATGAAGCCAGCGCCGACAGAATTATAGAGGTCATTTTTGGCGCGGGTACTATATTTTATGTAAGCAAGCCACGGGCAAAGCAGGAAATATACCACTGACCGATTCAATAACGCATTCGAAGCTGGCATAAATCGCGCCAACTTTCCCAAAACCTTTTCCACTCGTCCACATGGTCTTCCCGGTGTCGCGCAGAATGTCCCGTGCGCGTTGCGCGGTGCCCGCGTGCTGCCGTAGCAGTGGGTCCTCGTAGCTCATCGAGGTGGTCATCAGTGAGAACACCATGCCAATTGCCAGACCTAGAAGGTGCGTTCTGAAAGCGGTCCACGCCTATGCATAACGGGTACGGGCGCGACGTACCTGCGCCACCGGCCATGACGGTTTTTTGCAGGGCAAGACATCATTGCTTCGCTCATGAACATCTCGACCCTCTTGGACTGCCGGACATTCTCGACGTCCTCTTGCGTGAATCCTTCTGGGACGGGCTCCTTGCCCTTTGCATACGGAACCTGCCCAGGGAACAGGCTCGTCATGTTTTGTGAAGACGAGTTTATCTGTCCAAAAGGTGGGCTGAGTCCTGATGAAACAGAACGTTAGTTCTTTTGTGCCCAAGGGAATCGGCCAAAATTTTTATCAAGGAGGAGGATATTTGCCTTTGTTTTGCGGCGCCTTCGTCACTGTCACGTTCACGCGTCCGAACGTAATTGAACGTTCGGCTCCGGGCTCTCTCCTCGACCACCGTTTCTTGAACGTTCGGCTCTCCTCGACCACCGTTTCTTTGCTGGCAATCTCTCGGTCGGACAGTGGCAGTTGTTCACTGTTTTCAGGCGCGCTGATAAAGATCCTCTCGCCTCTTGCGAAGCGTGAAAGTACTCGTCTCGTTACCAACTCGTTACTTCCCTCCCACTTCGCCGCTGAGGCCCTCAAGCAATCGATACATTTTTTGGCTCCCCGAAAATGTCACGGTGGACCATCCGCGACTTGCTCTTGGGGATAGATGAGGAAATCTACGACAAGGAGTTCGAGGAACCTCCGCGTGCAACTGTCCCGCAGGCGTCGACCGCGAATGGCCCTGAACAAGCTGTCGTATGGGATGAGCCCTCTGTCTACGTCAAGGTTCCTGAGCGGGCGATTGAAAACATCATGGAGCTTGAACGCTATCTCTTCACCGAGGAGGAGCGCGCTTTTATCGAATCTATCGGTGATTTTGAATGTAAGCATGATCCTTAATCACTCTCGTCGACCCGCGCTGAAGACGATTCAGACCACTCGCGGTTCATACTTTTCCGCCTCACTCCGCGTAAAACGGGCAAATGGCATCGACTCACAGCTGTCGAAAGGCAGAAGGGTTATGTCAGTGAAGTCGGGGAGCATGGGCTGCTTGATGCCTTTGAGAAATTGTCTCGGTCATCCAAGCCCATGAAAGAACCTCAGCCAATGGAGATCGACAAAAATGGCAACGAAATAATCGACCTGACCGCCGACTCGGATGATGAGGATGGCGACAATTCTTCCCAGCCGGTCGCAGGGCCGTCTAGGGGTCCCAACTTACCCACCGATGACGGTGAAGCGCGCCTTGATTACTTCTGCAAGTCTGCGGAGGATATCTCTACCTTTGACGGCCTCCATATTCTCAAGGCGGGTGAAGTCAAAGATTTATGCAAGACCTTGAAGATAGACGGTTATACGAAAAAGAATGTAGGCCTTCCTTGCATCCCTCCATCTGTTGTCGTTGATTTTCTACATTACAGAAAGACCAGATGATCGCTGCTCTTATGGACCATGCCAAAGGGCAGACCGTAATTACATTCGGACCCAGTTCCAAGTCCAAAGGAAAGGGAAAGGACAAAAATCAGCTTCGTCAAACAACACTGCCTTTTGCCCGCGCAAAAGTCGCCAAGAGTCAGGAGAGTAGACTTCGTACCCTGATGCTGAAGGCCCTAGGTATATATTGTTTTGGGCCCTGTCAACCTCATATTTACAATTTCCATCCAGGCAAGGTGGTCGTGGTCAATCCACACCTCTATACACTCATGTTACGCCTGAGTATCATCTGGCACCGAAGGTTAGTACTTTCCTAGTACCGCCCTCCGCCGAATTCTGACTCTAATACAGCACCGAGTACCCCGAGCAACTCTTCCACCCTGCCCTCATGGCGGGATTCAACAAGCAGGTGTATGCCCAATACGACCATGTTCGTACCGACATATGGCATACACGCGACCAATATCTCGAGTACGAGAACGCGATCAAAGTCGAGGCTCTGATCGACGAAATCTCCAAGGCGGAACCCAAGAACGCCAAGACGCCCACATCTCTCGTCCCCGAGAGGTTCCTGACGCACGCCACGCCGGGACTCGAGTTCATACGTCGTTTGACACCTCCTGCGCGCACTCCCAGTCTCCAGACGGAGGGAGCAGCTCCGGACGACGAGGAAGCCCTCGAGTTTGACGTCGTCGAGGACACCATTAACCAGCAAAAAGCCAGAGTAATCAAGCAGATCCTGGAAGAGCATGCGCTGGCGAAATGGAAAGAACTTGTCGAGGCCGAATCTCAGAGGGAGACGCCGCGGAGACCTGGCTTGGAGCGGTTTGAGTCTGGTAAGTTCGTCCCTTGCTAATCGTCCAAGTTGCCTCATCGCGCGATGTAGGATACGTGTATACACGGATAATCCGGAAGTGCTCCGGTGCTCTCGCAACCCTCAAGGAGTTCGCACGCGAGAAGGAACTGCTTGACATGTTGCTCGGGCAAAGGTTCTGGCGGCTAGGTTCCCGAGGCGGCTGGTACGAGCGGCGGGCGTTGATACAGATGACCCATATCTTCAAGAACAGCGACGGGATCAAGGACATGAACGTCATACGCAACGCCAGAGTCGGGCTGCAAGAGGCTTTGGCCGACGACGACACCGCTACCAGTATGTTTAAGTTGTCCGTCACACCTTTGCCATTAACTGATAAACAACCAAGTTGCGCGGCCGGCGCTTATCCGCCGGCTTGAACGTGTGGAGAAGACGCTCAGGTTGAAGCCCGAATTACGGACGAAATTCGACGATCTGGCACTCAAGAAGCCGGATGAAGACGAGTTTATCGCCGTCCGCGTCTGGGAGCATCCCGACGCCTTCAAGCTGGACGGGAGCGGCAGGGTGAAGGGCAAGGAGAACAAGACCGCCGGTCCGAGCATCGCCAAGTACTTGGTGGGGTCGAAGACCGAGAAGCCAGACGTTGTCGAGGTATTATTTATTCCTCAACTTCTTGCAAGGTCTGACGCTTTTTTAGCCTAAGAAGGGGACGTGGACGGGCAAGTCTCTGTGGCAAGGCAACGAAGGGACCGTCAATGTCGAGGGAAAGGCACTCGAATATTACGCCCAGAGTGGATTTAAAGGGTCCGCTACTTTCCTTTGCTAGTCTACCTCGCAGCTGATTTTTCGCCAGGTTCCACTCGGAGACGCAAATCCTGACGACTCTGTTCGGTCTTCTCTTTTGGGATATCATCTTTGCGCAAGTTCCCGGCGCCTTTGAGACGCCGTGGCAGCGGGGCCCGTTGGATCTCATGGATGACTCGTTTTATTACGCGCGCCAGGATCGAATCGAGACACGACTGGCTGAAATCAGGGCGGGACAAGCACGTTCCATCCTTGAGGGCAACGACGATCAGTACCGCGAGGATAATACCTGCTGCATCGGCGTCAGCTGGGAGATGTGCGGTCGGGACGACCTAGTCGAGATCGTCGAGGTTCGTCTCAAATATATGCTCGAAAACTAGCTCACTCATCTCGGTTTTAGTGCTTGGGTGGCGATGCGCTCGCCTCGATCTGCCGACTGTTCTGCGAAGACTACGGTGGTCGGAACAGCGGGGTTCCTGACCTTGTAATCTGGCACCCAGACACGAAGGAGTGCAAGTTCGTCGAAGTCAAAGGCCCTGGTGATAACCTGCAGGAAAACCAGAGGGTAAATCTCACCATTGTTTCCTCTATTTTCCCGCCTTAACCTTTAACAGCTTTGGTCCGATGCATTACTCACCGCTGGATGCCCAGTCGAAATATGTTACGTCTTGGATTCCAAGAAGCCAAAGTCCAGAGTGAAGAAGGCTGCCACATCGCGCGCACCCCGTGCTAGCACCTCGAAAGCGAAGAAAGGGAAAGCCAAGGCGTTTTCAGCTCAGCCCGAGTCGGATGTGGAAGAAGAGACTCAGCCCATGGTCATTGATGATGAGGAGGCGTGGGTCCCTTCCACCACCATCAAGCCTTTGCCGCCTCGGGAACAGAAGCGGCGGCGCGATGTCGATGAAGACGACGACGAAGAGCAAGACGACCACCTGCCTGTTTTTTCGTCGCCGCCTGAGCGGGAGCCACCCAGCAGCCACCATCCGCCACCTGCTATTGCCCGCAAACGGCGTGCAGCGAGTCCTTCGACCTCTTCGTCGAAGAAGAGGAAGACGAATTAATTGCTTGATCTTATATTATTTTTAAACCTATCTTATCGTTTACCAGTATCGGTAATGTACTGCTCATGTTGTTGTTTTTGGTCTTACATGTATCAGGATTGGTATTAATGCAACGTGTACTAAATTATTTTACTTTTACAAGTGGTGGAGACTCGACTTGCGGCGGCTTCTTTCCTTTGTTGTTCTTCTCCTCCAACCGCTTCAAAAGAACAGCGGTGCAGCTTTCCAGCGCCTGCAGCTCAGCCAGCGTCGCGTCTCCCCCGGCGGCCCACCGAATCTTGAGATTTTCGTCGATGAGATAAACGTATCCCACCATTCGGTTGGTGCAGCCCATTGGTTCGCGCAAGTACTCCATGCTTTGCGTCGAGAGTAAGCAATTCCCGTACAACTCCTTCGGCACTTTATCGCGCAGGTTATGCATGAAGAGCTTGACCACGAGCGCCTTGAGCGCGTTCTCCTGGATGTTTATATGCACTCGTTGGTAGAGCGGATTATCCTTGAAGCGCGGGTATACGGAGTTGACGAAGCTCTTGGTTTGCAGCTGAAGACGCGTTCATTTCCTGTTGAATGGAGAAAACGGAATGATCTCACCACAGATAGCTCTGTGGACTCGATCGCTAAAAGCGTAATCTTGCCGTAGCACATGAGCGTTGTGTGTTTTGCCTCTTCTTGTCGAGATCTTTGCCCTTTATGTTGGGCAGGTATAGCGCTTTCTGGTCCGACGTCAAATCGCGAAGAGAACACGGTGGAAATGAGACGCACGTCTTCCCGAATGAGAACCTCTGGCGCAATCCACGTCTTGCCCATATGGCCCGGGTGAATGATTGTCAGGGCATCCGAGTAGTAGCCCTTATTTAGTTGCTTGATTCTGCGCGCGTGAATAAGAGAAGCTCGCAGCCAAGGGTTTCAAAAACGGACAAATGTTTCCGCTCCTCCAATATTTTCTCCTCGATCAGCCATATGTCCTTGAACCTCTGCATTCGGGTTTGCTTCGTTAGACTCGGTCTCTCTCGGACACCCAGTGGTCGATCCAGGACGCGGAGAGTGGGTATAGCGCGATCTGGAGGTTTTCGGGCGGTAGAGGCCCATCGGGCAACGCCTGGTTCAAGTTTGTTTTCTGAAGCCCATTCTGCGACGGTACGACTACGGGGAGGAGGGGGGGCATCCGCTTCGGCTTTTGTAGAGTACAGCGCCCACCGAGGACGCAGGCAGCATCCCGAGCGCCGGAGAAATGCACGGCCGGAAGAGAGCATCGAGCGCCCACGTGCCGAGACGCGTAGGTGGCTGTGACGCCGTCGCAATAGTATAATTGTTAAATCAACATTAAATAATTAAAATAATCATAGGAACACCCATATAGCTCCCCCAGCGCAAACTGCAGTCGATACGGAGGTTACCACACCCACTGAGACTGGATTCTGCCCCCAAGCAAACGCGAGGATACCCAGTAGCGCCAGAAGGAAGCCCGCAAACGTCAGTAGAATGCAAAGGTTGTGGCATCGACTCAGCAAATGGGTGGGCGGTTTCCTTTGAAACGGGCCTATTTGCTCGAGATGGGGATTCATTGTCCAAACCGGCTGCAAGGGCGAGTACTGGATAAGAGACTGCGAGGTTTGAGGTCGTTTGAGCGATGTGTCTGACGGCGGGGAGCGATGATTTTTGTCGCCTGGGTGCGGCGGGGAATCATGATCATGACTATGATCCGCGCCCGGGGCGAGGCCAGCTTGTGACCCTTCCTCCTTGGCTTCCTTGAGATTATAGCGCACGAGGAAAAAAGCGGCCAGGAAGGATATGATCGCTGTGGAAATTCAATTAGACATTCTTTGAGTCACCGCTCGCAACGCACCCGCCCAGATATGCAGCACGAGGGCTCCGGTGAAGGCTGCATTGGCGACTTGAACGCTAGCAGCGTCACCCAATCCCGTCACTTGGAGCATCCCTGCCTCGGTGGAAGCGAAGAATGTTGTCTGCATTTTAATGGTAAGGGAAATAAAGTGCGACAAGGATGAACTGACTATAACAGAGATTAACTGCAGGCGATCCATCCACGACTGGGCAAGGTCCTTTGCTGCCTGTCGTCGTGCCTTCTCATCCTTTGCGTTCTGGGTGCTTTGCGCAGCTGTGCCAGTGTTGATCAATACCGCGAAACTCCCTCCAATGGAGCAACATACAGTGTAGCTTGGGCGGCGAAGGGACTGAGGTTCCTGTCCCTTCCTCTGCGCGTTTCGCTTCATCGTTCGAGTCGTTTGCGGGCTGGGGTTGGTTGCTCATGTTTTGCAACGGAAAACCGTTTGCTGCGACAGAATTAGTGGCCATAATGCCGAGCCTCGCTGCGGTATATACCTTGACCCTGGGACTGGTTCGCTTGCATCAGGGAAATCCAGAGCCAAAGAGAGGGAAGGTAGAAGAGCGCAATGTGTGCTAAAAATGATACTCATGACATAATGGGAAAGATGCGTTCATTGGTGGTGTGGACATCGTTGGGCCAACTTGGGCGGGCGCCTGCGGTCGCGGCCAGTCTCGGAATTACATGGTGGACGAGGTTCAGAAATATTTGATCTAGCCAAGATCGAGAAATCCTTGGCGTTACATATGTACGTTATTGGCAAAGGTCCCAGGTATATGTACACAGTGGTACAAGCAAAAATGCGAGGCGTTAACGGCCTCACGACATAACCGACGCAATAAACTGCGCCTCGTAGTTGAATGCACTGACCGCCTCCATGTCAGCATCCCGATCTGCCCTCCACTCCCTCCGTTGCAAAGAACACGCGAGGTCACTGAAAGCCTTCGCACAACATCGGTGGCCCCCGGGATACGCGAAGAATATTTGGCGGTGGGTGAAGATAGACTCTATGTATTCGCCGCCGGTGGTGGGGAAGCTCGCGAGCTGGGACTGGATAGCCTGCAGATACGCGCATCCTTGAAATGGGGGCTCGGAAGGCGAATTTGGTCTCGAGTAAGCCAAGGTCTCGTCGAACTAAGTAGTAGGGAGAAAGGTTAGCAAAGACAACGCGTTGAGATGTAGAGGCAAACATACATGGGGTGCCTCTAACATGCTTGAGTCTTCGGTGTCTGTTACGAGCGGCGTGTTTCGACCGTCCACCTCTGGACTTTCCTGCCTCCGAGTAATGTCAAAGAGAGTAGATGAGTTCAGGGGAGGACGACGCACTGTTTTCGCAGGACGCCCGAGTTTCATCCTGAGTAGTAACTCGCAAAGGTCTACTTCTGTCGATAACTGATAGAAAATAGCTTAGTTTATCGCTTCGTATCGATGTAAAGGCGAGAATGTTACCTGTTGCATGGCGGGTACTTGTAAGGGGGATTGTAGGCGTCGCGGGAGTGTGCAAGCTATATAAGAGAAAGGACACGCTTCACCCTGCCTGGCGATCACAGGACGTGGATGCCTCGAGGCACGACCACCAAAGGGATCCGATATGTAGATTAGGCGGCATGATCCGTCGAAATCATCTGGAGAATCGGTCCGTTAGCGAGGAAAATTAATGGGAAATCGAAGACAAAGAATCAGAGAGAAGATAACGTCCGCTAAAGCAGACGGCGTCATCCGAGAGCCCTTGGACTTGACATCGCAAGCCTCTCGTCCAATTATTGTGAGATACAAAGGTTTTCATCCAAAAAGAGAGGGAAAAACGGGGGAACTAACCGGTTTAGAAACACTCGGTCTTCAGAACATGTGCCCAACGACGCACAAGAGCTCTTCCGGGAATATACGGAGTTGGAGCTCGACTGTAAACCCATGAATGAAGAGAGTGTATGGTGCGTCACTCCTTCAATCGAGGCTTGGTTGAGTGCACGTTCTGGACTGCAAAAAGACTGAGAGCAACATCAGTGGCAGTGCGCGGGAGAACTTCACGGTTCGGATCAATAGGATCAAACGCGCTTGGTCAAAGCGGGAAATCCGAACATCAAAACACGACGCGCACGTCCCATCCGCAAGCACGAAGACAACAACATACACGCGTAGATTCATTCACGCAAGATCGAGCACAGCAATAACGGACCCTTGAAGTGTACTGTACAAATGGATAGACAACAAGATACAAATACAATAAAATTATACATTTAAATCCTTTCAACGGGGTGCTGGATGAATTTCGACCAGTGTTCCCAGAAGTTATGCCCGTTGCGGATCTCATTCGGCGCGGTGAGATATGTCCACCGCACCGCGTCCCGCAAAATCTCAGGTTCCCATCCGGCCGTCATTGATACAACTCGCTTGTCGGATATTCGCCAATTTTCCCAAAAGCTCATGGATCCCGCGGGACGCCAGGGCCCATGGTTGGCAGCAGGGGGGGCTGTCGTGATAAAGTCCGGGAACCCAAATTCGTTTTGTTCTACCAGAGTATTCCAGCCGGCGAATAAAATCACCAGCCTTGCATCGGCTTCGGCGGCACGGCCGAGCGCGCGACATACGCAATGAACGCTGCACAAACTGCACGCTGCGCGTGTCGGGTCCGGCCAACGCGCGGGGAAGACGCTCACGACGAGCATCTGGAGGGCTGGGCGGCTCCCGAGAATGGCTCGAATCTCGCGGACAAACACGCTGTCATTAGCGTTCATCTCCGACCTAAGATAAACACGGCGCGTGAGCGCTAGATGCGTCAAATTCTCGAGAGCGCCGAAGAACTCGAGGGTGGCAAGCGGGGAGTGCCACACCGCGCTGGGCTCGCATATGCGCAGATGCGTGAGCTTCTGACAGAGGTGCGCCGCAGGGTCATCCACCGCTTGCGCGAATTGTGGATCCCATTCGAAGGGCGTCTCGGCGTCAAACTTCTGGAGAGTGACTTCGACGAGTTGGATGCCGGAGATGATGGGAGACGCGAGGATTCCTGGGCGCGGGAGGGTAAGAAGTCTCAACGCCGGGCAGGCTCCCACAATTTCCTCCAGCATAGTGCGCGTCTCAGTGGTGTAATGCCACCTCGAGGTCACGGCCAAAGTCCGGACATGTGTTCGAGGTGATTCCGGGCTCGTTGCGCTTCGGACAGTGCGGTGAAAGAGTGCGATGCGCGCAGGGTGGTCCAGAACGACCGTCTTGTAGAATATCTTGCACACAAGCGCGTTAAATTGTTTGGAAACAACTGCAAGAGTGGTGGCAGGAGTGGCAATGAGCGCGAGCTCCATGATCTCCAGGCCTATTTCGGTTGGGATGGCGAGCAGCGGCGAGGGTCGCGACGATGGTGCGGACAGCGCCGTGCTGCGTGCTGCTCGAGGTCTGGATTTCCTCGGGAAGGGAAGACCACGCGTTCGTTGTACCTGCGCACTCGGAATGGCACCAGGAAGACGGGTGTTGAGTGGCACCATGGACTGGAGAAACGGGTGGGGTCGATGAGCGTTCATGGTGGATGCCCCAAAGTGGGTTGAGGCTTTGGAATTGCCCAACCTGTGCTCGCTCCTGGATGATGCTCGAAAGTGGGCGTTCGGAAGGGCCGTTAGAAGAGTGATTGCCGGCACCTCACATATATGGACGTTCCCATATTTGGACTTTCAAGTTCATTCCAGTCTCGAGGCATTTTAGCCAGTAGGTGGGCGGCTGTCAGGACTTGTTGTAAGTTTCCGAGAGGATGAAAACCTTGGAGAATTTCTCCCGAGTTCCATGCTTTAGCCTGGATCATGGCTCGAAATATGGGAATCGAAATCTATTATTACGGCCGCACTGGCGCTGCTGAATAGCTCAACATTGATCTAAAACTCTAAAAGACACTCTATGCCTCTAAATCCGGAGTTGATTGGGTCTCCCACTCAATTCTCGACCGCTCCCAAAAGTTGAAAAGCCCATCTGGGCGCACTGCGTATGAAGTGCGCACATTCGCCCAGAAAACGGTATCATCGGGACCGTCTAGCCCCGCCGCAACCAATACAACCCGCTGATCAGCCTCCGCTACAATTGACAACGCCTCCCAGATGCTACTGGACGAGGGAGACACGTTCTCATCAATGTAGCGGGGCCATTGACTGGGGAAGATGCGGACGACAAGCATCTTCAAGTTGGGTCGGCTTGCGAGCAGTGTGCACATCTCGTCGACGAAGACCTGGTCATTCTCTATGTTGGCGTCCATTCGCCGTGCCAGAGCGAAGTGGGTAAGATGGGGGGTGGAGCCGAAGAATTCGAGGATGGAGAGAGGCGAATGCCAGGTGTCTCCAGGCTCGGAGATTCTGAGATGCGTAAGGGAGGATGAAAGATGCGCTGCTGGGGCGCTGATTCCGCTATCCCACTCAAATAGAGGGGCAGTGTCGAAGGACTGGATGGTCACCTCACTGGGGAGGGCGCGGTGAAGCGGGTGACGCGATAAGGGTTTGATAAGGATGCCGGGAAGGGGAATGAAGAGGGCGTGTAGCCCTGTGCAGGAAGCGAGAGTGCCTTCTAGTTCTATGCGTTTGGCGGATGTGAAGGACCACGGCTCTATAGTGACCGCGAGGGTCTTTATATGCGCGTCTAGAAAATGCTGAGACTTGGACTTGACGGTCCGAGCGAATAGTGATAAGGTTTCGACAGAGTCTAAGACGACGTGTCGGTATAATATGGTCGATATTAAGGAGTGGAATGTCTTTGAAACCACGGCAAGGGTGCTAAACGGGGTGTGGGTCAGACCCAGCTCTAGTATCTCCAGTCCGAGTTCGGCGGGGATGTCAAGGAATGGCGCAGATTTAGCGACAAGAACCAAAGACAGCGCGCGCGCCCTGGTTTTGCGAGCGGCGGGCTCTAGCTGGGTTATCGTGACGGACATGGTGGTGGTGCTGGCAAGACCAGAAAAATCCGAGCGATTAGCCGCTGACATAAGTTAAGACCGATAAGGCCGCGTCGGGAAACAAAGGCGACCGATAAGGCCGTCTAAGAGCTCTGTAGCTAACTGCCATGGCTCAAGTTGATTGCGCAATTGTGCGCAAGGCCTGAAGAAACTGACGCTTGAACAGGTCGAGAAAGAAGCTCAAGAGAAAGAAGCAAGATCTGTTGAAGATCTGTTTGGAGGCGTTAATTCTCGGAGCTCATTAGCATCGAGAATAAACAACTGTCAAGGACGCGTTGCTTGGCGCGTCTTGGGTGACAACCGTCTCTGTTAGTCCTATCCGAATCCTGTGCCGACCTTATCTTGTGCTCCTCAGACCCCCTGGCCTCCCCTGGCGCACGCCGTACTCCGCAGGACACGCTCTATCAGTGTCACGCTCTTTTTGAGGCCGATGGGCCATCTCAACTCATCTCGTTCTTCTTTCTGGCTTTGATGCATGCGTCTCTCCCTCTTCTGATCTCGCCCAATCCCCAGTGTTTCAAGCCAGCTGGTCTTCTCTAGTCTTCTCTGCGCATGGGCTCCTTACCTATCGTCTGGATCGCTTACAATCACAAAAGAATCGGAAATTACCCGCGGATGGTAACAAGTATAAAGGATCCTTCTGCTCCTTGGGTCTCAAGTGTGCCTGCAATTACCATGTCTCGCGTGGCCGTCTACTACCAGACGCAATATGACAGCAGCCAGCCGGCCAATTCACCCTTTGGACACTACGTTTCTCCTCTCCCGTTGTTGAGCGTGATCACTCAGTAGGTGCCATGGACTCAAGGTCCTCGCCAACTGTGCTCACTCTTCGCAGTCTTTTCTTGGCCGCCTTCCACATCGACACTGACAAGAGTGTTCATCTTAACGACAATGTACCGGAGGACCCCAAGTTCACGCAGATGTGGCAGGACCTGGGGCAGATGCAAGAGTCTGGCGTCAAGGTCATTGGTATGCTCGGTGGAGCGGCTCCCGGCACATACACCCTCCTCTCGGCCACGAATTTCAACACGTATTACCCCATCCTGGCAAATTACATCTCTGAGTCCGTTTTGTTACCCTGGCCGCGAATTGCATTCACGTTGTCATCAGGTTTAATCTCGATGGCATGGATCTCGACGTCGAGCAATCGACCCCCATCTCCGTCATTGAAACCCTCATTACGCGCCTGAAGTCCGACTTTGGCTCCGACTTTATTATCACGCTCGCCCCGGTCGCCACCGCAATGACCGAAGGCGCCAATCTCTCCGGCTTCGACTATGTCGCCTTGGACGCACAGTTGGGCAGTCAGATCTCCTGGTACAATGCGCAGTTCTACTCTGGCTTTGGCACGCTCTTCCCAGATACGCAATATATCAGTATCATCAATGCTGGCTGGGACCCCAACCGCCTCGTCGCGTCGGTCCTCACGAGTCCCGCTAACGGCGGTGGATACATCAGCCCGGACGAGGTAGTGAGCAGCGTCAAGGCCCTCGCCGCCAAGTACGGTTTCAATTTCGGGGGTATCAACGGGTAGGTCTCTTGCTTTCTGGCTAACTTCTTGGTTAAACCATTATTCACAGGTGGGAATACTTCAACTCAAACCCAGACCCGACTCTGCCCTGGGAGTGGGCTCAGGAGATGGCAGCCGCGATGGCCAATGTGACTGCATCCAAGAAGGCATTGGAGGCGTCCGAGGATAAGCGCTCGCGCGTGTGGGCGCAAAGCAACCTGTAAGAAACCGAATGAGTCGCTTCGTCTTCTCGAATGAATCAGAAAGAATAAAAAAATGTAGAATAAAATGATGTTGTATTCCAGCTACGTAGTTGCCATGTGTGAGAGCGAAGTCGAAGTAGCTTAAAGTTAAACGGCATCGAAGTTCAGAAGAGCCAAGCCCATGAAGAAGGCTGTGCTAGAGAAGCAGACCCTTTTCGAGCGCCTTCCAACGCATGGAAATCATCATGTATGAACGTTCACAAGACTCGTAAAAGGTACTTCACAGCCCCCGGAAAGATCGTAACTCGCGTAGTCCAAAGACAGAAGCGGAACAAGGACGGAACGGAACCAATCTCGTGGGTGTGTGGGGGTGGTCGGAGATGAGCTGAAGAGGGGGACGGTGGGTGCGGGGTTGCCGAGGGGAATGGCCCATGGGCGAGTTGTCTCATAGGATCCAAGTAGGATCTCGAAGGTACGAGCGGGGTTGGCGTGCCCGCTTGTAGGTAGGTGGTGACGGGAGGAGAAGAACGAAGTGTGGCATGCAACGAGCAGCGGCAAGAAGCGCTTGGAATACTACGCGACCACACAGGACTCGAGTTAGGTAGGTACATATGAGGCAGTGTTGGCGTGCATACACGGATCCCTCAGCTGTGGACTAAAAAAAGTCCCGGATCGGTGCATCTATGCCGCCGCGAACGCGGACCCGCAGTCAACTTGTCTGGAGGTGGACGAAGTGTCGCCACATATGTGGGCGGGGCGGCGCCGCGTAGGTTAGAGTTCCTTACCCACAGCGGCGCGGAAGCTTTTGTATAGTTCAGGGCACTTGAGGGTTCCAAGGGTTTCGGAGATGGGTCGCAGTGAATTCGGGGGTCATCGCACGAATTCAAAGCGTGTACACTGTCATCTCGTGCCTCACTGTGGTGTCGTCCTACAAAGAAAAATATGAGCCCTATTTTGGAGACTTGAGGAAATATATTATAAACAGCACCGACCTCGAGATCCATGCCAATAATCCGATCCTCGTCGATGAGGAACAAATCGTGCTTCTTTTCCACCGAGCGGAAGGTCCACCGATACGGCAGCGAGGTCGTCACCTCCTCCAGGAAAACCGCGTCTTCGTCGGGCATGGTGCTAGGTTCCACTACCAACACGGTGGCAAAGCTGCGTGCTGAGCCCGAAGACTCCGACTCCGGAGAGGGTAAGAGCGAAAGAGAGTCCGCCCGACGGGGAATAACGCCAAAGTCGAGGACGAGCAGGTGATGCTTGTTTTCGCAGGGGAGCGCGGCGCGCTCACCGTGGACATGTCTTATGAAGCGAGTGAGCTGAGGGCTGCGGCCAATGAGCAACATACGGCGACATACCTTATCCACCGGTGGTCATCTCCCGATAACATACGCGAGTTAAGAGGACCCCACTCGTCCCAGGGTACAATGATGGGCTCGGTG
Organism: Mycena alexandri; assembly: GCA_029233265.1. Taxonomy (NCBI): domain Eukaryota; kingdom Fungi; phylum Basidiomycota; class Agaricomycetes; order Agaricales; family Mycenaceae; genus Mycena; species Mycena alexandri. The sequence goes on along the minus strand of JARJCM010000639.1, from coordinate 9,092 downwards.
CCATTATCCCCACGAACGGAGGGCAGCGTATACCGCTCCAACCAGCGGTAATGGACGAAAAGCCGGGCCCAGACGTCGAGGTTGTACCGAATCAAGAACATGCAGATGCGATGCTCATTCGCCTTCGAGAACGGTGTGTTGGGATTTGGCTTGGCGCAGAACGGTCCCATTTGGACGGTTGTAGAGGTTATGAATCCGTGGGGAGCGATTTCGGGAAGCTCTAGGGTTGCGACATGCTTCGGCGTATTAGGAGAATCGCCATCGAATGTGAAGATTTCGATCTGGCCCGAGCGGGTTTCGTCCTCATCTGCACGAGTTAGAATGTATGAGCGAGGGGACAGCAGATGGAAGTCTCCAATTGGAAACAAAACTGGTTCTACGGCGTCCTGTTTCTGAGTCAGTATGAAAATAAGAAAAGACGGAAATCTGGATGGACGTACGCTGATGATAAACCCCAGTCGCCAATTAAATAGAATCCGTTTGGCAGGTTCCGGGAAGAAGAGTCCCACGACATCGTTTGCGATTCCGATGGAAAGCACCATTCCTGGATCGCGGGGGTGAGGGAATACCAGGCATGGCAGTGCGGCCAGGGGGTGGACTTGCTGGGTCGAAAGGGTGCGGCATTCTACATGCGCCAAGTCGTGCGGAGAAACGTACACAATTACCAACAAGTCGAGCGTTGGATCAATGGCAAAGTCCTGAAAGTCCAAGGGATTGATTCCGAATGGATAGGCAGACCAGGCACTTTCCGCGTCCTCCACAATACGGGATAGAGATAGAGTAACGAAGTCGGGCCCCGTTTGTTGTTGGGCAAAAATTCCGCCGACCAGTTCGTATGCGCGACAGAAATGCAAGGACTCGATTTCAGCGACAGTTGTTGATTTCCATTGCACATTTCGCCATGCCCGGCGACGTTCGCGTAATATTTCTAGCGTTGCGGCACGGGACAAGGTACCAGATGGGCCACGAACCATACCCTCCGCCCACAGCTCAATGGTATATTGCAAACCGGGCGAGCTCTTGACAATCTCATTCCACAGACTACAGACCTTGCAAACATTCAGGGAACGAGCATCAAGTCGCATATAGACCCACTGAGGAACTCAAGAGGAGGGTTTTGGCGTCGAGGAAGGCCATAATTTCCGAGAGCATTTCAGGCGGAACATCGTTGAGAGTTTTGGGCATGAGGCAGAGGATTGCATGAGGACGTGACGTACATGTGATCCGCAGGTATCCACATTTAGAATTGCCCCTATTTTCCGAACTAATTACTTAAATTAAATTAATGGGACACCAATAGGATGCAATCCTAAGTAAGTAACTATTTAGGGAATGCATTGATTGGCCAGTTGAAAAAATCGTTGAGGACTTCCTTGGGCATTTGAAAATTTCATGAACTCGCATGGCAGTTGTGTGGTGGTCTCGGCCCATCCTCTCCCGACATTCCAATTCGGGAACCCTCTCACGACTGTGAACAAATGGCAGGTGAGATTGAACGGAAAAATCACAGGGCTCAGAGAGTCACGCAACACAAGCAGAGCGAAGGACTATGAACGTAACCGCACTCAAAGATTCCATGGCGTCGTGAGAGAAGTTTAGTTTATTTAATGGAATAGAAATACGGATGGCATATATACAATTCTTCACTTGTTCATTTGCTTGCTCAAACCTTGAGACCCCACACCTGTCGTCCCTTAACCCAAGTGCTGACGACATTTCCCTGTCTATCCAGAACGACCAAATCGGCATCCGCGCCCGCCCGAAGCGTTCCCTTCGTATTCTCAATTCCCAAACATCTAGGTACACGATTGATTAATCGATTGAGAATATGTGAACAACGCGAAGAAAAACTTACTTGGCGGGATTGAAAGTCGCGCACTTGATCGCCTCGCCGAGGGAGCATCCCGTGAAGCGGGAGAAATTGCGGACGCACTTGTCCAGAGTCACGACGCTGGAAGAAACAGGGTGAATTGGCGGAAACCGAGATTCCTCGGTGGGATATCTACCTTCCAGCGAGCGTGTTCGTTCCCTCGAGATAGAGTTTATCACCCTCCTTCACGAAACGCTTTCCGTCGCGCCACTCGTGCACGCCATCGCGGAGGCTGGGGTCCAGGACCTTCATCGCTATAACGCCATGGTGTTTCAATAAAAACCCGCGAGCCATTCAGTAAAAATGCCGCACCATCGGTAATTAGAATGCATCCATCAGGGAACGCCGAGTACGCCAACTGAGTGAGGCACAATCAGCTGCGGGGAAGATATTCACAGAGTTGCGGAGAAACTGACCCGCACGGAGTTGGGATGTGAGTGAATCCCGTCCACAATCATATCGTAATACGGCCGGTCGAAAGTCATATCTGCGACCTGCCCCTTGTCGAGATGAAACTCGGACCGGCTCCCCACGCGGCTTATAACGGGTTTCTGGACCGGCGTGCCGGGCGAGGACCGGTAGTCGAAGGCTTCAGAGCTCACCCCCGACAGCGCGGACGTAGCGAGCGGGCTGATGGGGGCCGGGAACGACTCCATGGCAGCTGGGAACGCGAGATGCGGGGAAGCACCCAAAAGTCCAATAATGGATGGATCGCGATGGTGCAATTGCGGCATAGCGTTGAAGAGATGCGTGATGAGGCGCGCGCCTTGTATTACAGCAGCGGTAGCGACATCGGTGCTTGCAGCGCTAAACAAACACACGCCATTGGAGAGGACGGAAAGAAACGGAAAGCGATACTTACCTGTGGCCGATCGAAAAGACGACGCCTCTCTTGCTCAATTCATTCACCGCGCCCATAACGCCTCTGATTTCGGGGGCGGCAGTAACAATACGAACGCCACATTGACCATCTGAGGACATCAGCCAATCTTCCGAGTCTACCAAGTTGTGGGCGCCATAGGCGTCCTCAAACGATGAGAATCCATCGGGAGCGGAGAGAAGAAACGGGGGAGCGTGGGCTCCGCGTTTCGCCATGTCAATGAAAGGACCTTCGGCATGCCATCCGAGGAGACTAGCAGATATGGGGGTCGAGAACGGACGCAGTAAATTGAGAATCTTGGGGTATAGAGATTTCTCTTGCGTCTAGATTGAGTAATGAGGCGGCCGTAGCATGGATCAACGCGTTTGACGAACAATAATCGTTGGAACGAGCCTGCCAAGCAGATTAAACCATTGATCCATCGGTGGTTTCTCGTTGAGACTTACGAGGTTACACCGGTTTCGACAATCTTCTCTGCAACCAACTTCATTCCTTGTTTGTAGGCTTCGTCGTCGCCATCGTACACCGAGAAATCGAAGCCGTAGGCGCCGTTAATCTGGACATCGATCAAGCCGGGGCTGTAAAATAAATGGTCGCGATAAGGGCGATTGCGGCCGAACCGATGCGATGCTTGCTTGCCTGAGGATATTTCCGCCTAGATCAATAATCCTGTCTGGTCTTTGTCTCCTTTGAAAGAAGGTGAGCTGCGAGGAATCGTCAGAAGTGTTTCATCCACGAAAGAACGATACATCGACTCACCTGCGCGTCCAATATGACTCCACGGCGCTCATCGATCCAGAGGTCCTTCTCGACGAGCCCGCCATCCTCCTGCGGGAGCAAGCAGTTAGTGAAGCAGACGAGACCGTTTGGAGTCGACATCAAGGCTCTAGGAAAGGATAAGTTGATCTATAACTGGTCCATATGTTCCACCACCCATGCGCCGCGCACATTCGTCAACCTTCGATTCAAATCCGATGGAACCCGATCGTATTTCTTTATCACGCGTACGGGTACATGGCGGGATCTGAAAAATCTAGCACTACGACCCTCCTCTGGTTCAGGGCAAGTAGCGTTTCTCAGCGGCCAACGAGGAAGGAAGAAAGGGGCGTGAGCTGGCGCTGTCTCTTTTTATATCTAACCGGCCTCGGGCCGTTTAGCCGGAGCGTGGGAGAATGTTCTCACCATTCCGCCAAGCACGCCACAACATGAGCACCGCATGCGCGATTCTGATGATACTTGCCCCATAAGGAGTTGCATATAATTAGGCGAGCTCGATCAGGCTCGATCACGGAATTTTCGCAAATATCACAAGCCGGGTACGGAACCGTCCATTTTTGCTCTCAGGGTGCTCTGAACTTGAAATTGACGAGCTTCGACGCTGCCGAACGGTGCGAATAAGCCACCCGACGCAGTCCAGACCGTGATGCGACTTTCCTCATCCCGCGAGCGTATGCATGTATTTATATCAGCGAATATCCACAGTGGGTCGCTGACTCTCGCTTGTATATTTATACAGAGAACTCCCGGCGGAGATGGCATCACCCCTCCAGGGCAGGACCCCTGATAATCAGGCCAAATGCCTGATCCCAATCCCGGCAAAGTTGGAGAAATTTCCATGTTTTGCCTGTGTCAAATCCCGGCAAAACGACCCAAACTTTGCCAAATTTCAGCGCAGGCCTGTGTAAAATCCCGGCAAACTCGGGAGCCCGAGGCATTTTTTTTCTTCAACCCTGTGTGTTTTGAGGAATTTCAAGGGCAAACAACTGGTCTGGCCCAAAGATCACGTCGAACGCGTGCAAAAAACGGCTATTGCGGACGAAAATTTGAATTTTTGGGCCTTGGGGGCACAAATTTGGTCCAAAATTCTGCCTAGGTCTGTGCCAATCCCGGCAAAATCGTCAGATTTCGAGATTCTGAATCCCGGCAAGTTGGCCTCCGACCGGAACAGGCATTTTGGGTGACTATCAGGGGTCCTTCCAGGGCCTGCATGCGCAAAGCTCTCAAACGGCGGTATCTATCTGCTCTTCATCGAGCTGACAGACAGGCCCGTACGTATGTAGTACGCGCGCTGATTCTCGTCCCTGTTGATCGACATAGACCCCTCTTACTGGAACCCGACCGTGTTCGCCGTTCATGCGGTTTGCCACATCCTGGCGTTTCCCGTGAAACAGAAAATTCACGTCGCATCACCGCACAGAAAGAAGGTCCACGGTATCTTCTCGGCCTCCGAGCGGCGCAACCCAGCATCACATCACGGAAGAATCCCCCCATCGGACATGGATCTTTGCGCAGATGCATACAAGAAAAGATCCGTTCAAGATGCCAATATCAATGTCACGATGTTGCTAACAAGAACGAATGGTAAAATTGCATTTGGTATCATACAAGTACAGGCTCCAAGGAATAAATATATTGGTTAGACACAGGTGGGTATAGCCTAATACTTGGTCTAAGTTGGTGTGTGGTGATACAGAACCCAAGCGACGGAGGGAGGAGGTTTCGCAGAGCTGCAAAAAAAATGGCTACGCTACTTTTGAGAATATGTACGCTAATGAAGGAGGAAGGCGGTCGGGTGGGTTGCATCAGTGGTGCGTGGTGGTAATACAGATGAGGCGAGCGGCAAAGCGACAGTCAGAGCAAGAGTGAGAGAAGGAAAGAAAAATATTTGGGTGGACAACCACGAATTAATTTGGAGCGACAGCCTGATTGGTGGTGTCGGGCACCAGGGAACATCAGCAAAATTGGACCTCCCATTCGCCCCCCTCGCCGCCCGAAGCCGGCATGCTCTTCAGGGCGATCCGCACTCGCCGCTTCCCACCCGTGGTGCTATCTGCGACGGAATATTCGGAAGGGACGCCGAGGTCCGACTCGCTATAATCCACCGACGAGATGTCGTCTTGACTGTACATGAACGGCGAAGACGAGGAGGAGTACGGGGAGCCGTAGCCGCCGACTCCCAGGAACGGGTCGCTAGAGGAAGTCGGGTATCCACCGGCATAGGACTCGGATGGGAGCGAGGCACCGGTGTTGGGATCAGGTTCCGACCCAAACCACATAGTGAGAGGAGCATCTTGTTTCGTGGCGTAGTTGCCTCCAGGAGAGGGAGCTCTTGATGAGGCCGAGGAAGACGGATGTATCCGCACACGGATTTTTCCGTCGTCCAAAGGGGATGCATCGAAGGAAATGTCGAGGCCGCCCAGCCCAGCTAGAGCGCCCGAATCTGCGTCAGAAAATTCGAGTTTACGGGTGGTAGAAGTTGTCGAGGTATCTGTAACTCTGGGTTTGTCGTCGGCGTCCATCTCCATACCCGAGCTGCCTGATCTCGGCCAATCGTATTCGTTGGGCAGGAAAGAGTTGAAATCAAATGCGGAAGACGATGGCGGGAGGGAATGAGGAAGGGAAAATGATGTTGGGAGCGACGCGGAAGGCATGGAAAGCAGGGAGGGTAGTGCACAGAGTAAAACCTGCTTGCGATCAGGAAGATAGAAAAAAAAAAGTTATAAATAATTGCATACCATAAGTCCTAGACTTGCGGCCGACTTGTGGGGCGACTGCATGCGAGGGGCAGGCGAGAGGGCGAAGGAAGGCTCCGAAGGCTCGATCTTGACTAGTGGAACGTCACGCGAAGCGCTCTTAGCAGTAAGCTCGGCGTTTAGCTCGCGTTCTCGCTTTTCGGCTGCCTGCAGCTGGGCGCGAAGCTGCTCGATTTCGGAGACGAGGGCGTCGTTTGGGTCGGACTGTTTACTACGCGAGACGGCAGTGCTAGGGCTTCCGCCCTTGGCCATTTCCAATAGCCGGGCGTTTTCCTGCTCTAGCTCGGCGACGCGGCTGGAGGCAGGGGAAATGGGTCAGTGTGAAATGAAGGGGCCGGCGGGGGAGAAGGTTGACGTACACTTCCATGAGCTCAAACTCCTCGCGCTTACGCTGACGGCTGAGAAAGGCCGCGGCACGATTTTTGACGAGGCGGGCCTCGCGTTTGCTGAGCCCGGAGACGTCTGGGGGGACAAAGTCCTTGCTGCTGATGCGCTCGCCGACCGCGCGTTTTTTTGGAATGGCGGGCTCGGGGCTCGCTGAGCGTTTGCAACCGACGGGGTTGATGGAGATGGACAGCCGCGGTTGATGGTGGGACGGCGACGGGGGCTCTGAGGGCGACGGGGAGACCTGGGGAAAGTCAAAGAGCTGGTGGGTGGGGACACAATGGAGACTGTCGTTGGCGGGGAGCTTGAGCATCCTGGGGGCGGGTACGGGGGAGTCGCCGTCGATGGAGGACGAGGAGGAGGAGGAGTAGTACGCGTAGGGGGCGTAGGAGTCCTGGACGGGGGAATACTGGGGGTAGTCGACGGGGGAGAGCAGGGGGGCGTCGCTGGAAATAAGGTGGGCCATCGAGAGGGAGGTCATTTCAGAGGTAAGGAATCAAATCCACAGGCTCAACATTTTTATGGCACCCGACTCCGTTAAATCCGCTTCTCCATCACTCCTGCCGAATCGGTCCCAGGCCTTCCGATCTCCATCCTGTCGCGAGATATCACCCGCTAACACATATCCGTCCACGCTGCCGTGCTTTGCTATCTGCTCTATGTTTCTCTTCCGTCTTTCCTGTGTTTTTCTGTCCTTGCAATATTCCATGCCATTCAATTTCAAAAACAATTTTAACATATCCCAATGTTCAACTTGAACACCCCCGAGAACGCCCCGAGTCCCCGATAATTGGTTCTGTGGCCTTTTGCCTTTTGTGGGCGTTCGTCGACACGCTCCGTACCCTCTCTGTCTCTCAACACACGGATCTCCAGGCCTATCTTCGGAGAATGGCTCGTTCCTCCAAGGTTCCAATAGCGTTCACACCACGAGGATCGCACGCCGGCCCGTCCTCGCATACCTCTTTTGCCTCCTCCATCCTCTCCTTCCAACCATATTCTCAATTCAGCACCTCTCTCTTTTGCCTCCGCTGAATTACGATCACGGCCCGGAATTATTTCATTACTGGACTTTTTTGCTTCCGTCGGATTTGTTTCACACTTTTGACTCAGCGTCCGTCGCAACCAAGTCCTCCTCTGCTTGGCCACATATCGGCTAATAACACATTAACCTACTCCGGTGCTCCCCTCCCTCCTAGCCTACGCTGTGCTAAACTTAACTCTCGCCCCTGTGTATCACCGCCCACTAGCCGTCCCAGCGTCCCGTGGATCCCGGAACTACTACTAAGTACTGCGCCCCGCTCTCGTCCTGGTCTTTGCTTGGTTCGGGGTCTATGCGCGCTCGTGATGCTCTCCCATTAATATGCCTCCTCATTAGGGCTCATCCTATGATAGCTATCTCCGGCTCTTGTCTTGGGCTAGGGCCCATCGCAATCATGCCCGGCAGCATCAAGGGCATCACCTGGAGCACCTCCCGCGTTAGGATCGTCCTTGTAAGTATCGAAGGCAAACCACTTTCAGCTGAGACCCGCTCCCCCCTGTTTCGACCAATTTTTTATCTCTCTCATCTTTCGATCGTGTTTGATCCAACGACTGTCAAGTCACCGGATGGACACCGTTCAATTAAAGTCGACATCCAATTTGGACGCCTCCCAACTTTAGCATCTCGACAATCAGTCTTTTCCCGTAAAAATCTACTTGCTCTTTGAGGCCATCCCCAAGACGACAAACGAAGCAGAAATCAACTCCCGACTCGTACCCCTTCTCCCCACAGGCCATTCAAATGCAATCTGCGTGAGCTGCGCATGATTGCATCCTTTGCGCATTTTTGTTCGGGTGCGAAATACATTTCTGCTTCCCTCCACTTCTCGTCCGCGGCCATAGTAAAAACTCTCGCATGTCGTGCCGGGCGCTTGGAACCTCCGCCCGCGCCCATGACTTGGGATGAGTTCCCAACTGTCGCGACCTGCGAACATCGAACAATCGACGCTCCTCAAGGCTCTCATCACTGATAGGCTGATTGATGGCCGCACTCAAATAGGTAGGTGGGTCCGCGTATAGACGCAGCGGAGACGGGTACGGCGGCCACTGCATACGCGTGCCAGGCCCAGACACCTGGGCATTCAGACGAGACGTGCTCGCGATTGGAGGAACGGATGTATGTACACCGAGGAAGGACGGAGGGCGGGAGTACGTAGTAAATACACCCCGAGCACGATTCCCGAACATGGCAACGCAGAATCGGTGTCTTGGTGATACGTTTGGAGTCCAGCGCTCCGGTAGAAGATCCGCGTGCGGAACGGTGCCTTGGACCTTGGCCCTTGGCGCGGACGTAGAGCGTTGACGAAAATTACGGTAAGAATCAAGAAATTATTGCATTACTTGTTATTTAGAGCGAAGCAGCGCGTTGCGCCCTGGATGATTGAGT